>OY986950.1:1476110-1483610 GCA_963920595.1 Eimeria praecox
TGCTGCTGCTGATCCTGCTGCTGTTGCTGCTGCTGCTGCTGCTGCTGTTGCTGCTGCTGCTGCTGCTGCTGTTGCTGCTGCTGCTCGATTGAGGGGTCTCCGTTTTCTCCTGTCAACAGTTTTTTTATTTCTTGCTGTGCTGCAGATATTGCCTGCTGCAGCCTCTCACTGAATGTAGAAGCAGCAGCAGCAGCAGCAGGAGCAGCAGCAGCAGCAGGAGCAGCAGGAGGAGCAGCAGCAGTAGCAGCGTCTTCCTTAGAAGTGCTATGGTTTGTGTCTGTCTGTCTGTCTTGTCTCTGTCTCTTTCTCTCTTTTGTTTGTGTTTGTTTTTCTTTCTCTCTCTCTCCCTCCATTTTAAAAGGAGTGAATACGATGCTCGCTGTATAAGAAGACGGATTCAACCAACCTTCATCACTATCAATACGCGAACAGAGTCTATCTTCCTCATCATCATCCTGCTGCTGCTGCTGCTGCTGCTGCTGCTGTTGCTGCTGCTGCTGCTGCTGCTGCTGCTGCCGCTGAGTCCTCCTCTTTGAACACCCTTCAGCTGTTTCTCCTGCTGGCAGCGGATCTGGAATGAAGTAAAAGCCTTCCGGAGACACTCCAGAAACAGAGGGAGGAGGTAAAGCTACTGGGGATGCTGCTGCTGCTGCTGCTGCTGCAGCAGCAGCAGCAGCAGCTGCTGCTGCTGCTGCCGACACACCTGAACAACTGCATGGCTGATCGTCGATCCCACCGATCCCACCATCTAAAGGAGATACAGATGCAGCAGCAGCAGCAGCAGCAGCAGGTGCAGCAACTGCTGCTGCTGCAGCAGCAGCAGCAGCAGCTGCTGCTGCTGCTGCTGCTGCAATAACGAGCAGCGTGGCTGTTCGGTGAGCGCCGCAGGTTCGTTCTCTCCACCCCATTCTACGTTTTGTGTGTTTGAAATCAAAAACTTTTTATATTTTAATTATTTTATCTCAATTTAATTTAATTTTCTGCTGTTTTCTCCTTTGATTCTACGTAAACCACAGAACAATGCTGCTACAGCGAGCCGACGGCGTTCAGAGCGGGCCTGGGGGAGAGTGTGTGTGTGTGTGTGTATGTGTGTATTCGAAGCTTAGTGTATAAATATATTTATATTTATGGACTCAGAAAAACAAATAAAATAATTTAAAATAATAAAATAATAAAATAAACACAATTTACATCCTAGCATCCTCCTCTCTCATAAGAGAGCGTAGGATCGTCGGCGGCGGCTCCCTCCCCCCGGGCCCCACAGGGCCCACGAATATTTGCTGCTGCAGTCTGTCTTTTCTGCTTCAGCACTATTTATTTATTTTATTATTATTATTTATACATTAATAGCAACGAAAAGAGAGAGAAATACGCACTCTGCAGCTGCTGCAGCAGCAGCAGCAGCAGCAGTGGCAGCAACCACCGCAGCAGCAGCAACCGCTGCTGCTGCTGCTGCTGCTGCTGCTGCTGCTGCTGCTGCGACAGATTCGTGCTGTGTGTGTTTGTAAACATTCTCTGATCGTTATGGAGTTTGGAGATTCTGCTGCTGCTGAGTTTGTCTTCTCTCCAGCTGCTGCTGAACGCAGGAACCGAGGCAGGAGCAGCAGCAGCAGCAGAAGCAGCAGCAGCAGCAGCAGAAGCAGCACCAGAAGCAACAAAAGCAGCAGAAACAGCCGCAGCAGCAGCAGAAACAGCCGCAGCAGCAATAGAAGCAACAGCAGCAGCAGCAGCAGCAGCAACAGAAGCTGCAGCAACACCTCAATTGGCAGCAGCTGTCTTTCTGTCTCAGACCTAAGTAGCGCAGACGAGGCGGACCTAAGAACCCCACACACAACCAGCAGCAGCAGCAGCAGCAGCAGCAGCAACACCGCCACCCCCACCAACAGCAGCATCACCACCACCACCACCACCACCACCACCACCAGCAACAGCAGCAACAGCAGCAGCAGCAGCAGCAGCAACAGCAGCAGCAGCAGCAGCAGGAGTTGGCGTGGTGTATGTCGAGGTTATTTCTGTGTGTATTTGCTTAACTCATGTTCTTCCCCGCATTTTTTCTACGTTGGCTGCAGCACGAATCCCATCCGTAGACTCAGACAACACAACGGAGATATTATACAAGGAGCTAGACGCACTTCCTTGTAACTTATCTACTCCTGCTGCTGCTGCTGCTGCTGCTGCTGCTGGACCTGCTCCTGCTGCTGCTGCTGCTGCTGGACCTGCTGCTGCTGCTGCTGCTGGTGGACCTGCTGCTGCTGCTGCTGCTGCTGGATCTGCTGCTGCTGGTGTTGGACCTGCTGCTGCTGCTGGATCTGCTGTTGCTGCTGCTGCTGCTGCCGGAGCTGCTGCTGCTGCTGGTGTTGGTGTTGCTGCTGTTCTCGTATGCGTGTGTTGTTTTTCTAGTTGCAGCAGCAGCAGCACGAACGATTGCTTCTGCTGCTGCAGCTTGTAACGACGCAAACATTCCTCTTTGTTGTGGCTGCTGCTGCTGCTACTACTGCTGCTGCTGCTGCTATAACTGCTGCTGCTGCTGCTGTGCTGCTGCTGCTGTTGCTGCTGCTGTTTCTGCTGCTGCTGCTGCTGCTGCTGCAGACACCGTCCATGGCGCTTGTGTCTTGTAATTTATGGTTTTCCTTCGTTAGTCTCTGCCCTCCAATTTGAATTTCGGTGGCAGCAGGCCCTCGTCCCTGCTGCTGCTGCTCGTGCTTTGTGCTGCTGCGGCGATACAGGAGCTGTCTGCAGCTGCAGCAGCTGCAGCAGCTGCGCAGCAAGGCGTAGACAGCAACGCCGCACTAAGTCCGGGCCTGCAGACAGTAGTGCTGCTGCAGCAGCAGCAAGAGCAGCAGCAGCAACAGCAACAACAGCAGCAGCAACAGCAACAGCAGGAGATATATCCGCTGGTTTTATAACAGCAGCAGCAACAGCAGCAGCAGAAGCAGCAGCAGCTGACTGGGAGCTTCTGAATCAGCAGGCAGCAGCAGCAGATGACTCTCGCTGCTGTCGTGTTTCTTTCGTGCTGCGCCGCCGCCGCAGTAAACTGCCGCTGCTGCGGTTGGAAGCAGAGCTGCAGCAAGTGCTGCTGCTGCTGCATGCTCATCCCTTCAATCGTCTCCCGCTGCAGCTACGCTGCTGCTGTCAAGACACCGCAGATCTCCTCCAGGATTTACTGCTATACCCTTGCTGTGGAGGCGGAGCCATTAAACACATCACCAGAAACAGCAGCAGCAGCAGCAGCAACAGCAGCAGCAGCAGCAGCAGCAGCAGCAGCAGCAGCAGCAGCAGCAGCAACAGCAGACGGGCGTTGGTTCGACTTCCCCCGCAGATGACAGTCAGCAGCGGCCCGTTGACTTCTATCACCCTGCAGCCTCCTGGCCTACGAGTTGCAGCATTTACAGAATGCAGCAGCAACAGCAGCAGCAACAGCAGCAGCAACAGCAGCAGCAGCAGCAGCAACAGCAGCAGCAGTAGCAGCTACGGGTGTAGCTGCTGCTTTGGTGTCTCTGCTGTCGCTGCGCTGCAGCAACTCAACGCAGACAGCAGCAGCTCTGATCTCGCCAGCCAGCTTCCCGCAAAGGAAACAGCAGCAGCAGCAGCAGCAGCAGCAGCAACAGCAGCAGCAGCAGCAGAAACTGCTGCTGCTGCTGCTGCTGCTGCTGCTGCTGGTGTATGGGATTGTTGTGGAGGGTGTCGCTTGGCCTTTCGAGAGGGGGATAGAGCTGTCTGCTGCCCTCAGTGTGGGGTGTACGAACACCTCACATGTGCAGGACGATTCGCGCTGCAGCAGGAAGCAGCAGCAAGACAGCAGCAGCGGCGCGCTGCGGCACTGTCGAATGCATCCGAGACAACACCACCACCACCAGCAGCAGCAGCAGCAGCAACAGCAACAGCAGCAGCAGCAGCAGCAGCAAATGACGAGGATGATGACGAGGCTTATCAGTTAGTGCCTACGTATTGGTGGTGTAGCGCATGCAGCCGCAGAGTATATTGGGGCTTTGTATTGAATCATTTATATGAAAGGTGCAGCAGCAGCTCACCTGCAGCAGCAGCAGCAACAGCAGCAGCAGCAACAGCAGCAGCTGCAACAGCAGCAGCAGCAGCAGTGCCTGCTGCTGCTGCTACTGATGCATCCGTTGCTCGCCACGGCAGCCAGGCAGGCTGCGTAGAGTCATCGAACAAGGCAGCAGCAGCAGCAGCAGCAGCGCCTGCTGCTGCTGCTGCTGCTGCTGCTGCTGTGGGGGTTGCTGCCGGGGCATCAGGGCGTACAGGGAGATCTGCTGCTACTGCAGCAGCAGGAGCAGCAGCAGCATCTCAACGAGCTGCAGCAGGACAGAGGAAACGCAAGGCAGCAGGTGCTGCAAGAGCGCTTTCCCAAGCTGCTGCTGCTCCTGCTGCTGCTCCTGCTGCTGCTGCTGCTCCTGCTGCTGCTGCTGCTGCTGCTGAAGATGAAGGCTCAAGAGAACGGCTCGTGCTGTTGGAGGAGCTGAAAGAAAAACCCTCTGCTGCAATCTCGATAGACATACCTCTTACCACCAGCCACAACAGCAGCAGCAGCAGCAACAGCAGCAGCAGCAACAGCAGCAGCAACAGCAGCAGCAACACCAGCAGCAGCAACAGCAGTAGCAGCAGCAGCAACAGCAGCAGCAGCGCTTCGCTGCATATTCCTCCCTTGCTGGAGCGAATAAAGAAGCTGAGTTCGCTCAGTCAGCCCTAACGGCATCTTGTGTGTGTGTTGCTGCTGCTGCAGCAGCAGCTGCAGCAGCAGCAGCAGCTGCAGCAGCAGCAACTGCAGCAGCAGCAACTGCAGCAGCAGCTGCTGCTGTCTGTTTTAGTATATATTTGATTTGTTTGGTGTGGCTGTATAGTTTCTCTTGTCTCTCCGCATGCAATTTAACTGAGCTGTCCATACACCGCAGGACGCCGAGAAGGCTGCAGCAGCAGCAGCAGCAGCAGCAGCAGCAGCAGTTGCTGCTGCTGCTGCACGAGTAAACCGCCTGCTCTCCTGTTTCTTATCCTTTATTACTTGTCATTTATTTAATATCTATGTATTTATTTGCTATTATATAGATAGATAGATAGATAGATAGATAGATAGATATAGATAGATAGATAGATAGATAGATAGATAGATAGATATAGATAGATAGATAGATAGATAGATAGATAGATATTATTTACTTTCTTAGCCTCCGCTTGAAGGCGTTATTCTGTCTTGGCTCAAACAATAAACATACAGCAGCAGCACTTGCTGCACTGTCAAACAACAAATGCTGCTATAGCAGCAGCAGCAGCAGCAGCACCTGCTGTTGCTGCTGCTGCTGCTGCTGTTGCTGATTCCTCCTACTGCTCTGCGGGCTCACAGCTCGCTCCTGCTGCAGCAGCGACTGTGCCGCTGCAGCACGAGCTGCCTCTGTAGAGGATAACGAGCAGCAGCAGCAGCAGCAGCAGCAGCAGCAGCAGCAGCAGCAGCAGCAACAGCAGCAGCAGGCTACCTGGCTGGAAGCAGCAAGCTGATCTGGAGCTGCTGCTGCTGCTGCTGCAGTCTGGCGAGATGAATATGCTGCTGCTGCGCATGCAGCTCGACGGGCTGCAGCGCCGTCTCTGAAGCAGCTGCAGTTGCTGCCTCCCAGCAGCAAGTGCTGCTGCTGCTGCTGCTGCTGCAGTTGCTGTTGCTGCTGCTGTTGCTGCTGCTGCTGTTGCTAGGTGGTGGTCTGAGGCGATAGTCTACGCCGCTGCGTCTGCTGCTGCTGAGGTGTAGCTGCTGCTGCAGCTCTGATGTCAAGCCCGTCACGGCTTTCTCGTGCTGCTGCTGCCGCTGCTGTACGTACACCTCAAGGCTTCTCTTCAACTGCTGCTGCAGGAGAGACTTAAACGATTCTGTGCTCTGCTGCAGCAGCAGCTGCTGTTGCTGCTGCTGCTGCTGCTGCTGCTGTTGACTGTTAACTGCTGCAGATGTATCCCCCTGTGGCTGTTGTTGTGCTGCTGCTTCTGGCAGCAGCAGCAGCAGCGCCTTTGGGGGCGCAGCACGCGGCCTCCAGCAGCAACATGAACAGCAGCAAGCTGCTGCTTGTTGCTGCTGCTGCTGCTGCTGCTGCTGCTGCTTCATTCCCGAATATGTTGTGTCCCTGCGTTGTATACTAAGCCTTCGCGCTCTATGAGCCTGCAGCAGCCGCTGCTGCAGCGCGTTGCTGCTGCTGCGCTGCTTCAGCACAAGATGCGCAGACTCCCACCTACAAACAAAGCTAGCTCCCTTCCGTTCCTGCTGCTGCTGCTGCTGCTGCACTTGCTGCAGCGTAGTGTATCTCCACCGCTGCTCTTCTTCTCGCAGCAGCAGCACGTAGCAGCACTGTAGCGCTCTTGCTGCTGCTGCTGCTGTGTCTATCAAGGTCGGCAGCAGCAAAGCAAGAGAAGCCCTCCCCACACTACCACAGCCATCCTGACTCTGCTGCTGTTCTGCATGCGCTGAAGAAGATTTGCTGCTGCTGCTGCTGCTGCTGCTGCCGCTGCTGCTGCTGCTGCTGCTGCTGCTGTTAGTTTGACTTTCACTTCCTGCTGCGTTCTTCTGAGGGTCTGAAGCAGCTGCTGCAGCACCAGCAGCAGCAGCATCAACCCCAGCAGCAGCAGCAGCAGCAGCAGACGTATCCTGAAGAACGCAGCTATCTGCTGTTCCTGCTGCTGCTGTTGCTGCCGCTGCTTCAGCTGCTGCTTCTGGTTGTGCTGCTGGGGCAGTGCACTCAAGGTCTTTGCTGCGCACGTTGCCGGCGCTCGACTCTGCTGCAGCAGCAGCAGCAGCAGCAGCTGCTGCTGCTGCTGCTGCTGCTGCTTGTCTGCGCCAAGGGGCGTAGGTGAACACTTCCAAGATACGACGCTCCTCATCCTCAACATCAAGAATGCTGCTGCTGCTGCTGCTGCTGCTGCTTTCGTTTCTGTTGCTGCTGCTGCTGCTGCTGCTTTTGTTGCTGTTGCTGTTGCTGCTGCTTTCGTTGCTGTTGCTGCTGCTGCTACTTTCGTTTCTGTTGCTGCTGCTGCTGCTTTTGTTGCTGTTGCTGTTGCTGCTGCTGCTGCTGTTTGCCCCTGGCGGGACTAAGAAGTCCTCCACCCACTGCGGCCCACGGGAGCGTAAGAAGGTATCTGCTGCTGCTGCTGCTGCAGCAGCAAAGCTCTTGCTGCTTGCAGACTGGCAGCCGCAGCTGCAGCTGCAGCAGCCAAGCAGCCCCTTAGCAGTCCCTGCGGTTGCTGCTGCTGCTGGTGCTGCAGCAGCAGCAGCAGCAGCTGAGCTTGTCGCTGCTGGTGCCTGTTCGGACTCGCCACTGCGCGTGTAGTAGCAGCAGCAGTTGCTGCTGCTGCAGCAGCAGCAGCAGCAGCGGGGGAGAGTGAGGGAGGCTTTCATCCCGTTAAAGAACCGCTGCAGCGGCAGCACCCACCAATCTCTCGGCGAGAATGAAGGCTCGAGGAAGCTGCAGCAGCAACACCCATAGCAGCAGCAACAACAGCAGCAACAGCAGC
>OY986950.1:1496110-1506110 GCA_963920595.1 Eimeria praecox
AAACACTTCTGTTGTACGAGCGTGGCTTGAAGTAGCGCCCTCCAGCAGCAGCAGCAGCAGCAGCAGCAGCAGCAGCAGCAGCAGCAGTGGGGGCAGTGACGGCACCTTCTCTATTGAGGCGCTGAAGCAGCGTAGACAGCATATGACGGAGCTTCAGAGATTAGAAGAACAACTCGCTGAGTATAAACGAACATTCGCAGGCGAGCTTGCTGCTGCTGCTGCTGCTGCTGCTGCTGCTGCTGCGGCTGCGGCAGCTGGGGCTGCTGCTGCTGCTGCCCCAGCAACAGCAGCAGCAGCAAATGCAGCAGCAGCTGCTTCGCCCTCCTCCACGTCTCCCCCGCAACCTTCATGGGGCTCGGAACCCCCAACACCTGCAGCAGCAGCAGCAGCAGCAGCTGCTGCTGCTGCTGCTGATGCTGGCCCCCGCATGGCCGCCAGCAAAGCTCTGGTGTCTCATCACCTTCAGTTTCTCTTGCTGCTGCAGAAACACCTGAGGCGTATGTGCAAGCTGCAGCAGGAGCAGCAAGGCAGCATCGAAGCATTGCAAGCTGCTCTATTAGATCACAGGCTAGCAGACCCGCTGCAGCAGTTGGCGCAGCCCTTGCTGCAGCAGCAGCAGCAACAGCAGCAGCAGCAGCAGCAACAGCAGCAGCAGCAGCAGCAGCAGCTGAACATCAACGCTAGTGGGAGTACTGCTGCAGCATGCGGCCTTTCAGCGCAGCAGCAGCAACAGAAAGAAACCCGCGGGAACGGAACACCATCTAGCCGCAAGCAGCGGCAGCAGCAGCAGCAACAGCAGCAGCAGCAGCAGTGTATGGCTGCGAACAGCACCGGGTCTACAGCAGCTGCCCTTGCTAACGCAGGCAGACAGCAGCAACAGCATCATCAGGCGCATCATCCACAGCACCTGCAGCAAGTGCAGCAGCAGCAGCAGCAACAGCAGCAGCAGCAACAGCAGCAGCAGCAGCAGCAGCAAGTGTTGCTGCAGGGGTTTCGAGTATCGAGTAGCGACGCCTTACAAGATTTGTCTTCTGTTTTGTTTTTTTGTGGGGTGCTGTGTCAGCGACAGTCACAGCAGCAGCATTTAGATGTGCTGCTAGCAGCTGTGAATAGGGGCATAGAAGACAGTGAATGTATGATAAACACCTTCAATTATGTGGAGCAGCTGCAGCAGCAGCAGCAGCAACTAGCAGCAGCAACAGCAAAGCTTCAAGTAGAACTAGCAGCGTTACGAAGATCCCCTCGAGGGTGTTGGCTGCAGACACATCTACGGTGGAAGGATAAGGCAGCACAAGTTGGGGAGCAGCAACAACGGCTGCAGCAGCAGAAGATGTTGCTGCATCCACTGCAGCAGCAGGTTGCTCTAGCGCAGCAGGTGCTTGTGTATGTTGAGGCCCCCGCATGGGCTGCCATGAGATCAGAAGCTCTTGCTGCTGCTGTTTATGGTTTCCTTACAGCAAGGCATTCGTTAGAACGTAGAAGCGAGGCGTTGTGGGAGGCCTTCTGCTCCCATGCTGCCCGGTTCCACTGTCAGCAGCAGCAGCTGCAGCAGCTGCTCCTGCAGCCTCAGAATAGCATACAGCACCAGCACCAGCAGCAGCAGCAGCAGCAACAACAGCAGCAACAGCAGCAGCAGCAGCAGCAGCAGCAGCAACACCCCAAACAACAGCAGACCGACGCCGCCGGACGCAAAGCCTGAGAAGAACACCCATAGTCTTTTTACGTCGCGTTAGATCGCATGCATCCAGCACCAACAGCAGCAGCAGCAGCTGCAGCAGCAGCAGCAGCTGCTGCTGCTGCTGCTGCTGCGGCAGCAGCTGCAGCTGTAGGAGCACATCCTACTGCTGCTGTTGTTGTTGTTGCTGCTGCTGCTGCTGCAGCTAACATTTCTGCTGCTGCCTCATCTAGGTAGGCACAATTTTGTTTTATTGACGACGCAGACGGAGGGACGCCCAGAAGACATAGAATGATTTGTTTAGGGGAGGGGTTTGAACTCCGTTGCAGCAGCAGCAGCAGCAGCAGCAACTGCTGCTGCTGCTGCTGCTGCTGCTGCTGTTGCAGCAGCTCTTGTGCTGCTGCGGCTGCTACTGCTGTGTGTCGTCGGTTTCTCTCTAGCCTTTGTCGAGGCCCTCAGCCCCCCTGGGAAGGCTGCGCGTCTGCTGAAGGAGCTGCAGCAAATATCAACACGCTGCTGCTACAGGTGCTGCTGCTGCTGCAGCTGCTGCTGCTGCTGCTGCTTGTGCAGCTGCTGCTGCTGTTGTTATTGCCACAGCGGCAGCTGCAGCACCAGCAGCAGTATCTGCTGCTGCAACAGTTGCAGCAGCTGTAGAAGCAGCAGCAGCAACCCCGCTGCTTTGGTAGATAGGGCCTCCAGCCCAGTGGCCCTGCAGGCTGCTGCTGGTGCTGCAGCAGCAGCAGCGCAGTGTCTGTTGGTAGCTGACTATCGTCATCTCGAAATCCTCGAGCATAAGTAGCAGCAGCTGCTGCAGCTGCTGCAGCTGCTGCTGCTGCTGCTGCAGCTGCTGCTGCTGCTGCTGCTGCTGCTGCTGCTGCATCAGCAGCTGCTGCTGCTGCTGAATTTCTGCTCAAACGAAGCGTTCTTCTTGGTCTGAGTTAGTTGACTGTTTGCAGCAGCAAGTATATTAGAATATATATATATATATATATATATATATATATATATATATATATATAATGTATTAGTTGGGAGCCCTAAGGCAAGGGCCTCCCACGTAGATAGTACAAAAAAACGATGAGGGGGCCCCCAGTTATTCATCAGGGAAGAAATGTCTCAAGGGTAGTGAATGGGATTGGGGGGGGGGGGGGGGGGGGCCTAGGGTACGGGGGGTCGGGGGGCCCCCTAGAGTAGTGACGGGGGGCCCCCTAGGGTAGTGAAAGGGGGCCAGAGGGTTAGTGTGGGTGAGGGGCCCCCAGGGAAGGAACAGGGGGGGAGGGGGCCCATTGTAGCAGGGTGGTGAAGACAGGGGGAAGGGAGGGGCCCCAGGGTACGCAGGGTGGTGAAGGGGGCCCCCCAGGGTACGCAGGGTGGTGAAGGGGGGCCCCCAGGGTACGTAGGGTAGTGAAGGGGAGCCCCCAGGGGAGTGTTTGGCTTTAGAGTAGTGTTAAGTTTGCTTAGGCAGAAGGAGGAGAGGAAGGGGGTTTAGGGTTTAGGGTTTAGGGCTTAGGGTTTAGGGGGGGGGTGGGGGCCCTGGGCCTGAAGTAGTGCTGCACGTTTGAGCTGTAGTTTCTCCTGCTGCTGCTGCTACTGTTGATATTGTTGCTGTTGCTAGTGATGTGGCTGTTGCTGCTGCTGTTGCTGCTGCTGCTGTTGCTGCTGCTGCTGTTGCTGCTGCTGTTGCTGCTGCTGTAGCTGCTACTAGCTTCGATGCCGCACGCAGGTAGAAGAGTTCTTCCTCCAATACTGTGCAGTTGCTGCTGCTGCAGTTGCTGCTGCTGCTTCTGTTGCTGCTGCTGCTTCTGTTGCTGCTGCTGTTTCTGTTGCTGCTACTATTGCTGCGGCTGCAATGGGGGCTGACCCCCGGCAACTGCAGCGGCCCTGGCGCGGGCTGCTGCTGCTGCTGCTGCTGCTGTTTCAAGGAAGAGTTTATCAACTCCCTCAGCTGTCTCTGCACATGCTGCATAGAATCGAGTTCCTGCTGCTGCTGCTGCTGCTTCTCCTGCTGCAACACCTGCTGCTGCTGCAGGCGAGCCATCAGCCTTTGCTGCTACCAAAGCAATAAGGGCTTCTTGGGCTGCACAGCATAGCATAGACAAACAACAAACACAATTAAAGATAGAAATATATATATATATATATATATATATATATATATATATATATATATATATATACATATATATATATATGTATATATATATATGTATATATATATATATATATATAAACTATGTATAACCCTCCTCAGCAGCAGCTCATACAATAATACAACTGTCTTGACTGCTGCTGGCGCTGCTGTTGTTGCTGCTCTGCTCTGCTTATGGTATCGTTGCTGCTGCTGCAGCACAGAAGCAGCAGCAGCAGCAGCAGCAGCAGCAACGGCAGCAACTGCTAGCTAGAGGCAGGTTAGTATAGTGAGGCTAAGAGAAGAGAATGGGAGTATGACGACTCACTGCCTGGTGCTGCTTTGGCCTTTTCGAGTGTATCTACAGCTTGATGAAGAGAAGATAGTTTACTAGCATCAAATACAACTAACAGCACATCAGAAGCATCAAGGGCCCCCTCAACTGCCTCACTATATTTTGAGGCTCCAGACAAATCAAAGAAATGTAAACGAACTGTCTCTTCTGTTGCCAGCTGTACATCTCGCAGCCCGAAGTCTAACCCAATGGTTCGGGTAGCCTGGGCCCCTGGGGCCCCTGGGGCCCCAGGGGCCCCAGGGACCCCCGGGGCCCCCGGGGGGCCCCCCCCGCCTTCACGGGGCCCCCAGGGGTTTCCAGCGAAGCGTCGTTCGCAGAATCGACGGACTAAACAACTCTTGCCGCTACCCTCGGGGCCCACCGTGACAATCTTGAGTCTGAGGGGCCTCACCATATCAAATACCTTCCATCTGCGGCGTGGAATGGAGGCTAAGGGGCCCCATTTGCTGCTGCTGCTGCTGCTGCTGCTGCTGCTGCTGCACCTGCTGCTGCTGCACCTGCTGCTGCTGCATGGCGTTTCAAATTCGCAGGCTGCTCGAAGGATGCCTCCCCAAATGAGAGAAGGAACAACACGTGAGGCATTAGGAGGAGAGTCAACGCGCGGAGTGTATGGACACCCCTTCTCTGCAGTAGCCGCTGCTGATGCTGCTGTTGCTGCTGTTGCTGCTGTTGCTGCTGTTGCTGCTGGTGCTGCTGCTCTTGTTGGTGTTGCTCTCCTTGCTGCTGCTGATTCTGAAGGGCCTCCCTTGTCTGCTTCTGACGTCGCTGAGCTTGCTGAGGTGGCTCGGAGAGTAGCCGTCGTGTGTGTGTTTGTTGCTTCTGCTGCTGCTGCTGCTGCTGCCGCTGCTGCTACTGCTGGAGCAGCCGCTGCTGCTGTTGCTGCTGCTGATGCATGCTGTTTAGGTGCAGCCTCTCTCCCAACCACTGCGGGTTTTTCTGTTACCTTCGATATTTTCCTGAGCATAGCTTCTGCCTTAGCAGCAACAGCAGCAGCAGTAGGAGCAGCAGGTGCTGCTGCAGCACCTGCTGCTGTTGCAGCAGCAACAGCAGCAGCAGTAGGATCAGCAGGTGCTGCTGCAGCACCTGCTGCTCCTCCTGCTGCTGCTGTTGCAGGGGTGTTTAGTCGTGGCACAAAGGCAGACAGCGAATCAGCAGCAGCTGCTGCTGCTTCGAGTGCAGCGCATGCAAGATCTTGGGGCTTTGGGATGCCCTCTACTCCATCACAGCCAGGCCCTCCCTCCATCTCTTCTGTTTCCCCTGATAGGATAGAGGCTGCTGCTGCAGCTGAGTCGTCAGACTCCTTTGCAGCAGCATCAGCTGCTGCTCCTGTTGGTGTTGCTGTTGCTGCTGCTTCTGTTGCTTCTACTGGGTTAGGGGCCTCTGAATGGTTTTTCTTAGCAGCAGTTGTTGCTGCTTCCTTAGCAGCAGCAGCAGCAGCTGCTGCTGCTGCTGCTGCTGCCTTTGCTGGGCCTGAGAAGTTGAGAACAGTGAGGAGGCTCCAGGAGGCTACGGGGCTTCGGTGATGGTGCTGCTGCTTGCTTGTTTCTTCTGTTTTGCTGTGCAATTGCGTCTTAGGATCTCGAAAGAAGTGGGCCCATGAAGCCTCTCTCCTTACGCCTCCAGGCCTCTTCTTCTGTTGTTGCTGCTGCTGCTGCAGCAGCAGATCTCCAGCACTGGCCTGATGCCGCAGTCTGGGCCTCCCCAAACCCAACACTTTCATTCCGCTCGCCTGAGGGGGCTCCAGAGGTCTTAGAGGCTCGGGAGGCCCCAGATATGGCCATGGGGGCCCCAGGAGGGGCCCTGGGGGCCCCTGGTGAGGTCTTAGGGGCCCCTGCTGGGTACGGGAGGTGCCAGGGGAGGACCAGAGGCGCCTAGTGGAGCCTCTGAAGGGGCGAGCCCAGGGGAGGGCAGAGTAGTTGACTCGGGGTTGTGTCGTATACTGCTGCAGGGTTTTAGTTTCGAGTTTGTTGCTGATGCCGGGGGCCCCCAGGCCTGAGCTGAGGGCCCCGTTGCTATTGGTGGGAGGCTTGAGGGGCCCCTGAGGAGGCAGAAGGAAGGAAAAGGGGGTAGCAGCATCAGCTGTACAGACAGTGGGCAGTCTTGTCTGAGTCCAGATGGCCATCTGTGAAGCATCAGGCCCCTCAAGGGGTAGGCAGCCCCCAGCTGAGGGGCCCCAAGCTGAGGGCGCCCCAGGTGGGGGGCCCCCAGCTGAGGGGCCCCCAGCTGAGGGGCCCCCAGCTGAGGGGGTCCTACGGAGGCCTGTTGCTATAGAGGGTCTCTTTGAGGCCGAGGAGCCCCTCCTTGCGTCTGCAGGAGGCATAGCTGCTGCAGCAGGAAGTACTTGCTCCTCCGCTGCTGCTCCTCCCTCCCTCCCGCTGCCTTCTGCTGCTGCAGGGCCCCACAGCTGCTGCGCGGGTAGACGCGGAGCTGCCTTCGACCTGCTGGCCTCTCGCTGAGCCCCCAGCCCCGAAGCAGCAAACCCTGGGCGCCCCACACAGCTCAGGCCTCCCCTCATCTCCGCTGCCGTCACTCTTTTCATATCCCCGTCAGAAGGGATGCTGGCTCGAGAAGAGAGCTTCATGCTTCCTGCTGCTACTGCTGCTGCTGCTGCTGCTGCTGCTGCCTTTAATAACACACAGCTCCCCCTAGATGCAGGGGCAGCTGTTTCCTGCTGCAAGACCTGCTCTCCACCTTTAGCTGCAGCTGCTGCTGTTGCTCTCGTTTTTGTTGCTGCTGCTGTTCTCGTTTCTGCTGCTGCGGCTGCTGCAGCTGCTACTGCTGCATGTTTGATGGGCTCAGTTCATGTAGCTGTGCTGCTCGTTCGGTGTGTCTGCATTTGTGCGAGGGATACTGTTTCTCCCTCAGCTAGCTTAAATCTTTAGAATCAGCATGCTCCTCATAAGAGCAGAAGTGTTGATGGGCCTGGGGAGCCGCCGAGGCCCCCGGGGCCCTTTGCTTGGCGGCCTCACAACGCACTAGCTGCAGCACCTTCTCAGGGTTTTCTCTGTGTGTTGTTGACACAGGGCAGGAGGGATAGAATAAAATGAATCTATGAATCTCTAGAAGCTACAATATAAGAGTGAAGCCCATGATAAGGCGAGCGAGTAGCTGCTAGCTACACGCTCTTCATGTACAGTGTAGCAGCACCTAAACAGAGAGAAGAAGCCCCCGTCTTGAGGCAATAAGCCAGGACAGCGGGGCTTGAAGCTCTCAATCTAAATATGTTTAGTGCTGATTGTTTGAGACTTCCTCCCCCGCACTGTAAGGCGGCTGCTGTCGCCCCGTGATGACTATGGAGTCTTTCTATAGAACATTAAAGGGCTGTTTTTGCATGTACTGTGTGCTAGGGAGAGCTCGAGGAGGTGTACATACACCGCAGATGCTGCAGAATCCCCGAGAATAAATACGTTGCTTAAGGTTGTGATGTCAGCTATGAAGGGTTAGAAGAAGATCATGTGCCTGAATCGCCGAAACGTGTATGCGTCCTGGCGACGAGGTAGCAAGAGGGTATCTGTTGTATTTTTTGTAGCTATATACCACAATTTAAACCTAAAAAACATTTTCACATTGTTTATTCTTTTAATCTATCATCTTCTACACCGTAAGCGAGCCAAAAGCAAGCGGAAAGCAGCTGAAGGTGACTTGTCAGCCGACTGCGACCTGCAAGAAAGCCTGAACTCCAGTCTTTCAAAAATTAATATAGATTTGTCTTTACTAGGATAGTAATATCTATTAATTTAAGTTATTTATTTGTGTTTTCTATGGATAAAGATGTCAAGAACAAAACGGAATCCCCTCCAGGCGCCGCCGCAGCCGCAGCCCCGACGTCAGCGGCGGATGTCGACCAGTGGGCAGATAATGTTTTAACTCAATTCGTGAGTAATCTGTTGTGAAAGAAATTGAAATCACCCATAATTCAATTAAGCAATGAAATATAAACCTGAAAGAGCGCTTTCCTTGCCGTGATGCGCCTTGGATGCCCGCGGTGGTATCACCGTTGCAGGTCCTCTGGGGCGGGTGCTGCTGTCTGCATATGCATAATCCATATAAATATCATTGAAGCTGTTGAAATCGATATATTAAGGGGAAATAAGGAGAAAGCTGGAGATAAGAAGGAAATCAGCCACAAACGTTCACTCAGATCATCCTTTGCATGAAAATACACACATCGCAGAGCAGGCGAGCTGTGCAACTGCTGGCAACCAAGCACAAATGCGGCTCCAAAAGAAATTGTTGTACTTTAATTTTCGCCTTTTTCCATTTCAATATTATCCTTATACATATAGTTTTACTGAGACACAACCAGCTGCTGCTTCGCTTGTGGGGCGGAACTCGCATTTCGATGCTCGTCAGTGGTTGGCAGCTTACAGCCCGGCGAGCCCAAAGAAGCACAAGGCTGTCTTAAATTTCACAATATAAGAAGAAAATAGTTAATATTTATTAGAACAAGTTGATCTACGCAATTCCGTGCATAATTTTAGAGATAGAAGTCTGTGTTGCAAGCGAAACCCTGCATCGCGATCATTAGTTCCTCCCTCTGCACGAATATGAATAATCAGCGATTAGAGAATAAAGGAAAGCAGCAACAGCCTCCAGTTGAATTCCTAGAAAATTGATGCTTCAATTAACCATTTTATATCCTAGTTTTTCCTTAGTTTCAGAAGCCGATTCAGGTGTACGCACGGTTTTGTGAATATCGCATTCCTCGATCGCCCAGTTAATTCTTGAAGTGCTGGGGTATTAACCTGAGTTTCACCGCCGAATGTTTGATGTTTGTACTTCTTAGAGTTTTTAGAGGCAAGGGGTCATGGGAAAGGGCGAACAAGAACATCATAGCTAGAAATGAGCTTAAGAAGAGCTTTCTGCGCCTGGTTGGTGGTGGAGGTCGTCGGCTTCTTCAGCGTTTGTCGTGCTGATGAGCCTGAGGATTGTTGCATTCCAACTGATGGTATCATTTAATCTTTTCTCTCTTTTCTTCTGCCATAAATATTCCTCTTATTCTCCTTTTTCTGCTGTGTTTCAGCCTCCGGCGAGCATGAAGTGGCTAGAGGTGTGTTTTTTCATGAACACATTTAAAGGAAAACCACAGCAGAATAAAATCTACTTTCCCCTCATTTACTTTGCAGCTATTCGGGAGCAGATAAATCACCATGCGCACTTAGAGCACGAAGAATCTGCACTCGTGCGCAAGCTAGTAAGGAGGCATTCTGGCGGCAGTACATAAAACGCTTCGAGAGTAATTTGGAGGGAAAGTGCAGGCAAAAGATGCTGAGGCGAGGCATCACAAAGAGGGTCAGAGATGCACTCATTCATAGACTGACGGAAGCTTAGCTCATCTTTACTCTCAGTCGTGAACGACCTGCTGCAAGCAGAACGGGTAGACAGCATTTATTCTCTGCTGCCCGTAGATAAACCCATTATAGAGAAGCAATGTACAGCAAATAACCAAAGCCAAGGAGGCCGAAGCAGACGCTGAACATGAGTAAGCTGGATACACACAAAACTAATGCAGAGAGCTAGCATAACAACCTGCTGCTTGACTCCTTTCAGATTACGAGAGGAGGTGCGTCAGCTCGTTCTATTTATCCCTCAGTGCAGAATCAACAGAAACTCAGGAAGAGAAAGAGAAACACGAAGCAGCCGAAGCCACAGGTAGACAGCTATCAGGTCTAGAGAGACGCACATATGACGGAGTGTGTATCTTGTAGTTGCTGCTGAGCTGAGTGCGGTGGAGGAGCAAAAGGAATTGAACGAAGAGAAAGAAAACTTAAGAAATCTTATTGAACAGGAGGTAGTCCCCAGACAAATACGCGAATGTTTCTATCTGCAATATATATATATA
>OY986950.1:1508610-1643610 GCA_963920595.1 Eimeria praecox
GGGGGGGGGAAAGAGGGAGGAAGACGTACTCATACACCACATCGTCCTCAGTTAGACGAAGAGCGTCGATAATAGAGCGGATTTTCTCCTACAGGCGAAGCAAGAAGATAACATTTAATTTGAAATCCAAAGAAAATCCCTCAATAGAAGATTCGAGAAGAGGCGGCTCGTGTAGTGCTTACCAATGGTGTGCCCCTGCATTTATTCAGAGCAAGAAAACAATAAAGATAATAATAAAAATAGATAAATAAAATTAAATAGGAAAATACAAATAGGATGTAAAGATTATATCTATTCAGATATGTATCCACGTAAAAACTCGCTTAAATAATATATCTTTATAATCGTTCAATATATAAAGTCAGGCCCACTGAAAAGGAGAAACGAAGCCGCCTACATCCCAACCGTCTTCTGTCTTGGCCTGAGAGAAGGACCGCAACAATCCTACGAAAATATGAGGAGATAGATAGATAGATAGATAGATATATACACAGAGAGAGAGAGAATAGATATCCCTACGCATGGAAGAGGGAGATTGACGTATGTAAATACACCGCAAATATGCGTACGAAGCCAAATGCCTACATTGTCGGGGGCAGATCGACGAAAAGGCATCCATTCATCTTCATCCTCATCTTCGGAGTAGTTGAACGCCTCTGGAGTTGCTGCATCTTCAATAGCCTGTGTGGTTGAGGCATTTCGAGCTGAAGATGCCATTTGCTATGGGTATGCATGCGGTGTATATACACCGCAAAATGAGGTGGGGGGGAAGATGCTCGCTGGAGAGGCTTGGATCTTCACCCACTCATGAAGTTCCCCCGGATCTGTTGAATTAAATATTAAAATGACAATTTAGATGAAAATACAAAAGATTTGAATCATGAATTGTATCGCTTTCCCTGAGGTTGCCATCAAGAGGCCCTAGGATGCTTCATCGAGGGGCCTGCCCGCGTTTTTTTATGAGTATCTCATCTACGATTATTGATTACTTAACGACATTTTCTATTTCAAATAAATAACAATTCATCTTTGTTTTTTCTTATCTTCTTTTTACTTCTTTCAGAGCCGCTGCAGCCCGCGTTATAGTCGCCAGCCAATGAGCCACAGCATGCAGAGCGGACAGACACTTGGAGGAGTTGGTGGTTGATTGGGTTCTTCGTATATTTGTCTTTAGTTATTATTTATACTTTGCAATATAATATTTCGCGTTTTTCTCTTCTTACGCCGCACATTGCCCCCCAGCTGCGCCGACGGGGAGGCCGTGCCAGGTAGGCGACGACCCTCTCTCTGTGCACTAGGGCATAGCGGCACCCCTTCACGCTTCTTTCAAGTTTGTCTTTGTTTCTCTTGTATTCTTTAATTGCCTCATCCTCTATTGAAGCCTTAGGGGCCCCTCGCTCTAAAACTGCGGCAAGCCAACAGCCTTAGCGAGCCTCTATCTATCACATGAGCCGCGCCTTGAAGCGGCCAGGGGCGTATCTGATATTCTAGTAAGACATCATACAACTCTGTTGTTCTCTCAATAGAATATCCTCAATCTCCTTGTTTTCTTTGTTATATACTACTGCTTCAAACGATTGCATTGCCGCTCTTATCGGATTTGTCTTGTCCCCTGCGCTTGTTGTATACTTGGCTTATAAGAGGACGTCGTTTATTGAGCTTGTTTATATATATAACAAGTATATTTAAAGGAGAATCTTCCTTCGGGTGTATCTACTACACAATATGGAGGTGAGATTCGCTGCATGCAGCCCCTCAGGTGTATCGACAGCTGGTGTAGGCTGTCTGTATCTCTATATCGTATCGTTTGATACAGACGGACAGCTCTTTGCATGCAGCTAATAGAACCCCACAACATCTTCTTATCTTTTGTATATTATAAACAGAAAAGAGAAGAGAAGGCTTCTCTCTATCTTGTAGGAATAAATAATATCTTCGTTTCTTTGTTGTCTTCGTCTGCAGTCTGGCAAGGAGCCCACAGGATCTGCTGCTACGGGGGCTCAGGGAGCAAAGCCGCCTTCTACAGCAGCAGCAGCAGCACCAGCAGCAGCAGCAGCAGCAGCACCATCTTTGTCAGGATCAGCTTCTGGTGATGCATCCGTTAGATCTGCTGCTGCTGCTCCTGCTGCAGCAGCAGCAGCAGCACCAACAGCAGCAGCAGGGCAGCAGGACGCCCCTAGAGCAGCTGCATCAGCACCAGGTGCAGGAGGAAGGAGGAGGTTGTTAGATAGTGATGACGAATCTCCTTTAAGGCCTCGAGGTAAGAAAAATAAATTAATCTCTGAGAGCTCAGACGATGAAGTTGTACTCGGAAAGATGAACATAGCTCCTCCTCGCACGCAATCAGAAACAGCAGCACCAAAGGCTGCAGCGCAGCAGCAGCAACAGCAGCAGCAGCAGCAGCAGCAAAAGCAGCAGCAAAACGGCACCAACAAAACAGCAGCGCCGGCAAAACCGAAACCCCCAGGTAAGGAAGAGGCCCTTAGAGAAGGAGAGGCGATGAGACCCATAGCCTCCCTGTATACAAAGCTAGTGGGGGGGCTCGTGCTGTTAGGAAGATATCGCAGCAGAAACAGCAGCAGCAACTGCAGCAGCAGCAGCAACAACAACAACAGCAGCAGCAGGAGTAACGGTGCATAGCTTGTGTGTTTTGATTGCGTTCAGCCAAGAGCCGACGGCCGAGCGGGGATGATAGCAGCAGCAGCAGCGGCAGCAGCAGCGGCAGCAGCAGCGGGAGTGGTAGCAGCGGTAGCGACAGCAGCAGCGGGAGCGACAGCAGCAGCGGGAGCGACAGCAGCAGCGAGAGCAGCAGCAGCGAGAGCAGCAGCGGGGAGGAGTCGGATGCTCGCTCCAGAAGCCGTACAAAGTCTGGCAGGTCAGCGAATAAGAAGAAGCCTGTAGTTAAGACGAAGGCATCAAAGCAACGTCAAGCTAAAGCAGACGGGGGGGGGAAGCCACGGGGTGTACGTCCACCTCCTGTCAGCAGCAGAAAAACAGGAGAGTTAGTTGATAGTGATGAAGAAGAAGAACAAGAAATTAGTATGGGGACATTCGATCCAAAGAAAAGAAGTGCTAAGGACAGGCTTGTCGCTCAATTCCTCAGAAGGTAAGACAGCATATATATATATATATATATATATATATATATATATATATATATATATATATATATATATATACATATATATATATATATATGCTTACTATCTTCATAGAGTCTATTATACTGTTGGTGCTGCTATTGCTGCTGCTGCTGTTGCTGCTGCTGCTATTGCTGCTGCGGCGCAGCAACAGCAGCAACAACAGTTGTTTTGTGTTGGTTGCTATGTTTGTTGTCGCTGCATGTACTGTTTACTCTGAAGCTTGTTGGCGTTCTTCATGCATGTGTTGGTGTTTGGCTGATTGTGTGAGTTGTCCTCTCCTATGATGTTGTATTTATTTTGTTTTCTTTGTGTTTGTTTGAGGATATCAACATACATCAGCTATTAGCAAAACCCCCACACCTAACACACTTAATGGGAGGGCTGTGGTTTATGTGAAACCTCGCTGCGCTGCAGCAGCAGCAGCAACAGCAGCAGCAGCAACAGCAGCAGCAGCAGCAACAGCAACGATAGCGACAGCAACAGCAACACCACCACCAACAACAACACCAGCATCAGCAGGAGCAGCAGGAGCAGCAGGAGCCGCAGGAGCAGCATCAGTATTATGCTTGGTGTGTGTGTGTTTGTATGTATTTATTTGATTTGTTAGGTGGTGGTACGCCTGGCCTCAGTGGCCTCCTGCGGATTTTGATTACTCGAAGGAATTAGAAAAGAGAAAATTAAAATGGGTTTCTCTTGAAGAGTATGAAGATTTAGATGATGTAGATAAAAATGGCTACACCAAAGTATATCAAATATCAGCTTTCCCAGGTACTGGCTATCGATATATATATATATATATATATATATATATATATATATATATATATATATATATATATATATATATATATATCAAGCTATATAATACACTTCATGCATGCATGAACTGCGGTGTACGCACACCTCAAATTCTGAATTGCGGGGTCGTTTTTTTTTAATTTTTTTTTTTGTTTTTTGTTTTGTTTCTTAAGAATGAAGATTTTTGGGGGAAATGTTTGTTGTATGTAGGTGTATTTCGGGACCCCCACGGTAACGCAATAGATCTGCGGCCTGAAGAAGGCCGCCCCAGCTACAGAAATGCGCGGCAATTGTCGGAGTTAGAGTTATTAGAGTTAATAGCTAAGGCAATAAGAGGTCAAATGGTGGCTCTTAAGTCTTCGCCTTTCGATGAAACGGCTCTTCAACGAGCTCTTCAGCAGGTAAGAAAGCGTAGGCAGATATAAACATATATTTATTTATTTATTAAGCGTAGGCAGATATAAACATCTGTTTATTTATTTATTACACTGTGCTATAAAACCACAGCAGTTTCTCTCACGTCATGTTTATATGATGAAGGAGAAGAGAATCTTAAGTTAAAACTAGACATACAGACTACAAATGTATATACTCGTTTAGCCCTTCACTTGAATGGTGCTGTCGACTGTACTGTCTGTGTGTTAGATAATTGTAAAGGGGAGAGAGTGTTGTTTCGAACAATATGGCTTACTGTCTCTCCCCTATACAACTCTTCTCGATGCATGATTTGATGTTTATTATTTATCTGGGGGACTCCTTTGACTGTTTTTGCAGGAGTTGGAAGAAGTAGAAACAGAATACAAACAAATGCAGAGGAGGGCGGAGGCTGCTAAGGGCCGGCCTTAAGGACCCGCTATCCTGTTTGAGTGTATAGGCAGCAGAAATGAATAATACTCCTGAGGGAATAAATACGCGAGTAGCTGCAGACAGAAAGAGTGTGCGGGTTTGCCCCATGTACGTAGACTTCGGGTGTATGTACAGAAGAACTTGACTGGCTGCGCACAGCCTTCATTGAAATCGTTCTTTGTGTTTTAAAGGAGCCGAAAGGCTAAACAAGGACCGTATCTTCCACTCTGCAGGTGGCAGTTAGTTATTCTGATGCCGTTAGACAAAGCTTGACATAGGCCTATTCTCATGGATGTCTGCGGTGTACGTACACCCGACATACCGCATTTAGCTCTGCGTGCTACGCAGTTTATAATTACTTAACAGGATATATGTGGGGGGTGCACTGATTTGAATTATTTTCAACAATAAGCGCCTTCACATTTCGTCTTCTCTCCACCCACACTTCTTGAAAAGTGTGGAAATTCCGAACTATCATACAACATTTAAACTCAGTGGCGAACTCGAGAAATTCGCCTCCTTTTGAGAGGAACTGTAGTCTTCTTTTTTAGAACTAAAGCCCTTTTTCATGTTGGGGGTTTAATTTTGAGGGTTTACGTAATAAAGCAGCAAGCAATAGTAAAGCAGAAGGAATGCAATATGGGGGGAGTCGAACCCGTGACGTACTGATCCCGAAACGGGAATCGTACCACTAGGCTAAACGAGTTTATGACCCCGCTCTCAACACCCCTCAGCCTCTATCAGCATTGCGTATCTAGCAAAGCAGATACTATCTTCTTTTCTATTGTGGCGACGAATTATTATGAATTATTGTAATCTTGTCTTTGTGTATTTTCTAATCTGTCCGCCCCTCGTCAAACAACTCAGCCGCACTTATCGGCAGCGGCCAACGCTGATGTGGGGCAGCAAATGTTGATTTCCGCATGTAAGGGACTACCCGTCCGTCCATCTGGCCAACGCCTAGGGATGGCGGGAGAAGACCATGCGTATAATTTTGTTTTTATGTCAAAGGTTTCGTGTTCCGCGTGAAAATTGTTAAACACAAACAAACTCTTCATCACCCGCTGTATGTTGCACCTCCGAAACACATTTCTAACACTTTAAGGTACCGGTACAAGTGTCGGCTGCTACACAACCACAAACAACAAACTAGGACAAACCCATGACATGGACAAAACACGCAAAGATGCAAGCAATATATCAATCAACCAGACGGAATACGGGCGAAGAAGCCTCACGAAAGCCAGCAACGGCGGCCCCGGTTTCCTGTTCCACGTGCATTCTGAGTAAATTACACCTTTTCAATATCCTAATTAAATATTCTGCAGTATGGCATGGAAACAGCGCACCCCATCAGCCCGCTGCACCCTGGAGATAAGCCGCACAAGTATGCGCAGCTGTATCTTCAAAACATACGAATCGTTAAGATGGCATCTAATACCCTTTTGCAAATAAAAAAGCACTGAAAAAGAATAAAACAAATTAAATGATGAAGGACATTCTGTTCAGATCATAATCAATCATGGGGCCTTCGCTTGCGGGCTGTGGGGAGGGGGAGCCCTACGGGGAGTTACTGGGGCTGTTTTGGGCGTACTGTTTTGCACGCAGCCAAAGCCTTGTTAAGTCGATTATTGAAAATAAACAACAAACCTCCAAGTAAAATGATGTTATAAATTCAGTTTCGACGTTAAAGCATAAATAACAGAAAAATTAATCTCACTCATTAACCAAAAGGTCACCTATGGTAGCGCTTGGCAGCAGATGTTAGTGTAGGGTAACGACAGTCATCAGTCTTGGTCGAGAGCTAACGCGAGCTGCACGGGGATTAACTTAAAAGAGGAATTCCCAAACTGAAACTAACCTCCCCTCTAAATGCCACACTTCGTGGGCACAGGGGCCCATGGGCCCTTTGTAACGAAGGTTGGTGGTATGTGTGTTTTAGTTTCGATGTACGTTGAGTAGGAAGATCCAGAAAGGGGTATGAAAAGTTCTGCATGGTCCTAGTGAATTCAGCAAAAGGATTTTGGCTGCACATGTTAAGGTGTTTTGCAGTACTGGTTGCAATAATGTGCACTTTTGGTGTGGTCTATCTACGGTTGCTTCAAATTATCTCTACTTGGACCGACGATAGAAAAAATGCGGCAAATACATGTTTAGCCTCAGTCTGCAGGTCTAGCGCGTGTACAGAAGGCATCAGGATTGTGCTTGTAAGGGGATGATTGCACGTGGCACTGCATCGCAGCATTGTTTGCAGCAAGGTATTTCGCAGCTCATGGTAGGCCGCCTCCACTCTGCACCTACCCTAGTCGCTTGAGCCCCTGTGATGGAGATGGAAGGGGAAGTTAGGCTTTTGGGGGCAATTCTTTATTTAATGGTGTTACTCTACTCAAAGTCAAAACAGTCCTCAGCTAGGATCGCGGGCCCTCGCAATGCAGGGAGCCTATGAAAGTAGGGACTGTGAATTCCAAACCAGCCCAAGAATAGAAAAGGGTACGTGGCAGCTAACCAAAGGCGAACCCCACACACAGAAAGCCAGGAGAGCTACGGACCAGTGAATCTGCTCCTTTGCGATGAACAAGGCCACAGGCAAGCCACAATACTTCGAGCAGATCTGCCAGGCGAACAAAGAAATCATTGAAATACTCCAGCCACCAGCAGCACTCGGCGCAGCGATTTGGGAAAAGATGGCTGCTCCATCTGTAGATCCCCCGCAAGTCAAATATGTGTTTATCCTTGCTCTGACAGAAATGAGAAGTTGTAAATGCTGTTTGACACAGGCTGAGAAGCAGATCTGATATCTGAAGCTTCTGCAAGAATGTGCAACATGCATGCCCATTAGTTGGCATACTCGCTACTCCCTCTACTCCTGTGTTTTCAACGGTGGCAGACAGAAAACGAGAAACGATAACGCTTTACAAGCTCGATTCACAAACGGGTTGTATTCTCATGGTACAGGGCTTTTCTTTTCGAACTGTTGGGTGGTGGTACTATCGTAAGCACGCCGGTAGTAACGCAGTGCATGGCTCGCATGCCCCTTCCAGAAGACCCAGTTAAGGTCTATGGGCCGGGGGTCAAAAATACCCTGAGCTCAGATGTTCTGCATTATTATTAGCGTGCTGGACTACAACAAGAGTGGAATCAGTCTCCCAAGAATAAAGCAACGAGAAAGCTCTTACTCAGAGCAGAGGCAGTACAAGCTTTCATGACGCAGTTTCGCTATTGTTCGCATTCCCGTTTGTTTCATGCATTTCAACTGTTTGTCCAGGTTGATATATCCTCGCGCACTTGTGTAGCGGCTCCAGGGGAAGGCGAAAAGAAGCGTACAGTAGGTTGTGATGATCTTTTGGAAACTGGGTTTAGAGGGGATTTGTTTCATGTAACACCTGGTAAGCAGCAGAAGTGTGCGTAATCCAGGCGAACGTGTGTAAGCGTGCTCACCAACGAGGAGCATCCAGCGATGCAGCCACTTGTTGGATGATCAATGTACCGCATCGAGCTCATTCCCAGATCAGCCACAAGCCCTGGTACAGGGAAACGGCACCCACTGCATCTTGAATAGGAAATTGAGTGTCACGCAGCTAATTTGCCGAGGAACAGTTCAAAGGTCAACTAGCACATGCCGAGACACTTGGGTGTTGGTGAAGACAGGGGATCGAAGACTCGCTCGAACTCTATGCCCATGAACAAAACCACAATGGACCGCTGATGTGCTCTAGCTCCAAACCCCTGCACAAAATCACGGTGGCCCGCAGCTTTACCCCGTATTCGCCAGGTCGTCATACCCCTAAGGCATCTACTCACGAGGGGAACGTAAGCTGCATGGAGAGCAACCGAAGAAGAAGCTGCCAGAGCCATCGTCAGACACCTAATCTCGTCCCGCGCGCTCACAGTCCCTGATTTGGGTATGCTATTATTCCTAACAACCGATGCGACTTAGAAAACGGTGGAAGGGATGCCTATCAGCAAGCTGTTGACTCTAAAAATGGCCAAAATTCTCCTAGTGCTGATGACGTTTCACGAAAGGAGCAAAGTTATCTCGTACGTGATACAGAGCCCCCAGCTGTCTGATAGAAGACACAGAAGTCTTGAAATACTTTTCTTAGGTGTGTCAGATACTATTTGTATTAATGCCATCTTTCCAAACCGGTAATCGGTCTCGCGCACACACGGGGAAGGTAACAGTGAAAGCTATTCAGTATCTTTGTCGGCTTATGCAGTACTTCAGTAAAGCAGATCACGTGTAGCAGCATCGTAACGGAAAACTCTGCTGACGTTTTGAGGGTGTTCCTCAACTCACCAGCTGCGGAACAGCCTCAAAACTTCAGCAGCGTTTTCCGTTTTCCAAATAAACCTGAAGTGATATCTCAATGGATTTTTTAGGGTGCCCGTCAGACATAGTGGTGGCGCTTGTTAGGCAGCTTTAGTAAATAATTCTGCTTCATTCCTTGTCCTGGTTCGGCTACTGCAGATGAGATGACCCATTTATTGTTTAATCATTTCTGAAAGCTCCCCATTTCCCCGAAAAGCGGCATTCTTGGCGGGGACTGGGAATTTGTTTGTGCCTTCCGGCGTGAATTCATGGCGCTGCGTAATATCGGACATAACCATTAACTCCGCAAACTACCTGGGAGCGTTCGATCCAACCGAACACACCAATCGCATGTGCAACAGCACACTCTACGCAACTCTGTACCTAGCTAAAATCATTATAATGCCTTGACGCTCTTTCTAGTGAAAATTGGCTTATAGTACAACAATGCATTTTTCGCCCCCTTTTTTCTTTTTTCATGCCCTACGCTGAGCACATCGTTCTTTCAGCATTCAACCTCATTCTTGGAAGGCAGTCTTGTGCCCTTACAGATGCACACTTTCATAGATTGCTTGCAGCATCTCCCACATGCACGCAGAAAACAAAAAAGCTCCAGACAAAAGGCCGCAATAAAGGACGTTAAGCAGGCCCCTTTAAACCAGGTGGCTTGATATTCCTAGCTTCCAAGTGCTCCCGGGAACGTAGGAATGCCACCACCCGGAGCTTCGTAGGCACATCCGTTTTCTATTCGTTCTTTGATAAATACGGTGGGTTACATCTCATATACACCCCTAACACTGGAGATACTAGCGTACGGTAAATGCCAGCTTGCAGGAAAGATTCAGGATACAACCAAACAATCCTCGGCATCACCCCATAAAATGGCAGCAGAATCGGTTCCAGGGCGAACAACTGGAGAAGACTGAAATCCTGGACAAACATGTTACAAACATATATGTAACGGCGTGCATAAATCACGAGAAGCGAGAATATTATGTTAAATGGAGAGGAGGCCCAAAACGCGAATGGGTTTATGAGGATGGCTTGTGGTAACCAACCTCTCCCGAGTACCTACGCTCCCTCCTTCACTCAGTGGTGGCAACTGCAAACATGGCGCAAGCACAGCGCAACGAAAACGTTGGGCTGCATCAAGCTATTTACTGTCATGTGCACAAAGGAACCCGAATCTTCGTAAGCACAGTCTACCCGGCGCTAAATATTTCCCTGCTATAGTAACTCTGTGCCGCCGATTCGAACACTTTCATTTTCTTCAAAATTAATGGATGCTCCCCCATATGATGCTATATGGGCAGCCGCCTCAAGGGAGCATTGATGTTGCCCGCTGACTGCAGGTACTGCATACAAGCCACAACCCTCGATCAAAGCAAGAAGGCCTTAGATGGTGAGTGACATCTCCCCTGCGCGGGGTACCGCCGTGAAATTGTTATCTTCAGCACCGGCCGGTCTAAGCAGCATCACCAGGCGGCGTTCGTTCTTTTCTTTCCTTTTCAGTGCTAAACACTCGGGTAACTCTCCCTCGTTCGCTCCCTCTCTTCGCTGCGCCCATCCCTTGTAAGATGGCCAAGCCCACCAGCCGTTAACTTGCTGGGAAAGGTATACCAGCAGATGCAGCATAGCCTACCTGAAGTATGGCCCATGCGAGTTAGTGTGTAGCAATCAGCTATAGCGCTACTGCAAGCATACAACGGGGCCTTGGGAATGCTTGCATGTGGTTTTACCTTCCAGGGGTGTTGCGGCAAGGTGTACTGCAACTCTTGGGTTGCCACTTCCTCCGCGTGCCACCAGCAGGTCCTTGTGCGGCTGGGCAAAGGATGAGTGGAGACTAGAAGGGAGGCCATCTGCTATTAAAAATGGTCATTAAAGAATTTTCAATCTAGTGGGGCTCACGGCTTCTCCTGGCTACTGCTAATGATTGTCATTTCACTAAATGACGCGGGCGCGGTTCAACAATCTGTCGCACGCACACTGAAGGTGCTGATGGGCGAAATGATAGGTAGCCGTTCGTTGTACCGTTCGATTCAAAAGCGGCTAGCGCTACCATGAGGGGCTTCAATGAAGCCTTCCCCGGCACCTGAGGCCAGAGACGCTTGAAAAGGGGCCCCAGGCAAATGCATATGACACAGGAGGGCATCCGTATTCTACAATGCTCCATCCTATTCCGTTAACGCAGGTGTGAGCCGGATTTGTGGAGGAACAAGCAAGTGGAATTGAGTGTACTAACTCGTCGAAACTGATCCTGCTTACACGTACTCAAGACTTGCCGCTACGCCGACGAGCGCGAACTAGTGTGGCGCTCGATTTCTAGAATAAGCTAAGCAACGGGTTCTCCAGAACTGCCATACCCAGCAGTTTGTTTACAAGAACAAATAGAAAGGCAACAAAGCAACGTTGGACTGCCAAAGACCGTCATCACCCTCCCCGTACTGGCTGTAGGAGCGGTCCACACAAGGAAACACTGAATTGCTTGCTACCCGATGGAGCTCACTCGAGGCTAGCTGCACGCAATGAAAAAAGGTAGAAGCTAAATTCCAAAGCTGTAATGGAAATGGCCTTTAACTGTACAGTGTGGGGCGTTGCCTCGCAACACACGCAGCAAGCAAGCACCGGAAGAAAGCACGGACGCTATGAGCACTCCTAAGCAGGACAAGGCCACTATCGACCGGAACGAAAGCGTGCATGCTAAGTAAGCGCCTAAGAAGGGCATAAAGGAATGGCAGGATGACTCGAACCTGAGCATCTCAACCTTTGGGGATATCGGGTATCGAGCCACCGGCGAAGTGCAGAGAAACTTGTTCCTCAAAGTATCTGCCTGTATGCGTGGTTTTATTCACGACATTGTTGGACCGTTCAGCCCTAAATGGATATGTGCTAGCCTAGGAAGTAACCAACCGCTGCCAAAAACGAAAACAATTCACTGTCCCAGAGGGGCAGAACCTAGAGATTAACATGCTTGATCATCCCCTACCTTGCTCCTTAAAGAGAAAAGCTAGTTCTAAGTAATTTGGCCGTATCTTTTTCCTTGCAGGGCCTTGCGCAAGGCGCTCGCAGGAAAGCACAGTAGCGCGCCATTTCACGATCCCTTGCTTGGAACTACTGAAGTAGCAATGCGTGTCTGGGAGCGCGGAAGAGGCTTTGCTCTCCAGCTTCTGCCTTGCACACTCTTACTTTCATCCCTGGGTTGCCTGCAGTCTGGTGCCTCCCTGCCCATCTATTGCACACAACTTGTGTTACCTAGGCGAACTTCTGAAACACTTTTGAGAAATTGCACCCCAGTGCTCCGCTCTATACCATTTTTGTACATTTTTCAATTTGCAAAACCTCCCCGAAATTAAGGCCTTCTGCAGGGGCGGATGCCACACTTACCACCAATATTTGGCCCAATTTCTGCTTGCTTGCGTTGACTGCAGTCCAAACTGTAAGCGCTTTGTACAACACGCCTTCAGGGCCTCACTATATAGGCTGTTCTACTGCATCCCCTCCCTCTCGCATGCATTTCCTACTTGCCTAGTGCCTCAAAGCGGAGCGGGTTGTGGGCTGTGCACCGAACCTTTCCCGCGCATTCAGGCAACCTGTTACTAATACTAATACTTGCGCTTCCATCCATTCTGACACCGTGATCTACTCCCTTCTGTCAAGCAAATCACGCACTACAGTGCATTCGCTTTTGTGCGTCCCTTGCTGCAATGCAGTGTTTACACATGCTGCCTTGTTGATGGTGCGTAAATAAATAAGTATTATAAACACCTTCACACGTATCGTTGAGTTGCTGCTTGTCGCCAGCAGTATGACTCTACTGCGGTATACCCACAACCGACTCCCTCCTGCAGCGGCACTGCACGGCTGACGCTGACGCCTTCACAGGGACTGTGTTCACAGCACAACAGACAACCCAGAAAATGCTAAACAGCATTTACTGGGTTGTCCCAGCTCAACTGCAGCGATTCATATACACTTTGGAGACAAAATAATCTCTTACACGTGCCGCGCTGCGCCTCCCGTTGCTACTGCTGTTCGGCCGTAGGAGGAGCAGCAGCCGTACGTGAGGAATTAAAGGTTCCCCTAATAATTGCAGGCAGTCTCTTGTATTCCCGAGCATCTGTTGAACATCTGTTGGTGCTGCTGCTGCGAGCGGCTCCACCTGTTGGTGCCGCTGCGGCTGCAGCAGTGTGGCGTTTCAGCAGTGCTGGCACTGGACACGAGAAAATGCCTTGCAGGGTCCTCTAGCCCTCAAAGTTCTGCTACTGCTCTCCTGCTGTGGAAGAAAGACCCTGCTATTCTCACTCAGCAGGAGCAGCAGCTGCTGCTGCCGCCTCTGTTGCAGCAGCAGCAGCTGCTTACCGGCTGCACTGGCTACTGCCGTTGTAGCCGGCTTTGCCCACGTGCATTGCAACGGAGAGCGCTTAGTTCTAGTTTTATGGCGCCCAAGGGTTTCGAGGAGGTCGGACGCTGCAGTGCTTCCTGTTGCCACTTTTGCGCCTGCGTCAGGAGCTCCCTGATAGACCATGCTGCAGCTGCTGCACTCCTTTGAGCATCCTATTCAGCTCTTGTTGCTGGCGCAAGAACTCCTGCTTCCTCTCCTGCATCTCCTGTACGTGTTGTCGCATCTGCTGCTGCTGGTCAAGCTGCTGCTGCTGCATCACGCCCGCCTCCGGGATCCAAGAAACCGGTCCCCCTACAGTCCCCCAATCTGCGGGTCGGTTGCACAGCAGCAGTAGAGGCAGCAACAGGAATAAAAACAGCGAAATGCTCATGATAAACCACAAGCTGTGGCCCTGCTCACGACTAAATGGCAGTTAAACGCTAAACCCAACCCCTATACGTGCACATGCAGTCACCTTGCTGCATGTGCACGTACGCAGCAAAACAGAAAGCTCTCCTAGAAACTACTTAAGCGTGACAGGCCAACGAGCCTTACCTCCTGAAGGAGCAGCTTGGGCTTCTGCCTCCGCTGGATTCACCGAGACCCGCGCACCGCCTCCCTGGTGGAGGCTGTCGGGACGCTTGTCAGCAGAAGAGCCGCACACGCCCCCCCCCTGTGAAGGAAGCTGCTGCTGTTGCTGTTGTTGTTGCTGCTGCTGCTGCTGAGACTGCTGCTGCTGAGAACCATCTCCTCCACCAGCTACTCCTGAAGCCTGAAATCCCCGAACCATCCATTCCACTCCGCCGGCCTCGGGCCGCAGGCCTCCAGCTCCGCTGTTGCTGCTGCTGCTGCTGTTACTGCCAATAGGCGGGAAGGCTGCGACGCCCCGGCCATCCCAACAGTCTCTGCTTGCGCGGAAGTATTGCGGGTCATTAGTTCCTGGATAGCCCATCAGCATCCTCGCAGCGGAAGCGGCAGCAGCAGCCGCTGCTGCTGCCCCTGTCGCTGCGCCTGCTCTGCCGCTGCTGCTGCTCGCCGCCGTAACTGCCGTGCTGCTGCAGCCCGTATTGTTCCCCCCACTGCACATGCAAAAGACAAACAAAATCGTTAACCCTACAGCCCCTAAGGGTTTTCCTCACAGCTAAAAACTTGCGAATCCCCTCATACGCAGCAGTAACAGCAGCAGAAACAGCAGAAGCCGCTTACACAACGCCTAAGATGCTACCAGTAGCCTGGGTTGTCTTGCTCCTGTCTCCCTCAACATGACGCCCCAGTCCTTCCATGAGCAGCTGCTGTTGCTGCATGTGTTGGAGTTGCTGATGCTGCTGAATGTGCTGCAGCTGCTGCTGTTGCTGCAACTGCTGCTGCAGGAGCTGCTGTCGCTGCAGCGTGTAGAGCTCACTGCTCGGGTCGACTGGGCCTCCACCGGCGGGTAGAACCACTGGACCAGAGCCATAGAGATGCTGCTGTTCCTGCTGCAGCTGCTGCAGCTGCTGCTGCTGTTGCAGCTGCTGCTGATGCTGCTGCAGTGCGTAGGGCGACGACACTCCAATTACGGGAGGCGATGGGCCATACCCCGGTGCCGAGCTGTACATACATCCCGCACCAGCTCCAGGTGGGGCGGACCCGTGAGCCTCGTCAGGGCGACGGGCGCTGCATCAGAAACAAACGCGGAGGCAACAGTAACAGCACATCGCAGCGCCCCATGGGTGAGCTTTAGCGCAAAGCGCAGCACATGAAGTGAAGCGAGCCAATGCATCAGCGGCGGCAGCCACAGTGGTTGCTGCCGATGCTAGTGGTGGCGATGTGTGGCGGCGTCGTACCATAAAGAGTTAGGGCCCACAGCCAGGTCAGCCGGAGAATGCCCAGGAGACATGGAAAGCAGGGGCGCATCCAGATTCGGCCTAGAGACGTGCATATTGTTGCGCTGCATGCACCAGGACAGTAAACCCTAAACCCTATCCCCTAGAACCCGAAAAGCGTTTCTCTCGCGGGCCTAACCGCATGCTACAAAAGCAGCAGCACCCGCAGCAGCTCCTCTCCTTTCCCTCGTACGGTGTGTATGGGGTGAATACTGACCATCTCGCAATACGCCATCTCGTCTTCTGGGGAACGCATCCGCAGCCAGGGATGGTCGAGCATTTGTTTTGCACCCTGGCGCTTCAGCGGGTCGGGCGCCAACATGGGCACCAAAAAGTCAGACAGTGCCACAGCCTCCGCCTCGCCCATTTGGTACCTGCACCGACACCCAAGACGAAAAGTGAGGAGAATATGAAGCACCACGCCACAGCTGCAGTCGCCCAGGAACCAACAAGAAGCAACAAGTGCAATATACTCAATAGAGCTGAAGCCCTGCGTGCGGGCATGGAATGTTCAAGCGCAGGTGACCACCCTGCGTGGTAACCCCGCCAAATGTCACCGACTACAAACATGACTGCCTCCTGGGCAGCACCCTCGAACCATGGGCCCCCTCAATCCAAACTCACTTCTCTCTAAGGACCGCAACAAGCGGCCAGAACCGCAGGTCGTCAATTCGTCTCAACTCCGTCGAGCGTTCCCGGAAGAAGCGCTGTAGCGGCATTCCACAGCAAACCCTCCAGAACGTTTCTTACAAACCAGTCAGTGGGCCCTAAAGCCCGAAACCTACACGTTCGAGCCTTAGTCAAAACCCGCTGGGCCCTCGGAAATTACTCCCTAGAACCACCAACCCCCAACAGCTCTTCAATGCATCTTAAACCCCAGAAAGCAAAATAGCCCACGACCCTCCAGCAGCGTCGCTCGAGGCCAAACCTGTAACGAGCGAAGGGCGGGGCTCTGCCAACTGCACTTACATGCGAATGACGGCCGCGGGAGATAAAATTCAAAGTCATAGGCCCCACAAGTTCGATGATCTGCACACACAAACACAGTGCCGAGCTACCCTTTTGCAAACGTGCCTGCAACGCCCCTAGCAATGAGGTGGATGCGCGTGTACTCTGCCACCAATGGGAACCAGGACGCACCAGAGCGAGATGGTCTTCATCTCTATCAAAGTCGCCGGTGCTCTTTGGGTCAAAAAGATAATCCCCCGTCACCAACTCGAACACCATGCATGCAAAACTCCATACATCCGCCGTGCAATCGTAGCCAGCGCGAATGATCACCTGAAGCCAACGAGCAGCACAGCAGCAGCAAAGACGGCGGAAGATCGTGCTGGATGCAAACAAAAGCGCAGTAGCCGGCAGGCGGCTAAACAGAGTGGCCCCCAAAGGGCATCGCTCCCCTCAGTAGCAGCGGCAAAATATAGGAATGAAACGGTAGCGAACCTCTGGCGAGCGGTACTGACGAGTCTGAATATCGTCGGTGAAGTGCTCCTGGGCCCAGCACGCATTCCCCAAGTCGCATAACTTGTACACCGCGTTCGGGTGCTCAAAGGCAAATGAACTTGGGGGCAAAGGCCTAAGACCGTAACACAAGCAAATGACACCCCCACATACACGATAAGGTTCTATATGCGCGAGCGCAAATTCACTACACACACGGCCATATACATGCAGGGCGCGTACTGGCATGCACAAAACCGCAGGAAGGCACGCCCAGCAGCAACAACATAGGCAACAACAGCAAGAGCCATCCTGCGGACTTGATGCAAATAGGTCCCTCCGACGTCTGAACGACGGTCATGTCCTTCTCGGCCTGCTCTTCGTTCTCGAGTTTGATATACGGCCCGTACAGGAGATGGCCATGGGCATCTCTCTTGTCGCTGGTGCGCGCCACCTCCTTCAGTCTCTGGTTGTAGAGCCGGTCTGCAGCCGGATGCAGTAGCAGCTCGTCGTGTAGCAGCGGCAGCCGGCTCCGCGTCCCTTCCGCCTCCTCTCCCGCCTCCCGCTGGGCTTCCTCTTCAGGCCTCTCCTTTGGCAGCCAGTACAGAATCCTGCCTCCTGTCTTCGGGCAGCAGTAAGCCGACTGCGGCTGGTACTGCGAATACCCCACGTAGTTATACACGTGTCTGCAAAGTCCGCAGAAGAAACAGACTTGCATGCACATCAGTGGCGAGCATCCAAATATCTGCTGCAACGTGCACTCATCAAGGCAAACGTCTCGGGCTTAAGGCTACAATGGAGCTGTTGGGTTTAGTGTGTTGGGCATATGCCTGGGGGCTTCGAGCTTCGGCCTGCTCACTTCTGAAGAGAGCCTTGCAGCGCGTGGATCTCATCCTTGTATGACGTCAACAGAGACGGGTCCGATCGGCTCGGCTTCAGCAAATGCTTCACGTATGGCACGCGCACCGTCTCCCCTTCCTGCTGCTGCGCCGCTGCGTTGCTGCTGGGTGCTTCGGCTGCAGTCCCTGCCGCGCCGGTAGCCCCGCCTGCACCAGCAGCAGCAGGAGTAGCTGCTCCTGTTGCTTCCCGTTGCTGTTTCTCCCCTTCTTCCTCTTCTTCCTCCCCCTCCCCTTCCTCCTCAGACTGAGCCGCTTCCTCTTCGCCCGCAGCAGCAGCAGCAGCAGCTGCTGCTGCCTTCTTCTTGAGGCGCTGCTGCTTGCGCTTTTCTGATGCATCCCACAGCAGGAGCCACACAGGAGCGGGTACTCAGCGTAGGAATCATGCATTGCAGCAGGCGGTATCGCTAAATGCACCAAGATGGATCTAAAATAATCGCTAAACACCTATGTGCTTACTCTTCTTCCTGAGCCTCTTTCGCATCTCTGCAGTGAGACCCTCCATCTCCTCCTGCTCCTGCGGCTGGCCAGTAGACAAGGGAGCCACCATTGGGTTAGGCGGCGGCAGCGGATAGGCCGACACGCAGACATTCTCGGGCTTAAGGTCCGTGTGGATGATGCCGCAAATGTCATGAAGATAGTGCAGCCCGTGCAGTATGTCGTGCGCTATGCGTCGCACCAGAGGAAGAGGCAAACCCCGGAAGTTGTAGCGTTTTATTAGAGACAACAAATTCGGACCTAAGACGCCCAAATTACACAGCCTGCACCGAAACCCTAGACCCTGCGCCTCCAGCATCGACTCTCGTCAGCCCTAACCCTTACAGCCTGAGGGCATAGGCCACCCCGGCCCCTCCTCGTCCAACTCCACCCCTCCTGCCACGTGCTCTACGCTTGGCCATTTTCGAGGGTTGAGTTTGGGTGAAAGGGCGCCTCACCTAGCATTTCAAAGACAAGACACGTATGCTCGCCGTTGGGTCCCTTGTGCTGGAACTGCTCCTTGAACAACACCACGGGGGGCAGCGGCAGCTTCCGTGGAGGCTCATAGGGCATTCCCGCTGCCTCATGCCGCTCACGGATGGCGCTCTGCGAAAGAAAAAACTCCAACACAACAGCATCCCTAAAAGGCTAGGAGCCCATGCGTAAACCCTTCCTCTCAGAAAGCGGGCGATGCCAGTGGCTCGCCCTCAACCCCCATGAAGAACCCCAAACCCTTAACACGGGACTCTCACCGAAAAAGACTTGGCTGCTTCTCTCCAACAAGGGTGGCGCATGCCGTCCTTGACTTTGGTCAGCAGCTGCACCTCGTCTGCTGCCGCCTCCGTGTAGTGTCGGGCACTCTTTTGGAACTTCAGCGCCACAAACTCGAGGGGAACGGCTCTGCAACATCAATACACATCTCAAGAACACGACTTGACCAAGCCCCAGACATGCAGTATCTGCTGCCGCGCCTATGCTCTGGCCGATGCGTTTCCGAAGAAACCAAGCCTGCAACCGCTACAGCCCCTGCTACTGCCTTTATCAGCAACGGCCGCATGCTGTCTAATGTTGCTTCGGCGGCCAAGGACTTAGACATAAAGTAGACATAATGGCAGGCTTGCGAGTAAGGAGAGCGACGCACTTGAGGTCCGTAGCAAGCCAAACAGTAGAGAAATGGCCCCAGCCGAGCTTCGCCTCAATGCGGTACCTGTTTGCGTAAATTTCCCCCACAGACACGGGGTGATAGCCGCCACTTCTGTACTCACGATGATCTTCATCATCACTCTCTGTGAAGTATACGTCGCTGTCAGCCGAAGGGTCCCCCCCTTCAGGGGGCCCCTCCTCACAGTCGCGCGGGCCCCCCTCGCCTCCTGCAGCACCTGACTTGGTGCTTCCCCCCTGGCGGCTCCCCGCTGCATGCGCCCCGGACGACCCCGCGCCAGCGCTGCTACGGCTGCTGCGACTGCTGCAGCTGCTGCTGCGACTGCTGGTCTGCTGCAACGAGGAGTACGGGGAAGCCAGCTGCCCTTCTGCTCCCTCACCAGGCTCCCGAGCTTCATAGGCAGGAGAGGCCCACAGAGCCCCCGGAGGCGACTCGCTAAACCCTCTTTTGTCTGTTGCACTATAACTACGCCTTGGCGGCATCACCGCACTTGAAGCAGAATCTACGCTTGCGGTGTCCGTCCACCCGCTGCTGCTGCTGTGCTCCCGCGAAGCTGCCCCCGCGGCGGCACCCCCCGCAGCAGGACCAGAAACGCCATCCGCCGCTGCAGCCGCGGCTGCTGCTGCTGGCTGTACCATCACCCGGAGGCTGCTAATGCTAATACTACTTACCGCTAAACGAAAGGCCGCTGCTGTGTTCTGTTTGGCTCTGTGCCTCACATAGCTCGCTCCACCCCCGTGCCGGGGAAGAGTAAGAGGCCCCAGATGAGCCCAGACAGGCCACTCAGTACTCGGCTCTGCTCCAGCAGGCCCTTACCACCAGCAGCAGCTGCTGCTGCACCGTTGGTGCTTGTACAACCGCCGCTGATACTCCCGGCTGCCGCAGCCAAGGCTGTGGGGCCGTGTTTTCGCTATATAAAGCAATATATACGGAGGGCTGCGGCGACTGATCCTAGGGGGTAAAAGCCCTGAAGAGGCAGCACGCCTACTGGTGCTGCTATTGCTGCTGCCAGCTGCTGGCGTTGCTGCGACTACTAGGCACGCGCTGCTGCAGCTAAGGTGCAAACTGGAAAACTCCGTCGGAAATGCTGAGGCAAACACCCACGCCCTCAAGGGGCTCCGCCCACATAGTGCGCCCCGTAAACATGAAGAGGTGAGTTGCTTCGGCTGCTGCTGCTACTGCTGCTGCTGCGGTACAGTCCAAAAGGTCCAGTGCCAAGAGCTCCGTGAAATGCGCTAAATCAGATCAGGCCGTCCAGTGGCAGCCTGTGTGCAATAGCCTGAAGCACCAGGAAATCAACGCAGGTAGTGGGCTACGCGAGGCGGTTGACTTGTTGGTGAAGCAGGACCGAAGCCGCTGCTTCTGACAGAAAGAGCACTAAGAGAAGAAACAGGTGGCCTAGGCAATAGATGAAGCAGCAGAAGAGACAAACAGCCGCAGCCGAGAGAGAACATGAAGGCGGCCTCGACAGAACATGAAGGCCTGAGTCATGAGCGGTAGGCCACGCCACAGCAACAGCGAGCAGCAGCTGCCACAGCAATTCCCGAGGAGACTGAGGACACTGAAAAGGCAAGAATTAAAGCAGTAATGAGGTGTACAGCTGAAAACAGCGCCTCCTAGAAACGCCCCTCTGCCAGGGCCGGCGGCCTGGGCAAAACTCTGACGCAAGGGCCTCTCGCAACTGCTGCTGCTGCTGCTGCTGTTGCTGCTGCTGCTGTTGTTAGTAAACCGCAAAACATGCAGATCTTGCTTTGTCTGGAGCTGCACGGGGGCCAGCAACTGCCCGTGTGGTGTGGCGCCACAGCCCGGCTGCTGCTGCTGCCGCGCGACAGCAGCACTACTCGCTGCTGCTGCGGCGCCTCGGCAGTCTGTTTAAAGCCACAAGCAGTAGAGCAGACAGCACGGAAACCGGATTTAACTTAGTCCTGCCCCAGCTAGTGTTGCTGCTGCAGCCCCTGCTGCGGCGCGCAGCAGCGGCTGCTGCTGGCGGTGGGTGCCAGCAGCAGCAGCAGCATACACAGCCAACGACTTTACCCTTCACTGCCGTTGGCTTTGTTCGCAAGGCATCTTAATGCTTTTTAGTTTCATGGCAAGCCGTGAATCCTAACCCTGTTGAACTCAGACAGCCGTAGCCCTTATCCCCCCTTGCAATAGGGGGGCCGTCACTGCTCATCCCCTAGTTTCACTGGCTGTGTCTCTTTCGGCGTTGTCCCCTCTGCTGCTACTTGTGGTTCTAGAGTGTGTTTATCTGTTTAGAGGCTTCAATATGATAGGTTTGTGGTGGACTCTGGAGGATTAAAGCGTGCTGCACCTCAGATAGATCGAGGGCTTCCACCTCGAGGAGGGCGGCAGGCTAACGCGGGCCAGGCATGCAAGTTTTGCGCTCCCTGTGGTGTGCTGTTGGGGAAGTACGGACTGCGTAGGCAGTAGTTGCGTTACGAGCTACCAGCTTTTGCGGGAGAGCGTGAAGTACTAAGGCGCACGCCTGGCCTGCACCGCACTTTTCTCCGCTTGCCAGCGAATGTATCGTTCATGGAAACCTCGGAATCGTTATGCTGCTGGCTCACGGTAATACTCATGCTTTTACAGAGCAAGCTACGTTAGGGTTGGGCACTGTTGGGCCATGCAACAAACACCAGCACTTTGACGGTACTGGCCTGCATCCCTGCAGCTACGGTTTTAGAAAGGGCATTATCAGCCAGGCGTGACAACCATTCACCTAGCATTTTCCAGTGTACGGCTCTCCCCTTACGAACAGCCCAGTGCTCTGGGGTATCCCAGCAAGGGAAAGCCTGCGGCAATTGCGTATACTGGCTAGGTATGGCTGCTGGCCTGCGTGGGCAGCAGCCATACCTAGCCAATGCTCCATAAAACAGAGGAGCAATGTTTGCGGCGCGCGTAGCGCGTCTCCGTAGTAGGTTAATATACGTTTGCTCAGCTCGTGTAGAGGAGGGTTTAGCTTTCCGAGTACTCCATTTGTCTACGCTGACGAGGCGGCTGAGCCAATCGCTCCTGCACCTTTGAACGTGCAATAGAGGCTGCTGAGAAGGTAGGCAGCATCTAGTCTGGTTCGACGCAATAAGCGATACATTGGTCTTCTCAGAGAGATGGAGAAACGCTGCGGAGTAATTTGGAGGCTGTAGCTCTCGTTTGGGGTTCATGCTGCATATATTAAGTGACCATTCGGTGCTTCAGGTGCAGGCATGAGCCAATGATTTATGAGGCACGCAGCCCCCGAATGTTCCCCAAAGACGTGTTGTGAGCCTTGTGATGCTGCACGATATACTGGATTTTGTTGTAGCGACCACAACCCCAAACACATTCTCGGTTGTATCATCATGCCTAAGCTGACAATGATTGTTCCAAGGCTTCGGCAAAGGCATAATACAGCTGTGTCAAGTTAACATAACCCTAGTTGGGTCGTATTTCCACGGACTGACCTGGCACAAGCATCGAAAGGTTAGCTGGCAGAGAAGTGCTGTGCGCCTTGTTGCATCAGAGGCCTAAAACCAGCAGGAGGCAAAATTGTGCATTGACCTGCATATGCGGCCTTGCAGCGTGTACACACAACGTGGAGCTACTCGGGAGTGAGAACAGATAGGCTACCTGCTCAGGAAGCAGCGTGATTTAAATGCCTTTGATGCGTTGCTATTTATGCAGTCACATACAAATGTTATGAAGCCATGAACGAGGCCCTGTGCTTCATGCTCTGTGTTGAAACCTGTCAGCCTGTACAGAAATGGTGGAGCAAGGGGTATTGGAGCACTCAAAAGTAAGATTGTCCGCCTCATTTATGATATTTTGTGACCGTTGGAGCCAATATCTTATCCCTTCCATGAGTGGCAGACGTCTTTTTGCGAATTCGCGAATACATGCAATCCTTTGACACCATCTACTCCTGCAAGGCTTGCTCAGTCAGCCAGTCCACAAAATAGGAGAGGCAGCTTCTAAAAGTCATCAAGGCCTATGAGTAGGGCATTAGGTTACTCAACAGCTTTTCAAGTTGATAAAGTATATAACGAGTCCTAGGACAGGATCGCCCTGGGATGCAAAGCAGGATGGCATGAAGGCAACCTGGCAAAGGGTTAAGCACAAACAACCGTTAAGATGCACGGATCACAGAAAGTACAGAAGAGAGTTACAGGCCCGAAGAGATTGCGTAGAACTTGGTGAAGATGAAATGGACTGTATGGCGAGGGTGTATATCTTGATCCAGCGCAGTTCACTGCGACTTCTCGCCGAAAGAGTCGCAGGAGAGCAAACAGAGCAGAAAAGGAGGTGCACGAGTAACTTACAAATGCTCAGGATAGTCTAGGATTCTACTAGAGGACCGAAGTTCTACTACGGCCGGTACGTCCAGCGGCGTCGTGGTGGCTGTCTTGGGAACAGCGTGATGTGCCACAAAATTCCACCAACTGTTCTTCCATTAGTCTCGAGTTTTTCGCTATCCACAAAACAACTTGGAAGTTTTTATTTCTAAAGGGAAATTAGCTGAGCTTCGCTAGGAAAAAATCCGATCCGAGTGGCCCTTTCGAGAGGGCCGGCAGTCCTTGGACCGATCACTGCAGGGCTTCTGAAGCAACTCTGCATTTCAGTGTATTTGATCTCCATTCTAACTAGCGCATTTCACCCCTGCCTCAAAAGCTAACACTGAATAATACAGCAAAGGACGCAGACACCAGATTTCAGAGGCACGATGGCTCACAGCAATCGACAAATCTCCGCCAGTGGGCACTTGAGCGTCCCCGGCTCAATCTGGCAAGCGGCAAAGCTTCTGCTTCTTATTTCGATAGCTTTGCTAGCCGGGGAAGTGTCAGCTTCCCAAGAAAGCCCAGCCATATCGACTGGTACTGTCGTTGAAGCGGATCAAACAGCTATTCCGACTCAACAGCATTGGGGACACGAAGGAATTGAGGAGACTACCCGCCGAGGTATTCGCAGAAGCCATATGACAATTGTGATTGTCGCAATAATAGTCGCTGCGGTCATGCGGAGCATGGCTGCCTCCAAAAATGCGGCCCTTTTGGAAGTACGTTAGTATACCCATCTTTATTGCAATGGCCCCCGTAGTCACACGTTGCGCTAATTATTACTTATTGCACAGGACAGTTCCACCTTGTATTTCCGGCTAGAGGCAGGGAGCAACGTGACCTTCCATGTTGAAAGGACTCTATTGCAGACGCGAACAGTGGGAGAACAGCTCTAGCTGACTGGCAGGGTAGAGCAAGAGAAGCTCCATTTGGCACGAATCTTGAGCGGACAGCACTAGTTTTGTGTGGAAGGTCGGTTTTGCCCTATGACGGCTTGCTCATGGACTCTTTTTACCTATTTCCAAGGTCAAATTGTGCGCTGGACCTTGCTTCGTTCCCTCGACTTATGCGTCGTGAAAGATCATTTGATGTCAGCGTAAAATAAGGTATGCGCATGCTGCATACGCTACATCCATACACACTCAGAGGCTCGCTACATACAGCATGCGCACTGCTGCTTCGGGTGCGGATGCAGCTAGTACGTCGATCGCTCTACTAGACGGACGTTGCTCTGCCGTGCTCATGGTTGGAGCATTTGGATGGCGCATTTGGAGCTCGTGTCGCACTGAGAACGGTGGCTTCAGTTTGGGACGGGACGAAAAAAAATGTTCTCACATAATAATCAAGCCTGGATTTTCACCGATTCAAGTTTTTGCCTGATGCCCAAGGAAAAGGACGTGGGCTGGTCTGATCGCAGGAGGTGGGTTTTTGCTTACTTCTGCTTAGGCATATACAAACTGCTTCATGGCTGCTGATGGATGGGTGCAATTCAAAGGAAAACGGACCAGCAAGGCTACACACTAGCGGTGACAGAGGCCGCTTGCTAGGTGCGTTTGTGAGATGCCCACGTGGCATTGGCGAGCAAGGATTCCAGGTGCAGGCTGAATAGAACCGAAGCTGCTTGTAGAATTGCCCCTAGGCGCACGTTCGTGCCTGTCCATCAGGGCATTGAAGAAGTGTTTCGGAACAACACCTGACGCGTGCATTAGCATCTTTTGTGGCATGTTCCTTATATTTGTGTTGCGAAGAAGGTGCGTATTGAGGCTGTGTTCACTGCATGCTGCAAGGGGAGTTGCTTGAGCCTGAAGACCTGTGGTGTTGTTGGGTAGTAGTTCGCGGCAACTACAATCACATGCCGCGCCTTGGGTGAGATCCCAACGATGATGTTTCACGGCCAGGTGCCTGGTGTATGGCTTTACCAACACCCATACGTTTCAAGACTGGAGCGCTCTCGAAGGCATGAGACTGAGGCAGCAGTCGTCATGCTCAGGAAGTGGGTTTGTTTCCTTTCGGGGTCGGGCGGAGGGGAGATGGGAGATCTCCACCAGCAGTGTTATGCAGAATCCAACACACGATTTCATCTTACCTTCAGCAAGAACCAAATGGTTCTTTGCACACGCGTGAAGCGAAGAAAATTGGTACAGGATGTTAGATTATGCTTGCTTTGAGGCGCCAGGAAGTCTTTGCCGTAATAAAAGAAAGTGAGTTGGGGTGTTTTGGCTTGATAATTGCTTGAGCACACGCGTTCCTGTGCCGTGGCATTTTCCAGGCTTGCCAGACGACGCTAACGTTAGTTTGATACGTATTCTGGTGGCGCATCACTCAGCAATAGCGGTCCAACCGGACTGGAGTATGGCATGCTTTGGGGGGTGATTGATTGCCTTTACTCGAAACAGAACTGTGCGCTACAACGCACTGCCATCAGCAGCAGGCCTGTCCATGGAATGGACGTGAGATGTTTGCATTTTTGGCGGTTATGGGATCAGGCAGTGCGCTGCTTGAGGCGCAGCCCTTTTACCACGATTGTGTTGGATGGGGTAACCACCCGTCCCGTTCTATGCCTTTGTGATGGCCGTGGTGTAGATAACTTGCGGCTTTGCATATAGCTAACAGCAATCTTCTGTGTATGCTAGCCTGTCCGTGGCATTGCGGTGGCTTGGCACTTCGTTAGAACGCAGGACCTTCCGTACACGCGGAACTGTGATAGGAAAGTTTGCCTTGCATTACGATGTAAAATTCTGGCACTGACGGCGAATAGCTGGCTGTTTTTATGTCAGGCTGTGAGCCAGCTACTCTAGGAGGGCAAGGAGCGTGGCCGGTTTGTGCCTTCGGTGTTGGTGTTGGTCAGGCTGTAGAAGGGCTTTTCCACCAATACGTTTGGAGTTGCTGCTTCACGCAGTGCTCGTTATATGTGTAGGCAGTGCTTGCCGTCGGTCGCTGGCATATGGTCATGCTATAAGTACTGGTATTCCAGTGTTTCCGCTTGTATTGCAGGTCACCTGGGGCTTAATGTGGGAGCTATCATCCCTCAATCACCCTTTGCGGGAGTCAGCATGTAAGCCATGCTAGGACTTGCGCGTGTCGCAGCCTTTGCCTACTTGTCGCTAGAGGGCCCACACAATGTGAATGTTGCGCATGCGCAAAATGCCAGTGATAAAAATCACAAGAAAAGGTGCTCACATTTGCTTTAATTGTGGCTCGAATGTGCGTATATTTGCGGGCATACGGCATTAAGTAGATTGGGGCTGCGTCTTCTGGCATCCTCGAGGCCATTTCCTGTGTAGGGCCCGGTGCGGCATCTGGAGTCACCGTTTCCCTAGGGACCTAAGTATCGGCTACAGGAGAAGGTAGGCACCATTCAGCGCTAAAACCTTCCTTGCATCCATGTTGTACTCCGTTGTTCTGTAGCGTGTAAGCGCTGCGATGACTAAGCTTTGCATGGGGCTTTGCAACGGATTCAACGTCTGTGCTTTCTGGAATGCATTGCTGGCGGAGTAGAGTGGAAAATTGATTGAATGTCGCGAGCTCGAGCCAGGTGTACGGCTGTTACGCAGTGTTATGTTACTTCGTGAAAGCCCAAACATTGCTGGGAGCTGTAGTCGATGCAAAAAACCAAGGTACCACTGCAAAAATTGCTGAATGCTGCCGTATTCGGCCCTTATTGCGATCTTATGATGGCCGGATATGTCGAGCTGGCCGCAGCACGTGAGTTGCACCATTGATAGTAGTCCTTTTTGTGAATGGCGATGCAATATGACCAACGCAACCGTGGCACAGCTCACGGCGCTACGTGTATGCTCCCTTCAACTCACGGCGGCTCGTCTTCAATGCGCCTAGGACTTAGAAAGCCTTTTCATTCGTAGGCAGTACGTTGAACTACTCAGGCAAAATGTAGTGTGCATTTATAAATTTTATTGCTGATGCTAAGTAAGGTTCAAATGCCTGCCCTATCCTCGGGTTTGCCCATCCGACCTATATATTGCTTTAGGTTAGCAATAGCACTTTGCGTCCCACGTTAAATGGCGTAAATCGGAAATTATTGAAGTGGCGATGAGTGGCAACCTCATGTGAAAACAGTTGGTGAGTGCCCATAGGCAAATTAGCTGAAAGCATGTCAGTATATTCAGTTGTTGGTTGACCTGAGAAGGGAGCCAAGCAAATACACTGCATTTTCTTAATACAGTGCCAGAAACATTCTATGCGCATCTCACAACTGCCACTGGAGTGCAGACGAGATCGTGTATTTGGAGTAAGACTGCCAGGAGCTCCTGCGCCTTTGCATTCTGTCTTCTGCCTTCTTGCAGAACTCCAATCATATGTGATGTTGTTTCGACCCAATGACGTGCTTGTTCTGCTTTCATGAAGTCATTAGCCTAGGAGTTTCGTGCGCTGTTTGCACAACAGCGTGCGATTGAGAATCCTCGTACGAAGGCATTATTGCGTGTGCGCCATTCAGTGGCTCATGAGAGCTGTTGTTTAGTATGGCGCATCGGGACCCAGGCGGTACGTCTGTGCCTCTGCTCTGTGCAAACCAGTACTTTCGGAAACGGCCGGTAGGCGCACACAGAAAACAGCGTTGAGAACATATTTTCTCAAACGTTTCCCTGCGGCATGCTGGAGACAAAAGTTCCGCTTTCTTTTGTACCGGCCACTTGCTGTGCTCAAAAGTGGGGCTGTGATGACGACGCTATTCCAAATGCAGGGAGTAAGCATGGCTTATTCTTACGGAGCTCGTGGGAGGTGGGCAGTTTACGAAGGTGGAGGCGTGCCAACGTAAAAGCAGTGCTGCAAGCTTGGTGGCTTTCAGCAGTCGTTTAGCCATGCTCGCCAGAGTCACGACAGCCTGGGGAAAGCGGCTTACCCGTCGCTACTAGCTTCTCCGATCTAGCAAAGGTGTATTGCACACCCAAGTTGCTGGTGCACCCTTCCCTGTCATAATTGTTGCAGCGCCGCATGATACGGTGATCACATGTAGCAAACCCCAATGGACTGCCTAGCGACAGAGCATACCGCGAGGTGGAGCAGATTATTGGGACGGATGCTCAGTGGCTTCGACACATGCGGTGAAACTTCGTGGACACCCTAAGGCATGCTATACTACTAAACAGTGCACTAGGACCCTGGCACGCAAAATATTGGTGTGAGGGCCCACTTAAACAGTGCTTGTACTCTTGGGCCCAGGCAGTGAGCATGAGGTTCTATATGAAGCCCACATCTGGCTGCACAGGCGCAGGTTTAACCTCTGATGATGCGTTACGCTGACGGAACAGGGACTTGTACTGTACTTGGTACCTTACGAGAGCTTGCCGTGGGCGTAGGAAGTGCGTTTTGACCAAAATTTTAGATACGTTTGGGATAATGCTGTCGCAAGACCCCAGTGAGCCCGATTTAGTAGTTTCATGCGTTTCGTTGCAGCCCTTTCGTTTGGGTGCTTGGGTGTCTACTACTTTTAAGCTTCTAGGCTCCCTCATAACATGACTTCTAAGCTTCTAGGCTCCCTCATAACATGTTCACCTAGCTGCCGACAGCAAAAGGTTGCTATACAGTCCATGCAGCATAATTCCATGTCTATTTCTCCCCTTCACAGCATGTTGCGGTGTTGAGGATCCACACTGGAGGCCTGGTGCATTGCTTCGCAGAAAACATGTTTATCGCAAGGCATAATAGTTGCACCTGTGAAGTCATGGCTTTTAGAGAAGTTCTGACCTAACTGGTGGTGGCGGCGCCTTCACAGGGTAAAAGAAAATCCTGCTGCCACTGTTGCATTCTCTTCTCACATGGGATTGACTGCTTTCCCGGGAACAGGCTGTGGGTCATTTTAATGAAGCTTCTGGCCCTACCATTAGGATCTATCCCTTGCGAAAGGCGAAGGCATGCATTGGGGAATCTAGGCAGCGCAAAAGATATGACAGGTGGCTGCAGGCGGCCTGTTCTATGCACGGTATAGCAGTGCCGGGATGGCTGCACTTTTGATGCGAACTTCAGGATCCAGAGGGGGACCAAGTAAGTAATGGGCGACATGGTTCAAGCACGAGAGGTGATGTATTTGCCCATTAAAGCTTCTATAACCAGCAAGTGAGCTCGTATTCCTGAAACACTAACTGGGTCCTCGCACCGGCGTAGCACCCAAATGCATGATACTCAATCTTTCGTTGTTCACCGCCTGACTGGGGCGCGAATGCATGCCGTCAGTATGGCATGCAGCCCAACTACACAGAAGGAGTTCTGAGCAGTTTGCAGTTTTGAATGCCTCCCTTCTTGGGCTTTTATGGCCTCCTTGCCATGCGCAGGCAAAGTGGAAAACGTCTGGCATGAGGGTGCCCAATGGCAGCCTCATGCTTCAGGTGGACGTAAGAGTGCGTGCTTGCTGGAAAGTTGCCAACCACTTCAGCAGTATCACTTATTGCTGGAAAATGCCCGACATGAGGGTGCCCAGAAGCGTTCTCATGCCTAAAGGCAATTGGGCTTGTGCGCTTGCCCAAAAGTAGCAATTCACGTCAATCCTATCTATTGTTGCTGCCTCCCTTGGTGAGCCAGATCGTGCGCTGGTGTACCATCCTTGCAGCAACGCAATCAGGTTTTCGCTAAGGCCCATGAAGGCAGGCTTACATCCTTGTGAATCACATGCAGCTGATGCCTCGTGAGAGGTCTGCTCTTGGGCGCAAGGTATCGCCTCCTCCCCTTTGAGGCGTCTTTCGGTGCCTGCGCAGATGAAGCAAACTCCTGCCGAAGGCCGGGGAATTCACTCTTGAACAAAGCGATCTAGTGTATCACAGCAACCGTTGCAACAGGAGGTGCGCCTCAGCACGCATTGCTGCGCTGACACATCCCCGACTGCATGCAGGGGCAGTAAAACATTGTCTGCTTGCTGCGCTAAGTTGTATACGCCTGCCTTGACAGGGCAGGGGAACAAGAGATACTCTTATCCATAACTTTGCAACCTATCATGCCGCGTATTGTCGCTCTGTGCGCAGAACGTGTGTCTTTATCCTCTTGAAACCCTGCCCATCATTGTTACTGGGCACTACAGGAACTTATGAAGGCGCGCCCAGTGCTCAGCCTTGTTTTTCTTACCTTGATTTGCCTGTCCACCATGCCGACCTGCCTTACATAGCGGGCACATAGACATGCTACATACACAAATTCCAAGGGTGGCTACAGACGGCGTGCGCACTGCTGCTTCGGGTGCGGATGCAGCTAGTACGTCGATCGCTCTACTAGACGGACGTTGCTCTGCCGTGCTCATGGTTGGAGCATTTGGATGGCGCATTTGGAGCTCGTGTCGCACTGAGAACGGTGGCTTCAGTTTGGGGCGGGACGAAAAAAAATGTTCTCACATAATAATCAAGCCTGGAGTTTCACCGATTCAAGTTTTTGCCTGATGCCCAAGGAAAAGGACGTAGGCTGGTCTGATCGCAGGAGGTGGGCTTTTGCTTACTTCTGCTTAGGCATATACAAACTGCTTCATGGCTGCTGATGGCTGGGTGCAATTCAAAGGAAAACGGACCAGCAAGGCTACAGACTAGCGGTGACAGAGGCCGCTTGCTAGGTGCGCTTGTGAGATGCCCACGTGGCACTGGCGAGCAAGGATTCCAGGTGCAGGCTGAATAGAACCGAAGCTGCTTGTAGAATTGCCCCTAGGCGCACGTTCGTGCCTGTCCATCAGGGCATTGAAGAAGTGTTTCGGAACAACACCTGACGCGTGCATTAGCATCTTTTGTGGCATGTTCCTTATATTTGTGTTGCGAAGAAGGTGCGTATTGAGGCTGTGTTCACTGCATGCTGCAAGGGGAGTTGCTTGAGCCTGAAGACCTGTGGTGTTGGTGGGTGGTAGTTCGCGGCAACTACAATCACATGCCGCGCCTTGGGTGAGATCCCAACGATGATGTTTCACGGCCAGGTGCCTGGTGTATGGCTTTACCAACACCCATACGTTTCAAGACTGGAGCGCTCTCGAAGGCATGAGACTGAGGCAGCAGTCGTCATGCTCAGGAAGTGGGTTTGTTTTCCAGCTCTTTCCTGTGTGAGCTTGGCGCCAGCAGGGGTTCCGAAGAGATTATCAAGACAAGCAGCGGGTAGCCGAACACAAGCGAACAACACGACGGCACGATCGCGATGCAAGCGAAGAAGTGAATAAAGAGGTGACCTCATGAGGCTGGCTTTGGTTTCATGCGTAACGGGTCGTGACCGCATAACACTGCCGCTGCTACGGTTATGTTCGCGCAAGACGCGTTTTCTTCACCTAAAAAGGTTGTATGTTATTTCCCCCAGTGTGAGGACTTGAAGCACGAATGAAAAGTTGTGTCTTGCTTCCGTATGCGTGTGCGGAGAGTGGGGCGTTGGGGCAAGAGTAAGTGCTGTCTCCTTCTTGTACGGAGATGCGGCGTCCTGCAGCATGATGCAGCTCCTTAGTGGGTGGGGGGCGCGTTTCACTATCCTGCAGAGCTAGGTGGGACTGGCCAAACATCGGATCAGAAAGTTCGTTTGTGCCCTTTATGCTGAGATGTGCTGCGTGAGTTGTTTAAAGGGTGCCGTAGGCAGCTGATAATAGCTGCAGGTGGTAGCTACGTGCAGGCTGGAATATGCACTGTTCAGTGTTTCGGGTTTATCGGGTTTATTTTGGGTAGGCTGCACTTAGGGCTTTGGCTTTGCATGCAGGATGAAAACTTTCAACTGTGCGCTCCGTGAAGTGGTAGGTGCAGCAGAGCTTCGGGATGCGGTAATTAGTTGGAGATGTATGTATGCATCGCTGCACAGTGGTTCGTCTAAAACGGGGAATGTTGCGCATGGCGAGGGTTGTGTCTCTGCGGTTTCGCAGGAAGTAGGTTTCGGCGCTTAAAGCATGAGAAGCCTGCATTGGCTGAGCATATGCAATGACAGTACTGATTTGGCCTTTCAGCGTGTGCATTGTCTTCCGTTGAAGTAGCCGCTACTGCCTTGAGGATCACAGCTGGCACTTAGCATACTATTCTGCAGAGGGTTTGCTCTTCCTTGCATTAATGGGTGCGGAATGGTGCGAACTCGGGCATCATCGTCAATCATAGGCCATCAAGCTGCCAATGTCTTTGCTGGAACTAGGATTATGGAGAGGACACGCATGTGGGAACCCTCATGACGAGTAGGATCGAGCTGGTTCAGTTGCAGTTAATCGGTTTGCATGGCAAAACCCTGTTCACACGAGCAGTTGGTGCGTTTCTGCACTGTGGAAGAGGCTACGCATTTGCATTACAGCATTACGGCGCCATGTAGGAAAGTGCTGAGTAGCCGTCCCGTGCATCCGTTCCCGGAATGAGGCGGGGTTGCAACTAGAAGGAGCATGCAGAACGAGCTGCTCTTGTTGAAGCTTTTGCGCCATGTGGGATGGCTCGGTGGGGAAGGCGACTTGGGTGTCGTGGAGTTGAGTGCTTGGTCAACCTCCAATTTGTCCGCCTGTTCCCCAGATAGGTATGGTGGTGGCGTCTGATGCTTGCCTGCAGGAAGTGCGTCCTTTCTGTAGTAGTGTGCGCGTGCGCTGACATTGTGGACACCATATATGGGGTTTAGTCTATGTGAGAACTCTCAGTATTGATATGGGGCGACAATTGTGGGGGAGCCCCTGAGGGAGGTGAGGGCGTGGATAAATTGTGCCTTGAGCGCATCCAGGCACGCATGTGGTGCAGTGCTTATGCCTTTAAGCTGATACTGGACAGCTCATTACATGGTGTTTTTTACAAAGCTGTTTTGTTTCGACGGCAGCAGTATAACAGGGGATGCGATGAATGGAAGCGAATGGACACTGCAGAAAGTGAGTGTTGAGATGCCAACATCTGCAGGGTCTACCGGCTTGCGGAAGAACGAGGGAGCGAGGAGGGCAGATAGCCAAGCCGCCGTTATATGAGATATCGCTTGCCGCAGGTTGCTGTTTGAGATTCTGCAGTGGCGTCTACAAGCCTTTCGAAGCTGCTTGCGATGAAGCTCGAGAGGAGGCTTGTGAGGTCTTGCTCTCGCAACAGCAAGTGTGTTTCTGCTTTACCCTTGGCATTAAATTGCGAAATCCTGGGTTTTGTCCGGTTGTATAATGCTGGACTCATTGGCAAGACGCCAGCGTACTTGTGTTTCGTGGAGGGCAGGAAATAATAGTTACGGAGAGGGAAAGCGTGATATTGGATTTACGTTCGTGGGGCTGATTCGCAGTAGCGTTCGTTTTAAGCGACTGGCAACCTGGTCGTGGTTCCAGCACGTAAGTCAGAATTCAGTCACTTGCCACCGAAGAAGCGTGATGAGATTTCTTAGCAGCCGCTGTATTCGCGCTTGCTATCCACATTCTGGAATCAATTAGCTACCTAACGAGTGCGAAGGCGCCCGTGGATGGATCACATATGCAGACTGCAGCGGCGCATCACCTGTCCACTGCGTTAGTTGCCCATATTTGCCTGTTGCATGGTTGTCTCCATGTGCATTCTTGGCAGCAGGGCTTTAATATGGGGCGTGGAGGGGGATGGGTTTCGTCGCCATTGCTTTTCGGTTTCCTGGGCATTGAGCGAAGGCAGCTGAAAAGATGTACACACCGCAGCGCGGCCTTGGTTGTAAGTTGGTGAGTGGGCGGTTTTGAAGTGTCTGACAGGTAGCAGTACACTACCCCCAAGTACGTACCTTTTTCAGCATTCAGGAGGCACATTAGTGGACAGTGTGATGGGAGTCTGAGGACCGAGTTCAGCTGTAGCCTGGAAGCAGCGAGGTTGGTTTTTGCAAGGCCCAGAGGGGCCTTGGGGGTTTCTATTAGCAAACACTAGAGATTTTGCAGAGAAAACGAAGGTGTATCACTGGCTGCATTGCTGCAGAATAACGCAAACAAGTTCAAAGCGAGCGCTGCAGGCTGTGCGTCTTGACGGGCGTGTTGGTTGCGCGTTGCAGGGCGAGGCGGGTGCATAAGACCTGAGGGGAACACGGACAAATTGCTGCGCTTTCCGTAAACTGTTTGCTAGTGGGCATTGATTGAGGTTGTGGCGCGTGCTGTTTGGTAATGCGTGGTTAAGCGCTGCGAGTAGTTAGTAGCGCCAGAGGTTTGTTCAGAGTACTTGTGGTAGCGTCTGGGCACGTCTGGGCACGTTTGGCCACGAATATGAGTTGAGGATCGTTGAAACCTGACCCCATGCCATGCATGCCAATTCGCCTACGGAACGTTGCAAAGCTAGGTTGCTTGCCTGAGGTTACCTTGTTCACCGTGGTTATTGCGGCTACAGTGTGTGCAGACTTCCCTACAAGAGGTATTGGAGAACACGCGTAGCTACATGGTTGTCAGGGTGCCAATGACCTGCGTCCTACGTTTCCTACATGCTCAACCTGGCAGTGGAGAAGCTATCGGGCTGGGTTGGACTGTGCTGTTTCGGAACAGGCGTCTGTCGAAGCGTAGGCAGCGCATCACCTGCGCAGACCAACCGCACTGCGTGCCAAGAACATAGGGATATCCGGCGGGGTTTGGTAGCACAATGAGGACAGCTGGGAACGATGCACCGTTTCCAGTGCTGTCATCTGCTCAGGCCGTACGTTTGTAGAAGACAGTAAAGAGCTTGAGGACGGATGTGTTCGGGCTGGCGTAAGCAGGATCGTCGAGCACGAAGGTGTCAAGGATGCACCTTTGCATATCTGAAACGATATGAGTCGCAGCAAGTGAGCATCATCGATGCGTTCGTGGGCACCGTAGGGTGTCTACAGGATGACACAACACATGCATGCAAGGAGGAGTTAATTAGAACATGATGTGGGAGGTGATGCTTGGTTGGCTGTTCGGCCTGTGATGGGACGTAGCTGGGTTGCAGTGGTGTTGCAGCGAATCTTAGTATGGCTAGAGTTTGTATCTGGCAGTCTTTGCCGCGTGTTCAAGAATATCCAGGCCGCTCTATAGGGAGATTGTGGCTCCTCGGAGACAAGAAGAAATGCGTGACTGGTGGTTGGTTGGGTCTCATATATTGACGATACCGTTCTGGCTGTGTGGCGGGAGTGGAACGTTTGCATTTCTCAGTGCCATCGCTCACAACAAGGCGTACGTAGGGCTAGCATATTTCTATGTTGGCGTTGCTACACGCCTTGGGTTTACTACGGTAGCTCACGGAGTGCTTTGCGATGGCATTGCTGCTCTGGTTCTGTGTGCAGAACGTACGTTGGCACCGCATTGCGTTATTGCGTTGCGCATGCTTGTGCCTCCCAAGGTGACGGACGGTGTGAAGGGTGCTTAGAAGGAGTTAGGACCTTTTTCTGGCGCAGACACTGTGAATAGGGAACTCGCAGCGTTGCTTCGTTTTACGTCTATACCTAATTTTCAGACCTTGGCAAGAACCTGACATATCGTGGGGTGGCTGTGAAGGGAGTGGCTGAGGAAAGAAGAGGCGCGGTGATTGCTACGCCTCGATTAAAACTTTTCTATCCTACATGCAGAAAGTGAGGCTTAACCATGGGCTGCTGCGCAGATGCCGTTGCCTGCTAGGGTCTCTTGGATGGCGCTAATTGTTGGTGTTTGGGCCTGTTGCCTTGCTTCACATGCTTTGGGGGGGGGGCGCAGCGTGCTTGTGCTGCTCCATTCAGACCAGTCCACTAAGCATAAGTGTACGCCTAGAGTGAAATAGCTTAACCTGAGGTGCACTTGGATTTATGGGTGAGCCACATTGAATAGGTAGTTAGGCATACGCAAACAGCTCTTTCCTGTGTGAGCTTGGCGCCAGCAGGGGTTCCGAAGAGATTATCAAGACAAGCAGCAGGTAGCCGAACACAAGCGAACAACACGACGGCACGATCGCGATGCAAGCGAAGAAGTGAATAAAGAGGTGACCTCATGAGGCTGGCTTTGGTTTCATGCGTAACGGGTCGTGACCGCATAACACTGCCGCTGCTACGGTTATGCTCCCTCAAGACGCGTTTTCTTCACCTAAAAAGGCTGTATGTTATTTCCCCCAGTGTGAGGACTTGAAGCACGAATGAAAGGTTGTGCCTTGCTTCCGTATGCGTGTGCGGAGAGTGGGGCGTTGAGGCAAGAGTAAGTGCTGTCTCCTTCTTGTACGGAGATGCGGCGTCCTGCAGCATGATGCAGCTCCTTAGTGGGTGGGGGGCGCGTTTCACTATCCTGCAGAGCTAGGTGGGACTGGCCAAACATCGGATCAGAAAGTTCGTTTGTGCCCTTTATGCTGAGATGTGCTGCGTGAGTTGTTTAAAGGGTGCCGTAGGCAGCTGATAATAGCTGCAGGTGGTAGCTACGTGCAGGCTGGAATATGCACTGTTCAGTGTTTCGGGTTTATCGGGTTTATTTTGGGTAGGCTGCACTTAGGGCTTTGGCTTTGCATGCAGGATGAAAACTTTCAACTGTGCGCTCCGTGAAGTGGTAGATGCAGCAGAGCTGCGGGATGCGGTAATTAGTTGGAGATGCATGTATGCATCGCTGCACAGTGGTTCGTCTAAAACGGGGAATGTTGCGCATGGCGAGGGTTGTGTCTCTGCGGTTTCGCAGGAAGTAGGTTTCGGCGCTTAAAGCATGAGAAGCCTGCATTGGCTGAGCATATGCAATGACAGTACTGATTTGGCCTTTCAGCGTGTGCATTGTCTTCCGTTGAAGTAGCCGCTACTGCCTTGAGGATCACAGCTGGCACTTAGCATACTATTCTGCAGAGGGTTTGCTCTTCCTTGCATTAATGGGTGCGGAATGGTGCGAACTCGGGCATCATCGTCAATCATAGGCCATCAAGCTGCCAATGTCTTTGCTGGAACTAGGATTATGGAGAGGACACGCATGTGGGAACCCTCATGACGAGTAGGATCGAGCTGGTTCAGTTGCAGTTGATCGGTTTGCATGGCAAAACCCTGTTCACACGAGCAGTTGGTGCGTTTCTGCACTGTGGAAGAGGCTACGCATTTGCATTACAGCATTACGGCTGCCACAGGAGCCATGTAGGAAAGTGCTGAGTAGCCGTCCCGTGCATCTATCCCCGGATTGAGGCGGGGTTGCAACTAGAAGGAGCATGCAGAACGAGCTGCTCTTGTTGAAGCTTTTGCGCCATGTGGGATGGCTCGGTGGGGAAGGCGACTTGGGTGTCGTGGAGTTGAGTGCTTGGTCAACCTCCAATTTGTCCGCCTGTTCCCCAGATAGGTATGGTGGTGGCGTCTGATGCTTGCCTGCAGGAAGTGCGTCCTTTCTGTAGTAGTGTGCGCGTGCGCTGACATTGTGGACACCATATATGGGGTTTAGTCTATGTGAGAACTCTCAGTATTGATATGGGGCGACAATTGTGGGGGAGCCCCTGAGGGAGGTGAGGGCGTGGATAAATTGTGCCTTGAGCGCATCCAGGCACGCATGTGGTGCAGTGCTTATGCCTTTAAGCTGATACTGGACAGCTCATTACATGGTGTTTTTTACAAAGCTGTTTTGTTTCGAAGGCAGCAGTATAACAGGGGATGCGATGAATGGAAGCGAATGGACACTGCAGAAAGTGAGTGTTGAGATGCCAACATCTGCAGGGTCTACCGGCTTGCGGAAGAACGAGGGAGCGAGGAGGGCAGATAGCCAAGCCGCCGTTATATGAGATATCGCTTGCCGCAGGTTGCTGTTTGAGATTCTGCAGTGGCGTCTACAAGCCTTTCGAAGCTGCTTGCGATGGAGCTCGAGAGGAGGTTTGTGAGGTCTTGCTCTCGCAACAGCAAGTGTGTTTCTGCTTTACCCTTGGCATTAAATTGCGAAATCCTGGGTTTTGTCCGGTTGTATAATGCTGGACTCATTGGCAAGACGCCAGCGCACTTGTGTTTCGTGGAGGGCAGGAAATAATAGTTACGGAGAGGGAAAGCGTGATATTGGATTTACGTTCGTGGGGCTGATTCGCAGTAGCGTTCGTTTTAAGCGACTGGCAACCTGGTCGTGGTTCCAGCACGTAAGTCAGAATTCAGTCACTTGCCACCGAAGAAGCGTGATGAGATTTCTTAGCAGCCGCTGTATTCGCGCTTGCTGTCCACATTCTGGAATCAATTAGCTACCTAACGAGTGCGAAGGCGCCCGTGGATGGATCACATATGCAGACTGCAGCGGCGCATCACCTGTCCACTGCGTTAGTTGCCCATATTTGCCTGTTGCATGGTTGTCTCCATGTGCATTCTTGGCAGCAGGGCTTTAATATGGGGCGTGGAGGGGGATGGGTTTCGTCGCCATTGCTTTTAGGTTTTCTGGGCATTGAGCGAAGGCAGCTGAAAAGATGTACACACCGCAGCGCGGCCTTGGTTGCAAGTTGGTGAGTGGGCGGTTTTGAAGTGTCAGACAGGTAGCAGTACACTACCCCCAAGTACGTACCTTTTTCAACATTCAGGAGGCACATTAGTGGACAGTGTGATGGGAGTCTTAGGACCGAGTTCAGCTGTAGCCTGGAAGCAGCGATGTTGGTTTTTGCAAGGCCTAGAGGGGCCTGGGGGGTTTCTATTAGCAAACACTAGAGATTTTGCAGAGAAAACGAAGGTGTATCACTGGCTGCACTGCTGCAGAATAACGCAAACAAGTTCAAAGCGAGCGCTGCAGGCTGTGCGTCTTGACGGGCGTGTTGGTTGCGCGTTGCAGGGCGAGGCGGGTGCATAAGACCTGAGGGGAACACGGACAAATTGCTGCGCTTTCCGTAAACTGTTTGCTAGTGGGCATTGCTTGAGGTTGTGGCGCGTGCTGTTTGGTAATGCGTGGTTAAGCGCTGCGAGTAGTTAGTAGCGCCAGAGGTTTGTTCAGAGTACTTGTGGTAGCGTCTGGGCACGTCTGGGCACGTTTGGCCACGAATATGAGTTGAGGATCGTTGAAACCTGACCCCATGCCATGCATGCCAATTCGCCTACGGAACGTTGCAAAGCTAGGTTGCTTGCCTGAGGTTACCTTGTTCACCATGGTTATTGCGGCTACAGTGTGTGCAGACTTCCCTACAAGAGGTATTGGAGAACACGCGTAGCTACATGGTTGTCAGGGTGCCAATGACCTGCGTCCTACGTTTCCTACATGCTCAACCTGGCAGTGGAGAAGCTATCGGGCTGGGTTGGACTGTGCTGTTTCGGAACAGGCGTCTGTCGAAGCGTAGGCAGCGCATCACCTGCGCAGACCAACCGCACTGCGTGCCAAGAACATAGGGATATCCGGCGGGGTTTGGTAGCACAATGAGGACAGCTGGGAACGATGCACCGTTTCCAGTGCTGTCATCTGCTCAGGCCGTACGTTTGTAGAAGACAGTAAAGAGCTTGAGGACGGATGTGTTCGGGCTGGCGTAAGCAGGATCGTCGAGCACGAAGGTGTCAAGGATGCACCTTTGCATATCTGAAACGATATGAGCCGCAGCAAGTGAGCATCATCGATGCGTTCGTGGGCACCGTAGGGTGTCTACAGGATGACACAACACATGCATGCAAGGAGGAGTTAATTAGAACATGATGTGGGAGGTGATGCTTGGTTGGCTGTTCGGCCTGTGATGGGACGTAGCTGGGTTGCAGTGGTGTTGCAGCGAATCTTAGTATGGCTAGAGTTTGTATCTGGCAGTCTTTGCCGCGTGTTCAAGAATATCCAGGCCGCTCTATAGGGAGATTGTGGCTCCTCGGAGACAAGAAGAAATGCGTGACTGGTGGTTGGTTGGGTCTCATATATTGACGATACCGTTCTGGCTGTGTGGCGGGAGTGGAACGTTTGCATTTCTCAGTGCCATCGCTCACAACAAGGCGTACGTAGGGCTAGCATATTTCTATGTTGGCGTTGCTACACGCCTTGGGTTTACTACGGTAGCTCACGGAGTGCTTTGCGATGGCATTGCTGCTCTGGTTCTGCGTGCAGAACGTACGTTGGCACCGCGTTGCGTTGCGCATGCTTGTGCCTCCCAAGGTGACGGACGGTGTGAAGGGTGCTTAGAAGGAGTTAGGACCTTTTCCTGGCGCAGACACTGTGAATAGGGAACTCGCAGCGTTGCTTCGTTTTACGTCTATACCTAATTTTCAGACCTTGGCAAGAACCTGACATATCGTGGGGTGGCTGTGAAGGGAGTGGCTGAGGAAAGAAGAGGCGCGGTGATTGCTACGCCTCGATTAAAACTTTTCTATCCTACATGCAGAAAGTGAGGCTTAACCATGGGCTGCTGCGCAGATGCCGTTGCCTGCTAGGGTCTCTTGGATGGCGCTAATTGTTGGTGCTTGGGCCCGTTGCCTTGCTTCACATGCTTTGGGGGGGGGGCGCAGCGTGCTTGTGCTGCTCCATTCAGACCAGTGCACTAAGCATAAGTGTACGCCTAGAGTGAAATAGCTTAACCTGAGGTGCACTTGGAGTTATGGGTGAGCCACATTGAATAGGTAGTTAGGCATACGCAAACAGCTCTTTCCTGTGTGAGCTTGGCGCCAGCAGGGGTTCCGAAGAGATTATCAAGACAAGCAGCGGGTAGCCGAACACAAGCGAACAACACGACGGCACGATCGCGATGCAAGCGAAGAAGTGAATAAAGAGGTGACCTCATGAAGCTGGCTTTGGTTTCATGCGTAACGGGTCGTGACCGCATAACACTGCCGCTGCTACGGTTATGCTCCCTCAAGACGCGTTTTCTTCACCTAAAAAGGCTGTATGTTATTTCCCCCAGTGTGAGGACTTGAAGCACGAATGAAAGGTTGTGCCTTGCTTCCGTATGCGTGTGCGGAGAGTGGGGCGTTGAGGCAAGAGTAAGTGCTGTCTCCTTCTTGTACGGAGATGCGGCGTCCTGCAGCATGATGCAGCTCCTTAGTGGGTGGGGGGCGCGTTTCACTATCCTGCAGAGCTAGGTGGGACTGGCCAAACATCGGATCAGAAAGTTCGTTTGTGCCCTTTATGCTGAGATGTGCTGCGTGAGTTGTTTAAAGGGTGCCGTAGGCAGCTGATAATAGCTGCAGGTGGTAGCTACGTGCAGGCTGGAATATGCACTGTTCAGTGTTTCGGGTTTATCGGGTTTATTTTGGGTAGGCTGCACTTAGGGCTTTGGCTTTGCATGCAGGATGAAAACTTTCAACTGTGCGCTCCGTGAAGTGGTAGATGCAGCAGAGCTGCGGGATGCGGTAATTAGTTGGAGATGCATGTATGCATCGCTGCACAGTGGTTCGTCTAAAACGGGGAATGTTGCGCACGGCGAGGGTTGTGTCTCTGCGGTTTCGCAGGAAGTAGGTTTCGGCGCTTAAAGCATGAGAAGCCTGCATTGGCTGAGCATATGCAATGACAGTACTGATTTGGCCTTTCAGCGTGTGCATTGTCTTCCGTTGAAGTAGCCGCTACTGCCTTGAGGATCACAGCTGGCACTTAGCATACTATTCTGCAGAGGGTTTGCTCTTCCTTGCATTAATGGGTGCGGAATGGTGCGAACTCGGGCATCATCGTCAATCATAGGCCATCAAGCTGCCAATGTCTTTGCTGGAACTAGGATTATGGAGAGGACACGCATGTGGGAACCCTCATGACGAGTAGGATCGAGCTGGTTCAGTTGCAGTTGATCGGTTTGCATGGCAAAACCCTGTTCACACGAGCAGTTGGTGCGTTTCTGCACTGTGGAAGAGGCTACGCATTTGCATTACAGCATTACGGCTGCCACAGGAGCCATGTAGGAAAGTGCTGAGTAGCCGTCCCGTGCATCTATCCCCGGATTGAGGCGGGGTTGCAACTAGAAGGAGCATGCAGAACGAGCTGCTCTTGTTGAAGCTTTTGCGCCATGTGGGATGGCTCGGTGGGGAAGGCGACTTGGGTGTCGTGGAGTTGAGTGCTTGGTCAACCTCCAATTTGTCCGCCTGTTCCCCAGATAGGTATGGTGGTGGCGTCTGATGCTTGCCTGCAGGAAGTGCGTCCTTTCTGTAGTAGTGTGCGCGTGCGCTGACATTGTGGACACCATATATGGGGTTTAGTCTATGTGAGAACTCTCAGTATTGATATGGGGCGACAATTGTGGGGGAGCCCCTGAGGGAGGTGAGGGCGTGGATAAATTGTGCCTTGAGCGCATCCAGGCACGCATGTGGTGCAGTGCTTATGCCTTTAAGCTGATACTGGACAGCTCATTACATGGTGTTTTTTACAAAGCTGTTTTGTTTCGACGGCAGCAGTATAACAGGGGATACGATTAATGGAGGCGAATGGACACTACAGGAAGTGAGTGTTGAGATGACAACATCTGCAGGGTCTACCGGCTTGCGGAAGAACGAGGGAGCGAGGAGGGCAGATAGCCAAGCCGCCGTTATATGAGATATCGCTTGCCGCAGGTTGCTGTTTGAGATTCTGCAGTGGCGTCTACAAGCCTTTCGAAGCTGCTTGCGATGGAGCTCGAGAGGAGGCTTGTGAGGTCTTGCTCTCGCAACAGCAAGTGTGTTTCTGCTTTAGCCTTGGCATTAAATTGCGAAATCCTGGGTTTTGTCCGGTTGTATAATGCTGGACTCATTGACAAGACGCCAGCGCACTTGTGTTTCGTGGAGGGCAGGAAATAATAGTTACGGAGAGGGAAAGCGTGATATTGGATTTACGTTCGTGGGGCTGATTCGCAGTAGCGTTCGTTTTAAGCGACTGGTAACCTGGTCGTGGTTCCAGAACGTAAGTCAGAATTCAGTCACTTGCCACCGAAGAAGCGTGATGAGATTTCTTAGCAGCCGCTGTATTCGCGCTTGCTATCCACATTCGGGAATCAATTAGCTACCTAACGAGTGCGAAGGCGCCGCTGGATAGATCATATATGCAGAACTGCAGCGGCGCATCACCTGTCCACTGCGTTAGTTGCCCATATTTGCCTGTTGCATGGTTGTCTCCATGTGCATTCTTGGCAGCAGGGCTTTAGTATGAGGTGAGGGGGGGGATGGGTTTCGTCGCCATTGCTTTTAGGTTTTCTGGGCATTGAGCGAAGGCAGCTGAAAAGATGTACACACCGCAGCGCGGCCTTGGTTGTAAGTTGGTGAGTGGGCGGTTTTGAAGTGTCAGACAGGTAGCAATACACTACCCCCAAGTACGTACCTTTTTCAGCATTCAGGAGGCACATTAGTGGACAGTGTGATGGGAGTCTTAGGACCGAGTTCAGCTGTAGCCTGGAACCAGCGATGTTGGTTTTTGCAAGGCCCAGAGGGGCCTGGGGGGTTTCTATTAGCAAACACTAGAGATTTTGCAGAGAAAACGAAGGTGTATCACTGGCTGCACTGCTGCAGAATAACGCAAACAAGTTCAAAGCGAGCGCTGCAGGCTGTGCGTCTTGACGGGCGTGTTGGTTGCGCGTTGCAGGGCGAGGCGGGTGCATAAGACCTGAGGGGAACACGGACAAATTGCTGCGCTTTCCGTAAACTGTTTGCTAGTGGGCATTGCTTGAGGTTGTGGCGCGTGCTGTTTGGTAATGCGTGGTTAAGCGCTGCGAGTAGTTAGTAGCGCCAGAGGTTTGTTCAGAGTACTTGTGGCAGCGTCTGGGCACGTCTGGGCACGTTTGGCCACGAATATGAGTTGAGCATCGTTGAAAGCTGACCCCATGCCATGCATGCCAATTCGCCTACGGAACGTTGCAAAGCTAGGTTGCTTGCCTGAGGTTATCTTGTTCACCGTGGTTATTGCGGCTACAGTGTGTGCAGACTTCCCTACAAGAGGTATTGGAGAACATGCGTAGCTACATGGTTGTCAGGGTGCCAATGACCTGCGTCCTACGTTTCCTACATGCTCAACCTGGCAGTGGAGAAGCTATCGGGCTGGGTTGGACTGTGCTGTTTCGGAACAGGCGTGTGTCGAAGCGTAGGCAGCGCATCACCTGCGCAGAACAACCACACTGCGTGCCAAGAACATAGGGATATCCGGCGGGGTTTGGTAGCAAACATGAGGACAGCTGGGAACGATGCACCGTTTCCAGTGCTGTCATCTGCTCAGGCCGTACGTTTGTAGAAGACAGTAAAGAGCTTGAGGACGGATGTGTTCGGGCTGGCGTAAGCAGGATCGTCGAGCACGAAGGTGTCAAGGATGCACCTTTGCATATCTGAAACGATATGAGCCGCAGCAAGTGAGCATCATCGATGCGTTCGTGGGCACCGTAGGGTGTCTACAGGATGACACAACACATGCATGCAAGGAGGAGTTAATTAGAACATGATGTGGGAGGTGATGCTTGGTTGGCTGTTCTGCCTGTGATGGGACGTAGCTGGGTTGCAGTGGTGTTGCAGCGAATCTTAGTATGGCTAGAGTTTGTATCTGGCAGTCTTTGCCGCGTGTTCAAGAATATCCAGGCCGCTCTATAGGGAGATTGTGGCTCCTCGGAGACAAGAAGAAATGCGTGACTGGTGGTTGGTTGGGTCTCATATATTGACGATACCGTTCTGGCTGTGTGGCGGGAGTGGAACGTTTGCATTTCTCAGTGCCATCGCTCACAACAAGGCGTACGTAGGGCTAGCATATTTCTATGTTGGCGTTGCTACACGCCTTGGGTTTACTACGGTAGCTCACGGAGTGCTTTGCGATGGCATTGCTGCTCTGGTTCTGCGTGCAGAACGTACGTTGGCACCGCGTTGCGTTGCGCATGCTTGTGCCTCCCAAGGTGACGGACGGTGTGAAGGGTGCTTAGAAGGAGTTAGGACCTTTTCCTGGCGCAGACACTGTGAATCGGGAACTCGCAGCATTGCTTCGTTTTGCGTCTATACCTAATTTTCAGACTTTGGCAAGAACCTGACATATCGTGGGGTGGCTGTGAAGGGAGTGGCTGAGGAAAGAAGAGGCGCGGTGATTGCTACGCCTCGATTAAAACTTTTCTATCCTACATGCAGAGAGTGAGGCTTAACCATGGGCTGCTGCGCAGATGCGGTTGCCTTCTAGGGTCTCTTGGATGGCGCTAATTGTTGGTGTTTGGGCCTGTTGCCTTGCTTCACATGCTTTGGGGGGGGGGCGCAGCGTGCTTGTGCTGCTCCATTCAGACCAGTGCACTAAGCATAAGTGTACGCCTAGAGTGAAATAGCTTAACCTGAGGTGCACTTGGAGTTATGGGTGAGCCACATTGAATAGGTAGTTAGGCATACGCAAACAGCTCTTTCCTGTGTGAGCTTGGCGCCAGCAGGGGTTCCGAAGAGATTATCAAGACAAGCAGCGGGTAGCCGAACACAAGCGAACAACACGACGGCACGATCGCGATGCAAGCGAAGAAGTGAATAAAGAGGTGACCTCATGAGGCTGGCTTTGGTTTCATGCGTAACGGGTCGTGACCGCATAACACTGCCGCTGCTACGGTTATGCTCCCTCAAGACGCGTTTGCTTCACCTAAAAAGGCTGTATGTTATTTCCCCCAGTGTGAGGACTTGAAGCACGAATGAAAGGTTGTGCCTTGCTTCCGTATGCGTGTGCGGAGAGTGGGGCGTTGAGGCAAGAGTAAGTGCTGTCTCCTTCTTGTACGGAGATGCGGCGTCCTGCAGCATGATGCAGCTCCTTAGTGGGTGGGGGGCGCGTTTCACTATCCTGCAGAGCTAGGTGGGACTGGCCAAACATCGGATCAGAAAGTTCGTTTGTGCCCTTTATGCTGAGATGTGCTGCGTGAGTTGTTTAAAGGGTGCCGTAGGCAGCTGATAATAGCTGCAGGTGGTAGCTACGTGCAGGCTGGAATATGCACTGTTCAGTGTTTCGGGTTTATCGGGTTTATTTTGGGTAGGCTGCACTTAGGGCTTTGGCTTTGCATGCAGGATGAAAACTTTCAACTGTGCGCTCCGTGAAGTGGTAGGTGCAGCAGAGCTTCGGGATGCGGTAATTAGTTGGAGATGCATGTATGCATCGCTGCACAGTGGTTCGTCTAAAACGGGGAATGTTGCGCACGGCGAGGGTTGTGTCTCTGCGGTTTCGCAGGAAGTAGGTTTCGGCGCTTAAAGCATGAGAAGCCTGCATTGGCTGAGCATATGCAATGACAGTACTGATTTGGCCTTTCAGCGTGTGCATTGTCTTCCGTTGAAGTAGCCGCTACTGCCTTGAGGATCACAGCTGGCACTTAGCATACTATTCTGCAGAGGGTTTGCTCTTCCTTGCATTAATGGGTGCGGAATGGTGCGAACTCGGGCATCATCGTCAATCATAGGCCATCAAGCTGCCAATGTCTTTGCTGGAACTAGGATTATGGAGAGGACACGCATGTGGGAACCCTCATGACGAGTAGGATCGAGCTGGTTCAGTTGCAGTTGATCGGTTTGCATGGCAAAACCCTGTTCACACGAGCAGTTGGTGCGTTTCTGCACTGTGGAAGAGGCTACGCATTTGCATTACAGCATTACGGCTGCCACAGGAGCCATGTAGGAAAGTGCTGAGTAGTCGTCCCGTGCATCTATCCGCGGATTGAGGCGGGGTTGCAACTAGAAGGAGCATGCAGAACGAGCTGCTCTTGTTGAAGCTTTTGCGCCATGTGGGATGGCTCGGTGGGGAAGGCGACTTGGGTGTCGTGGAGTTGAGTGCTTGGTCAACCTCCAATTTGTCCGCCTGTTCCCCAGATAGGTATGGTGGTGGCGTCTGATGCTTGCCTGCAGGAAGTGCGTCCTTTCTGTAGTAGTGTGCGCGTGCGCTGACATTGTGGACACCATATATGGGGTTTAGTCTATGTGAGAACTCTCAGTATTGATATGGGGCGACAATTGTGGGGGAGCCCCTGAGGGAGGTGAGGGCGTGGATAAATTGTGCCTTGAGCGCATCCAGGCACGCATGTGGTGCAGTGCTTATGCCTTTAAGCTGATACTGGACAGCTCATTACATGGTGTTTTTTACAAAGCTGTTTTGTTTCGAGGGCAGCAGTATAACAGGGGATGCGATGAATGGAAGCGAATGGACACTGCAGAAAGTGAGTGTTGAGATGCCAACATCTGCAGGGTCTACCGGCTTGCGGAAGAACGAGGGAGCGAGGAGGGCAGATAGCCAAGCCGCCGTTATATGAGATATCGCTTGCCGCAGGTTGCTGTTTGAGATTCTGCAGTGGCGTCTACAAGCCTTTCGAAGCTGCTTGCGATGGAGCTCGAGAGGAGGCTTGTGAGGTCTTGCTCTCGCAACAGCAAGTGTGTTTCTGCTTTAGCCTTGGCATTAAATTGCGAAATCCTGGGTTTTGTCCGGTTGTATAATGCTGGACTCATTGGCAAGACGCCAGCGCACTTGTGTTTCGTGGAGGGCAGGAAATAATAGTTACGGAGAGGGAAAGCGTGATATTGGATTTACGTTCGTGGGGCTGATTCGCAGTAGCGTTCGTTTTAAGCGACTGGTAACCTGGTCGTGGTTCCAGAACGTAAGTCAGAATTCAGTCACTTGCCACCGAAGAAGCGTGATGAGATTTCTTAGCAGCCGCTGTATTCGCGCTTGCTGTCCACATTCTGGAATCAATTAGCTACCTAACGAGTACGAAGGCGCCCCTGGATAGATCACATATGCAGAACTGTAGCGGCGCATCACCTGTCCACTGCATTAGTTGCCCATATTTGCCTGTTGCATGGTTGTCTCCATGTGCATTCTTGGCAGCAGGGCTTTAATATGGGGCGTGGAGGGGGATGGGTTTCGTCGCCATTGCTTTTAGGTTTTCTGGGCATTGAGCGAAGGCAGCTGAAAAGATGTACACACCGCAGCGCGGCCTTGGTTGTAAGTTGGTGAGTGGGCGGTTTTGAAGTGTCAGACAGGTAGCAGTACACTACCCCCAAGTACGTACCTTTTTCAGCATTCAGGAGGCATATTAGCGGACAGTGTGATGGGAGTCTGAGGACCGAGTTCAGCTGTAGCCTGGAACCAGCGATGTTGGTTTTTGCAAGGCCTAGAGGGGCCTGGGGGGTTTCTATTAGCAAACACTAGAGATTTTGCAGAGAAAACGAAGGTGTATCACTGGCTGCACTGCTGCAGAATAACGCAAACAAGTTCAAAGCGAGCGCTGCAGGCTGTGCGTCTTGACGGGCGTGTTGGTTGCGCGTTGCAGGGCGAGGCGGGTGCATAAGACCTGAGGGGAACACGGACAAATTGCTGCGCTTTCCGTAAACTGTTTGCTAGTGGGCATTGATTGAGGTTGTGGCGCGTGCTGTTTGGTAATGCGTGGTTAAGCGCTGCGAGTAGTTAGTAGCGCCAGAGGTTTGTTCAGAGTACTTGTGGTAGCGTCTGGGCACGTCTGGGCACGTTTGGCCACGAATGTGAGTTGAGCATCGTTGAAACCTGACCCCATGCCATGCATGCCAATTCGCCTACGGAACGTTGCAAAGCTAGGTTGCTTGCCTGAGGTTATCTTGTTCACCGTGGTTATTGCGGCTACAGTGTGTGCAGACTTCCCTACAAGAGGTATTGGAGAACATGCGTAGCTACATGGTTGTCAGGGTGCCAATGACCTGCGTCCTACGTTTCCTACGTGCTCAACCTGGCAGTGGAGAAGCTATCGGGCTGGGTTGGACTGTGCTGTTTCGGAACAGGCGTGTGTCGAAGCGTAGGCAGCGCATCACCTGCGCAGAACAACCACACTGCGTGCCAAGAACATAGGGATATCCGGCGGGGTTTGGTAGCACAATGAGGACAGCTGGGAACGATGCACCGTTTCCAGTGCTGTCATCTGCTCAGGCCGTACGTTTGTAGAAGACAGTAAAGAGCTTGAGGACGGATGTGTTCGGGCTGGCGTAAGCAGGATCGTCGAGCACGAAGGTGTCAAGGATGCACCTTTGCATATCTGAAACGATATGAGCCGCAGCAAGTGAGCATCATCGATGCGTTCGTGGGCACCGTAGGGTGTCTACAGGATGACACAACACATGCATGCAAGGAGGAGTTAATTAGAACATGATGTGGGAGGTGATGCTTGGTTGGCTGTTCTGCCTGTGATGGGACGTAGCTGGGTTGCAGTGGTGTTGCAGCGAATCTTAGTATGGCTAGAGTTTGTATCTGGCAGTCTTTGCCGCGTGTTCAAGAATATCCAGGCCGCTCTATAGGGAGATTGTGGCTCCTCGGAGACAAGAAGAAATGCGTGACTGGTGGTTGGTTGGGTCTCATATATTGACGATACCGTTCTGGCTGTGTGGCGGGAGTGGAACGTTTGCATTTCTCAGTGCCATCGCTCACAACAAGGCGTACGTAGGGCTAGCATATTTCTATGTTGGCGTTGCTACACGCCTTGGGTTTACTACGGTAGCTCACGGAGTGCTTTGCGATGGCATTGCTGCTCTGGTTCTGCGTGCAGAACGTACGTTGGCACCGCGTTGCGTTGCGCATGCTTGTGCCTCCCAAGGTGACGGACGGTGTGAAGGGTGCTTAGAAGGAGTTAGGACCTTTTCCTGGCGCAGACACTGTGAATCGGGAACTCGCAGCATTGCTTCGTTTTGCGTCTATACCTAATTTTCAGACTTTGGCAAGAACCTGACATATCGTGGGGTGGCTGTGAAGGGAGTGGCTGAGGAAAGAAGAGGCGCGGTGATTGCTACGCCTCGATTAAAACTTTTCTATCCTACATGCAGAGAGTGAGGCTTAACCATGGGCTGCTGCGCAGATGCGGTTGCCTTCTAGGGTCTCTTGGATGGCGCTAATTGTTGGTGTTTGGGCCTGTTGCCTTGCTTCACATGCTTTGGGGGGGGGGCGCAGCGTGCTTGTGCTGCTCCATTCAGACCAGTGCACTAAGCATAAGTGTACGCCTAGAGTGAAATAGCTTAACCTGAGGTGCACTTGGAGTTATGGGTGAGCCACATTGAATAGGTAGTTAGGCATACGCAAACAGCTCTTTCCTGTGTGAGCTTGGCGCCAGCAGGGGTTCCGAAGAGATTATCAAGACAAGCAGCGGGTAGCCGAACACAAGCGAACAACACGACGGCACGATCGCGATGCAAGCGAAGAAGTGAATAAAGAGGTGACCTCATGAGGCTGGCTTTGGTTTCATGCGTAACGGGTCGTGACCGCATAACACTGCCGCTGCTACGGTTATGCTCCCTCAAGACGCGTTTTCTTCACCTAAAAAGGCTGTATGTTATTTCCCCCAGTGTGAGGACTTGAAGCACGAATGAAAGGTTGTGCCTTGCTTCCGTATGCGTGTGCGGAGAGTGGGGCGTTGAGGCAAGAGTAAGTGCTGTCTCCTTCTTGTACGGAGATGCGGCGTCCTGCAGCATGATGCAGCTCCTTAGTGGGTGGGGGGCGCGTTTCACTATCCTGCAGAGCTAGGTGGGACTGGCCAAACATCGGATCAGAAAGTTCGTTTGTGCCCTTTATGCTGAGATGTGCTGCGTGAGTTGTTTAAAGGGTGCCGTAGGCAGCTGATAATAGCTGCAGGTGGTAGCTACGTGCAGGCTGGAATATGCACTGTTCAGTGTTTCGGGTTTATCGGGTTTATTTTGGGTAGGCTGCACTTAGGGCTTTGGCTTTGCATGCAGGATGAAAACTTTCAACTGTGCGCTCCGTGAAGTGGTAGGTGCAGCAGAGCTTCGGGATGCGGTAATTAGTTGGAGATGTATGTATGCATCGCTGCACAGTGGTTCGTCTAAAACGGGGAATGTTGCGCACGGCGAGGGTTGTGTCTCTGCGGTTTCGCAGGAAGTAGGTTTCGGCGCTTAAAGCATGAGAAGCCTGCATTGGCTGAGCATATGCAATGACAGTACTGATTTGGCCTTTCAGCGTGTGCATTGTCTTCCGTTGAAGTAGCCGCTACTGCCTTGAGGATCACAGCTGGCACTTAGCATACTATTCTGCAGAGGGTTTGCTCTTCCTTGCATTAATGGGTGCGGAATGGTGCGAACTCGGGCATCATCGTCAATCATAGGCCATCAAGCTGCCAATGTCTTTGCTGGAACTAGGATTATGGAGAGGACACGCATGTGGGAACCCTCATGACGAGTAGGATCGAGCTGGTTCAGTTGCAGTTGATTGGTTTGCATGGCAAAACCCTGTTCACACGAGCAGTTGGTGCGTTTCTGCACTGTGGAAGAGGCTACGCATTTGCATTACAGCATTACGGCTGCCACAGGAGCCATGTAGGAAAGTGCTGAGTAGTCGTCCCGTGCATCTATCCGCGGATTGAGGCGGGGTTGCAACTAGAAGGAGCATGCAGAACGAGCTGCTCTTGTTGAAGCTTTTGCGCCATGTGGGATGGCTCGGTGGGGAAGGCGACTTGGGTGTCGTGGAGTTGAGTGCTTGGTCAACCTCCAATTTGTCCGCCTGTTCCCCAGATAGGTATGGTGGTGGCGTCTGATGCTTGCCTGCAGGAAGTGCGTCCTTTCTGTAGTAGTGTGCGCGTGCGCTGACATTGTGGACACCATATATGGGGTTTAGTCTATGTGAGAACTCTCAGTATTGATATGGGGCGACAATTGTGGGGGAGCCCCTGAGGGAGGTGAGGGCGTGGATAAATTGTGCCTTGAGCGCTTCCAGGCACGCATGTGGTGCAGTGCTTATGCCTTTAAGCTGATACTGGACAGCTCATTACATGGTGTTTTTTACAAGGCTGTTTTGTTTCGAAGGCAGCAGTATAACAGGGGATGCGATGAATGGAAGCAAATGGACACTGCAGGAAGTGCGTGTTGGGACATCCTCAGCTGGAGGGACTACACGTCTGCAGGGACCACGTCTGGGTGTGAAGAGGGGCCGCGTGCGTAGGGCAGCCGTCGTAGAGCACTTGATATTTGCTGCTGCGGGCTAGAAGCATATTATTTGAGGGGTCGAAACAAGCTTTGTCCTTCCTGCTTTAGACTAGACGCGTGCAATGTGGGAGGCACGACCCAAAGGCAGTGTATGGCAGAGCGTATGTGTAGAAAGTGCCCAGAAACGATGCTGCTGCAGCGGAGGGGATGAAAGGAGGCACCGTTCTACCCAGGCAATTTAGACTACTCAGATTACGGTAGTAATGACTGTGCAGTTGCTTCTCGTGGGGCGTGGATGTTTCTACGCATTACAGCGGTCTTCGCCGTTGGCTACCCAACAACTGAAACCATAGCTGCTTCAATTTGGAAGGGAGCTGAGCTCAAACACAGACGGTCAGTGATTTCAACGGCGCGCCCGTCGCCGACATTCCAAGCCTATATAAGAGCAGCTGATGCCGCAATGCCATATTTTTTTAACCTGGGGCCCTCTTCGATTCTCCATGGCCGCGACATAAATGTATTTACAGAATTCAGTGTAATGCAAAACTGATTCAACGGCAGGAGGTGAGCCCTGGCGACAAAACGTGTTTGGTTGCTCTTCTTACCGGGGTAGAAGAAGCATGCTCAAGTGGCAGATCGGTGCACTGCTCTTCTAACGTAATAAAGCCAGTGGCGACACGCCTGTGCTAGCTAGCACTATCAGCAGTTCAGGTTATATTTGCTGCTGGCAATTACGGCGTCTATCTTGTAACTTCTGGGAAACTCCATGGGGCCAGAAGGTGAGCTTCATTACGACAGCTCCTCACAAGATAGCCAGAGTTCGAATCCCATCATGTATCGAAGAAAATGTTTACATGCATGTTTCTGACATGGCTGACTTGCGAGGGCAAAAGGTCACTGACGCCCAGCCTTCATAGCCATCTTGAGCACAGGAAGTGGGTCTCCCCTTTCTCGATTGCGCGGGCTGCATACCTTGCCTATAAGAATTAGCTGTGGCCTTTGGAAATGTGGAATTCACCTTTAAGAACGTGCTTTGCAATATGCGTTGAAGTAGCGAGTGATATACCTCTAACTCCATTTCCTGTTGATGAGGATGAATACCTGCATGGCAATGAAGGCGCAGGACTCCTCTGCGTTCGTTATAGGGGGCCACAGCAGCATACAGCAATATGCATTGGGCCTGGCCCTGGCAGAGTTTCTGGATTGCACCTGGTGGACAGATGGTGCGTCCATGGGTTGCCGCTCACTAGCCTAGGTGGCGTGGCTGTCCCGTCGTGGGCCATTGACATTGATGAATATTCTACCGGCAAAGGGCTCACAGTCTAAGGAGGGTGGCGCTCAGGCCGTCTGAATATGGTAGCATTAGCACGCTTAGGGACCGGGTCAAATAATGAACTGCGCTCCTGCTATTGCAGTGGGTTGCCACAGCTTGCGTTTGGTTTTCTTTCCATCTCCTTGCTCCTGCTTGTACGCGCCTGTCACCTGATCGTAGTACATGGCAACAGCACGCAGAGGGGAAGCTGATAGAAAGGACCGCCAGTGGCCTCATTGACAACAGCGAGTACGGTGTTTTCGGCCATCCATCGAAATCCAGCCGAGGGGAACCATATGGAGCTGACGGCCAGTTCGTTTGGCGCCCCATTCAGAGGGCTTACGAGTTTCAAGCCGGAATGCAAAAGGAGCCATAGACAAGCGGGCTGCGATATGTATTCACGGTGGACATAACCACAGATTCTCGGGTCTACTGCTCAGCGAGTAAGCTTACCTATAAGGAGCTGCACCCCGTCCACAGAGTCCGCCGGCATTCTTTCATGCCATCATATGGCACAAGACATTGTGCGCTCAACAACTAAACATGGCAATTTCGCTCGACTTATTTCCAACAGGGCTTGTGAGGGGCTTATTATGCATATGTCGGAAGCATCATCAACTACTTCTATGACTACTGCAGTTAGTGCGCGCTCTCTCTATTGGTCTGCTGTACTACTGGAGCCTGCGCAACGCGTAAGGATGCATCGAAGAGGCCACTCTGGAGCCGGCCCTGACACATATGCGGCCTGTGGTCGTGGGCCTATTGGCGTTTGGTGTAACAAACGCATTCTTCGTGTCCAACGGGACGCAAAGAAAGTGCGTTTACGCCATCGTGCTTGGAATGCATCTGAGCGCCATGCCTTGGCTTTGTGCAAAATAAACGTGCTCGTCCTGATTTGCTGCGTAAATAGTCTCCTGACGCAACTGATGCATTGGTGCGTGATTAGAAAGTATTACTGGCAGGTACTGGTTTGCAAAAACAGGTGCTGTCCTAAGCGAAGCTTGCGTGCTGCTACAACTGCGTACTACGAAGCTTATAGTTTCATGCTGCCCTTGGCATAGAGCTATAGTTCCCGAGCTGTCGTCCCTGCCGACAACAGTAAGCCTTGCTCAAACATTTGATTCTTCCCGTTTACGTACTAGAGTATAGGGGAGCTCTAATCGGTACAATGGGGTGCTTCGGCCGTAGGAAGTGCGGCATCAAAATAATCTGCGAAAATTTGCCTGCTGATGTTTGCCGATATGCCACGCACTATGGGAGAACCTCTGCCTTCATCTACGCCGGATGACGATTGGCCCTGCTATGGATTTTTCGCTTGGGTCAGCTCAGTTGGCTGTTCCTAGATGCTTGGGGCTGGCCTCAGGTGGTTTTGTGCTTAGCTGTTGGTTTCTATTTTGAAACAGACAGTGAGCTATTACTGTTGCGTATTCAACAAGATGGACAGGGCATACCCGAAATATTATGATCATCTCTTTACTCTCAGTTGCTCCGGTGGAATTAGAATAGAGGCTGCATGCATAAAGCTCTGCGGACTTGCTAGCGCCAAACAAACGTTTACTGGAGCATCATAACTCTCATGCGATCGTCCCCGTAGCAAGTGAGTGGTATTGCTCTCAGAGTTGCTGAGCAGTTCGTTGTGCTGGTGACAGGCCTTCCGGAGCACTAGCGTAGTGCATGGGGCGTTGCGAATGAACTGCTGGCCAGCTTAGACCTAGTGCTAATCAGGCCTTCCAGCACCTTACACGGCTGTCAGCAGATGATTGGCAGACGTAGGGAACGCCTGAAGCAGCAACGAAGCCGCACCGATACAACTAGTGTACTCGGCTGCTCAGTCATGCTTGTTGACCCTCTGTGTGGAATTAGTTGCCTATGATCGAAAAAATGCAGGCTGTGCGCTTCCGGGTGTTTTCAGTTTGTGGTAACTGTAGAACGCTACAAAGTGCCGTTCCACTCTGGAGGCGCTCACATAACTGCCCGCCCTAACGAGCAAGGCACTTCCAAGCACTCGTCAAGTTGGAGCTTAACACAACGCTTACGCGAAGCTCATTATGTCGAGATCTAATTAGGTTCTCCGAATCGTTTATTCACGGATAGTTGTTTCAGTTTCTTCCCTTAGGGGTCACTGGCTGGAACAACAAGCCATGCCCGGCATTTACAACGGTGAGGTGACGACTCCGCAGTATGCTGCGTCAGCTCAAACGTCTGCTGTGTCTCCTCCGTGTGGTGCAGAAAGTTCGTTTGTAGAGGGTCAGGGGGCAGTTTTGACACCACTACTAGTAACAGGAGAGAGAGCTTTGAATTTCGGCAGTATGCCAGTGGCCGGTTTGTCTTTCATTCAGGATGTACGGTCGGTCACCAGTCAATTCATGTATTTGTATGTGCCTCTATGTGACAAATAAAATGCATTCTGAACCAGCATTATCTGTATTTTTGCCTTTCGCCTTGAAGAACTGGCCTTCAGCGAGATCAGGCCTAAGGGCTGGCAACTGTAAAGCCTCCATGATGCTGCGTGGAGACTGAAAACGGGTGATAGCTTCTGGAATTAGGGGCGGGTGAGAGATAGCCATAAATAGGTGTTCGCCAATTCTGCCTTATACAAAGCAAGTGAGTGGCTCGAGATATCCTCCTGAGAAGAGGCTTGTTATGAAAGCGGGTCCATGCCTGTTCTGGATGACAATTCGCGCGAATCTGAGATCCGGGTCGGTTCTGCGAGATGAGAGTGTGCCTGCCAGCGTTCTCAGGTGCTGGTTGAATATTGGCTTGCGATATTGCCTTTAGATTTTGAACGCGTTTCGTGCTTGGTGCTTCTTGGAGTTTGTGTGGCTCCTCGTCGCTACACATGCTTGTTTCTGGGATGCCCTCAATCCGTGTAACCGAAGGAACTGGGATATGATTCTCTGTAGAAATATCGACATGTTCTGACATTATTTGTAGGTAACCAAGTTTATTGTGCTGGAATGTGTTGAAATGAACGTTTCGATCATCCATCACTTCAGTTGGAAGCAGGTCAGTGGGTCGCAAGGAAACCTTTAGGACTATCCATCCTGGTTGAAATTCTTGCTTGGATATTATGCTGTCAGGCCGTGAGTGGCAGGCAATTCCTGGATCTCATCTGGCAATGCGCCGTTTCGTGAGGAGGGAACAAGGCGGCATAATTGTGGAAAGCACGAACCAAACTGCACATCGCAGGTGGCTGTGACGGCCTAGCGGGTGGGACCATGAAGATTGACACCGCTTAAGTTTTAAAGGCGCATGCATCCCAGGAAGTCCGTTGTGCATTAAGGGAAGCAGCAGGAGGAATTAGCACTAAAGCACTAAAGTGCTTACACCCAACAGAATTAGCTCTTGATAAAGCCATGATCGCATACTTCTTGCGAGTATCTTATATATCCATTTGACCGGCGAGCCGACCAACGGGATAGTGCCTGTACGCATGCTGCCAGCAATCCGCTTCGGGTACGCTGGTTCTATTGAGGGACGATCTGAACGACGAGAAATGGCTCCCGGCGCAGTGGTCGTTCTCGCGAAGTTTTGGACTATCCAGCCCATGAACTGTTCGACACAGAATGTGCGAGTTAGGGTTGGTATAGCAGACCTAGCCTTTGGCCAGGATCCTCGGAGCAGCTTGACACGTTGCTCCTACCAGAGAGCACCAGGTGCAGTGTGCTTGCTGCAGTTTTGTCGGAGTGTGGACCAGACGTATCTCGACTTGGTGTTTCTGCTACTGAGTTGGGCACAGCTGGATTCGGGTGCTCGGTGGTTCTTGAAGCACGCGGAGAGCCAAGTGAAGGCACCACAGGCTTGGTTTGCTGGAAGTCGTGGCAGTAAACAACATGTAAGTCAGAAAAAAGGGAGCACTAGGGCTTCTAGCTGGGCTGCATGGCTCTAAATGCGCAAAACAGCAATTTTGCGACGGTGGTACTGCCCTTATCGTATGAATGTACTTTTGTTACCCTCGCGCAAACACCATGCCATGGTGCAATATCTGAGCACCTATGAAGGAGTCTGTTGTCCTGACTATGGAGCAAGCGGGCAACAGTTTCGTCAGTTGCGAAGGGCATTAGTCGAAAACCCCAACTGCCGCTGGAAATTTGATGTAGCGAGTTACCCTGCACGCATGCCGTGAGTGCAGCATACCTCAAATTTGGGTTTGTGTTTAATTTGGCCTCAGAAAGTCCGTCCAGTACCTTCCTAGCACTCCCCAGGCACCAAAATGAGTGCGGCGGTCGTCAGGGAGACGGTATTCGCTCGGAAGCCGCGAGCGCTACTAAGCGTCAAATTCCTGTGCACTGACGTACTGATTGTCTCGATGCCTCTGCCGGAATGTGCTACGCGCGTCACTTGTGGGACGTTTTGCGCTATGTGTGGACACGCAGCGCTAAACCTTCCATGAGAAACAATTTTGACGCTGCTAGCGAAGTCCTGGTGAATCCCGGTGCACAAACACTTTCCTGAAACCTGCATTGGCTGCATGTGCCGGCAGGCTGATAACGCTGACAGGAAAGGAATTGCTTCATCTGTGCTGATGCACTGCTGCAGGTAGATGCATTTTTGCATTTCTAGAAAGTAAGCATGATATTTCATTTGCAGTAAGCAACTACGTGTTTGTTGTTTTGCTGCGTAGGCCCAGAAAAAACAAGTCGACTACTGTACTGCTTAGCAAGGAGCACAACGTAAAGAGGAGGACGGTTTTCTCAAAGGTGCACTGTATGATCTGGTTGGTGCCGATTGTTATATTAGGGGCCAGAGGACTGGTGTTTGCGCTTGGGTGTGTAGCTCTTAAGTTCGCATATTTTTCACTTTTATGTGTTAATCGACCTAAATTCTTCAAATAAGGCACTCTCGAAGATGCACGCTGAGAACGCTGAGAAGGACGCAGGCGGGATAGCCAATGTTAGGTTCTTGCTTTTTCCGGGTGGGAGCGCTCGGCATCTTACTCGATTGGCTTAAGAAGGTGGCCAATGATGCGTTCAAACGAGAAGTGGAAGGCAAACGAGGCAATCCCATCGTCTCATAAGTATATACGGCACAGCGCATGCTATAAGTATATACGGCACAGCGCATGCTACTGCGTAAACGATTGTCGTGCGCTTCATTGCTTTTGCAGCGGCGAAACACTTAAATGCCGTAAACGCAAGGAGGATGCGACAGTCCTTTGACGCGCTCTGCAGCTAGTTAGTCACTCGACTAGGCTAGCCGGTGGCCTAGTTGGATTGACGAGTTGATGCGACGCCTTCAGATAAGGCACTTGCGAGTGCAGGTGCCTTATGTGAAGGCGTCGCATCAATTCACATAAGGCACTTGCGAGTGCAGGCAGCCTGGCCATATTATGTATGGTTAGTCTGTCTGATGTTTCATTTCCTGCTTTTAAAGAAATGCACCAATACATGGAAACGTTCCAGAGTTGTGGTATGCCGCTTCTGTCAGGTTGGCCTTTGGTGGACGTAGAGAGTATGTTTGCTAGGACGGCGACGCGACAACCTCCATTGACCACTAATGTGCCACCCAGAGGCACACTAAACAGCGAAAATGAGTGAGCGTGAACGCATTAAACCAGCACATTCTGCTGTGGATATCAGAGTGCAGGCAATTAAACCAAGCGCGCTGCGTAGGAGTGTTTAGGTGCTTCCGCTAGCAGGCAGTGCGTTGGCGCATGCACAGGAACACGGGCGTAACGCTTGTTCTTGTAGGCTTTGCATAGAGTAGCTATACGTTCAGGTATATCTGCGTGCGTCCTAGATGGTCTCGTGAGCTGGCTGCGGCGGTGAAACGTCAAGGCCTTGACGAGCTGATGTCTCTTTTTTTATCGTCGTTGGGAATTACATTTCTCTGGACTGGGTGGCCTTCTTTAGAAGATGACCACTTGTGGGCCTGTGGGTTTTTGTGAAGACTAGCGATGGCAAAGGAGAATTATGGTTGCGTAGCTCAGAAAGTGGCACGTGTAGGATGTGAGTTTTAAGGCTGGGCACTATGCATTGCAGCAAACAAACAGATTGTTTTGCCTGTGTGTGAGGAAGAAAACATATCCATTTGCCACAAGTGCAAATCGCTGATGAACTTGGAGCGCTCGTAGCTGTAAGACGTTTTGTTGGGCTGTCAACTCCAAATCCACTGACGATTGTGTGTGTAATTGGCGAGGAAGTGTTGCATAGGAATAGGAGGGGTGGCGCCGCTCCACGCAGACACTAAGAGATTTGTTGTTGCTTCTGTTGGGTATGCTTGTTCTTGTCGTAGTCTATAGACGGCGGCAAGGAACATGGGGTCCGTTAAAAGTTCCGCTGAATCTCTTGCCGCATGAGGTGCCGGTTTCCTGTGCATGTGGTGCAATGGCTTTCCAAAAGCATGCCCAATGATCCGCTGAGAAATGGAAACAGACCCTTAAGTGCTGCGTGTAGGCTTTCCCCAGGTGCGCCTTGTGATGGCGAAGCCGCCTCGCTTCTAGAGCTCCATGTTCCGACTGCAGGCCACCATTGCAATGAAGGCTGGTGATTGATTTGACAAAACACATTAGTGGTAGTTTTGCGTAGCTTCTTGCACGTCATACGCGTTTAACGAGGGTGACCAACGCAGCTTGTGAGTGCCTACAACAGCTTCAAATGTTTTAAGGATGCGCTTGTCGAAGTCATGCGCTCTTGTGTGAATTTGCACGTGGGCGTGGAACGTGTTATGCTTGATTGGCCGATTGGATTGCGGCGAACTAAGGGGACTAAAGAGACACGTGCTTCTAGGCGTGTTGAGGAAGAGCGTGGGCCTTTAGATGCAAGAAATGGTCATCGTTCGAATGGACAGTGTTGCGGGATCGTCACCTCAGGAAGTGAGTTTTAGACCGAAACGATTTTGTGTCTGCCACAGCATCCTCAGCCATAGTCTTTTCAAGGTGTTTAACGGAGTATATCTTGGTATGGGTCGGGTGAAGGCCAGCTAGTTCTGCTTGCCTGCCTTAGTGGAAGCGCTGCTTGGTTTCACTGTGCATGCCATGCGTGAGCACGAGGGGAGCTGCCACCGGATACCAATGGTAAGCTTTCATCCACGCTGGGATTACGTTCATGCCTGCTTACTCCCTGTCGTAGCAGCAGCATCCGTAATGTTCTTGACTCAGAAAGCAAGTTTCTAGCATCAGTGGAGGCGATGGGATTCGTGCTATATAAAAGCAGCGCACAGCTGAAGTTGAAAGATCCTTACAGTTCAGATGCCACATTTGGCGGTCTTTGCATATTGGGGATGACCTGTCGTTCGGTGCATTTCTGTGTCGCTTTGTGAACCTCTGTGTTTGGAAGCAGTGTTTTAAAGGTGGGAGCAGTTGCGCTTGGGTGCGATGGTTTTATAGCTCGTGAGTCGTTGCGCTCAGGCGAAATCTGTTTCCCAGGCGTGAGTTGGTTGCCACGCTGAGCACGCCTACTGTGGTGCGGTGCTGGGCGTCCCTGCATGAGGCATTTTCCTATGTGTGGCACATAGCGTGTCCTGACAACTTCGATGTTTAACTATTACTCCTATTCTATTCTCTTTGGACGAACTGCAGGCTTCATGATTCCTTGGTTTGACCTGTTTCTTTGGGCTTTATGCACATTTGACCTGTGTCCTTGCGTTTGACGCAGCATGTACGCCAGTCTTGTCACCCTACGTTTAATCGCCTTCGAGAACGCCGAGGATGACCTATACTTTGAAATAACTTGAAATATGCAGACTCAAACGTTGGAGGTTTGGAACCGCAAATTTCGATTCTCGTGCATCTTGAATCTTCCATGCTTGTTTTGACTATTTTCTGTACAGCGTCCTGCACCATGGATGCATTTAGTCGCCTATTAAGCGAGGCGTTTGCTCTCAAGCCAGAATAACGCGCAGCAGGGTTTTTTTGTTGCTAAGGAGGTGAGTCTGTGTTTTATGCTGCAGCCGCTTGCCTCGCCAGCATGGCTGTGCAAAGGGCATCCAGACTACTCTGCGGGACCCAAACGAGTCTGTACACTATCTTCCAACATGTAGGATGCGCTCATTTCATCTTCGTGTTTTGGAGAGCACTCGTGCACGTTATTGATGCCTCTGCCAAGAAGTGCAATCTTTGTATATATAAAAGCTTTGGCGGAGCCGTTGACGGGGAATGGCGTCTAGCTGAATTCGCGTGTAAGCTTCATCCTGCCACCTTGGACTCGTGCCGGCGATAAATGAATGTGAAAAAGTACGCGTTCTACTATGCTGTCCGTGTGTAAACCTTGAAAGGCTTATGCGCAATGTATGTGGGGGATAGAGCCTTCCGGAAATCTTACCAGAGACTCCATTGCCCGGCACGTTACCTGATGTGCAGGATGTGCGTCACATGTTCCCTGCTGGCTGCCCTCTCGTTTTGGTGTTGGCTCTCCACAACCGCTAGAGTGGCGTTTTACGCTGTCTGTGGAATGTGATCAACGCTTGGCACTGCATTAGTGTCAGGATGAGCCAAAATGTGGCGCTACCGGACGTTTGCCAGCACGCTGATACTGTCTTCCTGAACACTTTAACGGAAGTGCCAACTACTACTACTTTAACGGGCGTCCCTATGATATCATGTTGAGTAGAAAACTCGCTGGCCTCTTTGTTCACTGTTGTAGACAGCAGCGCGTTATTGACACATGCTAGTTCTGCACCGTGAAGGTGTCTGGCAACTATGGGTTTTGTAGGTGTGCAGTAGAGTGCACTAGGCCCTTTATAGTTGGAGTGCTTTCGGCATCTTATTTGGTCACAGTTTGTCTCAACGAACTGGAGACCTTCGATCGTTGCACCTCTTGGCGAATGCATGAGGGGGAAAATATTTCATTTTGCTTCTGGCTCACTGGCCTCAAGGCACCTCCAGAGCTTCATGGTTCAGAACACAAGGAACTAGGAGATTAGTCCCGTTGTTGGTGCAGAGAGCGGCTCTGGTGTTCTCAGGCGGCCTTCTGTCAATGATCTTGCTGCGCCACGGTCGTGCACAAAGGGAAGATATGTGCATGCTCGGCTCCCCTGTCAGCTAGTCAGTTCTATTTCTTTGCAGCAGGGCGTTCAGGACCACAGGCAAAGTGTTGCTTAGTGTGTGCATGCTCCATTCTCAGTAAACGGCAGTACGACAGTATTAGTTTGCTCCCGCGTGGCCATAATCATAACTGAGTTGGACTTGATTTGTTCAGGAATCTGAGGATTCGGCACCAAAAAGGGTCAGAGGGCCTTCAGGGCCTTTAGCGATCTTCGTTGAACTCCTGGAGACAGTTCAGCAAACGCTCGAGCAATCGTGATGCCGAGTGCTTGCTCTTGCACTGGTGCACACAGAAAGTAATTCTTGTTATTCGCAGTGCAGCACATCCTATTCAGCGTTTCAGTTGGCCTTCAACACGTAAGAACAGGCATCAACCTAGAGGATAAGGATGCAGTGTACAATTGACCTAAAATTCAGTGGCGGCCAAAACGCCACAAGCGCCTTTCTCATTTCGCGCAGAAGGTGCGTTTTAACAGCGCTTTGCAAAAGGTGCTTTCTTGAACGACGCATGGACAACTGTGCTGTTGTCGGCATCCTAGAAGCTGGATATCTATCCATTTGATTGCTCTTGCTTTTGCCGTGCCCTAGTTGCACTGAAATCACCAAAGAGAGAGTTTAAGCACATTGGCGTGGCCTGGGGTTACCTGCTTATAAAGGTGCTGGGGCTTCGCTGGGTATGGTGTGGACGTGGTTTCTGCAATGAACTTCGTGTGAAAGGCACGATGTTCTGACTTGGGTGGGGAGACGCATGCGTGGGGCCAGTGAGTTGGGGCATCCGGGGGAGCCATCGTCAACACAGAATGTGCGTTGGCAGGCTTGACCACCCTTTAAAAGTGATCCAGGATGGGCGCCTAAATCAGCCAGCCCTGACCGGAAGCGGGCTTCGTGCTCTGTATTCTAGAAGGAAGGATAACGTCCGAAAGGCGTGTGGTTTTGAGCTTGCTCACGTTGCCGCGGGTATTCCTAGTGTTGCTGCCTAACTATGCCTCATGAGATGCTGCTGTCCACCTATACAAACTGTGTCCCTGAGCTGCGCCGCTTGAATGCTTGCCTATCGCGTATCCTTGAACCGCACGGCGGTGTTGGAGTATCGAATATTTGCTTTCCTCTTGGCTAAAAATCTATATGCTGGGGTTTTAATGTGGATGGTGCAAATGTTGTAGCGTAGTACGCGAATCAAGTACCGCGCGCTTCTCCCGTTGTTCGTAGTCGCCACGGCATGTGCGTTGTTTAGCGCACCGAACAGGAAGTGCGCTTCGCCTTTGGACAGTCGCGCAAGTTCGTCGTTGAAAATGCAGAGGGCTCATCTTTGCTTCCGAGAAGTGTTTTTTAGTGTGCGCTGTCAGCTGTATTGGCGTTCGTCATGTACCTTGGTTGCTCGCAAGCCGAATGCTGCCTATCAGTTGTAAGCGTGATTTCAATGCCCGATGGGATGTTTTCTAAATGCAACTTTTGTTGAAGAATCTCCGCATCTAAGGCTTTGTTGTGATCTGCTCAGGCGGTAGGCGTCTATGTGAACACGGCTGACATGCATAAAATCCAAATCGGCCTAACCAGTTAAAACTCGCTGCAGGGTTGAAGGCAGACAGCATACACACGAGTGGCTTTGCGGTGCGCGCCCGCCCATTGCTAAAGCTTGTCCTAGGTGTTGAGGAAAGGGATTCCATAAGCAGGAACTGGGACTGGAACGTTCGAGCATGGAAGTAACACACGCACTTGTATTTGCCTTGCTTGAAATGCTTTGCAGCACTAAAAATGGTGTATCGGGCTGCGGTTGCACTGCGTGAAAGAATGCGGGACTTATTAACCAAGCAAGTGCGTCGCGATAGCCTCAGTACTACGGTTGATTCTACCATCGCTACTATCGCTGCATCTGTATGCACTGCGTCAAATAGGACCAAGCGCTCCGCCAAATGGGGGCTAACTTGAAGGATGAGTAGGAGGCCCGATTTGTAAATTGCTGCTCTCTGTGGCATATGATGGAACGTGGGTCTTCTGCGTTAGCTCTTCTAATATTAGAGACACAGCCATGCCCAGCTGCCAATGAGTGCGATTCGGTACGCACCTGATTTAACGCTTTTTCCATCTCAATATTGCGGCGCAACTTGTATGGATGCTGAATCTGGTAGCGCAACTGGTATGAGTATTGCGCTTTTCCCTAGTTGATGCTCTTGTCTGCCCAGCTAGCCTTTGCACGGGGTGCAAAGGCTAAAGAAGCTTCTGGCGACTAATGCCTGCGTCTGCTGCTTTTGTAAAGCTAGTGGGTTGGTGCATTCGACTACTGCCGCGACGTGAAAACTATCTAGCTGGCAATTTCCTGGACCAAAGCACCGCCATCAGCCCTTCTTTTCATATGCAAGCAATGCTGCAGTGCACGTCGGTTGCCACTGTCATGCTAAATCATGCTTGCAGTGTCGGTAGCAGGGCGGAATATGCCTGTGGGGATGGGGCTGGACTGACGACTGTTCTTACCAACCAGCAGCCTGCATTTGCGAAGCTTCCATTGCTTTTCAAGAGCACGTCTGATGCGGACCAAAGAGCCAGTGATTCAAACACCCGCATTTAATGATACTCTATATGCATGCTCGTGCGCTGCTCCACGTTCAGACGGTTAGTTATTTAAGGCTCATTTGAGTGCGCGTTCTGACATCTTGCGTGCACAATAAGGCTCTGAATATATCCTCTCGGGTGGAAGTGGGCCGTCAGCCCCGCGGGGCAATATTGTTTTTCCAGCACACGTTTGCATTGCCTGCGGAATTGGAATGCTTTTGGCTTTGCTATGCTTTGGCCAGCTTAATGCCCCATACTTAACGCCGCTAGCAGTGTAACATCCGAATGTGGAGTTGAGAAAGAGGCGTGCGTAGAGTACGACAGGAGATTGGCAGCTCATCAGAGCGACCTGCGGCGAAAACATTCGCATCCCCATTTGTTGATGGAGCGTGGTGCACGTCGATCTCTCTCTGTGTGTAGATAGTGCGTCGCATAAAAGTGAAAGGCATTTGCGGCACTTGTGGGAGGTTTGCCCACATCAGCTTCTTCACCTCAGGCCGCTCCTTCGTTAGGTGGTTTGGGATGGGGCCTGAACGTAACTGCGCAGGTGTATTGCTTGGCTATTCCATCGCAAGCCGTGCTGGCTGTCATGCTATGAGCAGCAAGTGCGTGGTTATGGAGTTTATAGTACATGTAGGAGGTGGCGGATACTGCAGGATGAACTATATGCAACGGCTGGCACCGTTGTGGACAGCTTACTGCTGCATACTTGGCACTGTTAGAGGTGGAGCATTCGAGTGCAAAGTTGAGAAACGAATGCATGCGTAGACTGCGACAGGAGATTGGCAGCTATTCATATGGAGGGAAGTGCCCATTGCGAGGTCAGGGAGTGGGTCTTTAGCCCTGCAGGGTAAAATTGTTCGTCCACCACACTTTTACACTGTCCACGACCTTCGCATATTGTTGCATCTGGCATGCTTGGGCCACTACAGGCAATTTTACATGTACTCCTGCTGAATAAGCTTTACACTCCTGGAGGAAAATCGCGATCCTAGGACTCCCTGAGGTTCCTCCTGGGATTTGTGTGCTGTTGCCCTAGTGGGTGCAGTTTATAGTAATCAGCCATAGGGAAACATGAAAGCCAAATTGCATAACCGCCTTGAAATTAAGAGCGCTGCTTTTGTGTTGCTAGGCTTAGTGGAGGACCCGGAGGGAAATGCAAAGCTCAGATATAACATAGATTTAGAGCGTTGAGAAATGCGTATGAAGCTCGTCGAGGTGCATCATTTGAATGATGGGCTGCCTCATGGCAAGCAGTTCATGCTGAAAACAAAGAAACGTGGTGCCTTGCAGGATATTGCATTGAGCTAGCTGCCCTTGTGGCCTACAGTCAGGTCATGCGGGTGTTTTCATGCGCCATGAATGCAGCTTGTGCGTATTCGCGCCTTCACTCTACTTGCCTACCCGCAAACATGGCCCCACACACACGGCAACCGTGGGTATGGTGCCTGTAGGCGGATGCTATGTGGGGCGTGGGGCCTCTCTGAGTGACGTAACGGCTTGGCCAATTGTGGCGAATGGAAACTATGTAGTTGAGAAGGTGTCAGATGTGACGTGCACCAGCCGAAGATTGCGTGGTGCTGCATACTACAGTAGAATTCCATTGCTGATCGTATTTTAAGGAAGTGCGCTCTTACGCAAAGCACATGTAGAGTGACGCATTGAACGCCAGGCACAACATTGGGTGAACACTTTACTCTGACGCAGTTTTGCGTGCATACATGCCCGCTGGCTCTGCATTGTTTAATCATTCGATCAACAAACTCTAATAAGACTGATAAGCATGATGACGTTCCAATGGTACCAATCCTGATGTAGAACGTAGGTATTCAGCTCACGGAGCCTGACGAGAGTTAGCCAAGCAGTCTTCGTAAGTTTTAGTAGTTATCGATATGGCCAAAGCCAGTCCGGAAGGCATATTGACGGCTTCTTGATGCGTTAGAGAAGATACGATGGCCATTGTAAGCGACTAGCTTGCCGTAGCGTCAACGCCGGGAACCGCGCTTCCTTCAGCTAATGGAGGGCAGCGAGGTTTCTATCCACGAGTTGTCGGGATTGACGCGGATGCAGTAGCTATGAATGTTTATGTGGTCTGATTCTGTTCTCAATATATATATATATATATATATAAATATAAATATATATATATATCCTTGTTGATTCGTATTTCTGCAAGGCCGTGCAGGCATTGTAGAGCCGTTTATACTCCAGAGCTGGAAATGAGCAACAAATGGCTATCTGAAGTGGCACCCACATTGAGCTTGACGGGATGCTAACTTAAACAAGTAAGCTGTGTCTATTCCAAGACGCGTGCAACAATGGTCTTCAGTATTCCACCAGCCTGGCTTTACCTCAAACGACCAGCGCATACTGAAGCACGAAGCGTTCTCCGGAGCCCCCGTATGTTCACTCCTGTGGCACTGTGGCAGGCACCTGGTACCTGCCACAGTACCAGATTTCGCTTGATATTAACTAGAACCAAATCGGCATGAGAACCGTAGGCGCTTAGGCAGACCGCTGTTCACCCAACATGCTGCCTGAAACACATCTTGATTCCTCACTTGGATTTGTCGCTGGTATGTGTCTGCAGGAAGTCCGTCTGAAAGCTTTCTGAAATTCCGGTTGTGTGAGGCGGGCAGGAGGGCGCCTCTCCAAGAGACACCATTGACGTTCATGATGTTACGAGTGTTGATAAAACTTTCGCTTTTCCTTTTTTCCTTAACTGCTTCATGTACCTGCGACACGTTTGCCGAATGCCGCCCTGTCCGACCATTCCTCTTCAATCCCGGTGCACAAACACTTTCCTGAAACCTGCATTGGCTGCATGTGCCGGCAGGCTGATAACGCTGACAGGAAAGGAATTGCTTCATCTGTGCTGATGCACTGCTGCAGGTAGATGCATTTTTGCATTTCTAGAAAGTAAGCATGATATTTCATTTGCAGTAAGCAACTACGTGTTTGTTGTTTTGCTGCGTAGGCCCAGAAAAAACAAGTCGACTACTGTACTGCTTAGCAAGGAGCACAACGTAAACAGGAGGACGGTTTTCTCAAAGGTGCACTGTATGATCTGGTTGGTGCCGATTGTTATATTAGGGGCCAGAGGACTGGTGTTTGCGCTTGGGTGTGTAGCTCTTAAGTTCGCATATTTTTCACTTTTATGTGTTAATCGACCTAAATTCTTCAAATAAGGCACTCTCGAAGATGCACGCTGAGAACGCTGAGAAGGACGCAGGCGGGATAGCCAATGTTAGGTTCTTGCTTTTGCCGGGTGGGAGCGCTCGGCATCGTACTCGATTGGCTTAAGAAGGTGGCCAATGATGCGTTCAAACGAGAAGTGGAAGGCAAACGAGGCAATCCCATCGTCTCATAAGTATATACGGCACAGCGCATGCTACTGCGTAAACGATTGTCGTGCGCTTCATTGCTTTTGCAGCGGCGAAACACTTAAATGCCGTAAACGCAAGGAGGATGCGACAGTCCTTTGACGCGCTCTGCAGCTAGTTAGTCACTCGACTAGGCTAGCCGGTGGCCTAGTTGGATTGACGAGTTGATGCGACGCCTTCAGATAAGGCACTTGCGAGTGCAGGTGCCTTATGTGAAGGCGTCGCATCAATTCACATAAGGCACTTGCGAGTGCAGGCAGCCTGGCCATATTATGTATGGTTAGTCTGTCTGATGTTTCATTTCCTGCTTTTAAAGAAATGCACCAATACATGGAAACGTTCCAGAGTTGTGGTATGCCGCTTCTGTCAGGTTGGCCTTTGGTGGACGTAGAGAGTATGTTTGCTAGGACGGCGACGCGACAACCTCCATTGACCACTAATGTGCCACCCAGAGGCACACTAAACAGCGAAAATGAGTGAGCGTGAACGCATTAAACCAGCACATTCTGCTGTGGATATCAGAGTGCAGGCAATTAAACCAAGCGCGCTGCGTAGGAGTGTTTAGGTGCTTCCGCTAGCAGGCAGTGCGTTGGCGCATGCACAGGAACACGGGCGTAACGCTTGTTCTTGTAGGCTTTGCATAGAGTAGCTATACGTTCAGGTATATCTGCGTGCGTCCTAGATGGTCTCGTGAGCTGGCTGCGGCGGTGAAACGTCAAGGCCTTGACGAGCTGATGTCTCTTTTTTTATCGTCGTTGGGAATTACATTTCCCTGGACTGGGTGGCCTTCTTTAGAAGATGACCACTTGTGGGCCTGTGGTTTTTTGTGAAGACTAGCGATGGCAAAGGAGAATTATGGTTGCGTAGCTCAGCAAGTGGCACGTGTAGGATGTGAGTTTTAAGGCTGGGCACTATGCATTGCAGCAAACAAACAGATTGTTTTGCCTGTGTGTGAGGAAGAAAACATATCCATTTGCCACAAGTGCAAATCGCTGATGAACTTGGAGCGCTCGTAGCTGTAAGACGTTTTGTTGGGTTGTCAACTCCAAATCCACTGACGATTGTGTGTGTAATTGGCAAGGAAGTGTTGCATAGGAATAGGAGGGGTGGCGCCGCTCCACGCAGACACTAAGAGATTTGTTGTTGCTTCTGTTGGGTATGCTTGTTCTTGTCGTAGTCTATAGACGGCGGCAAGGAACATGGGGTCCGTTAAAAGTTCCGCTGAATCTCTTGCCGCATGAGGTGCCGGTTTCCTATGCATGTGGTGCAATGGCTTTCCAAAAGCATGCCCAATGATCCGCTGAGAAATGGAAACAGACCCTTAAGTGCTGCGTGTAGGCTTTCCCCAGGTGCGCCTTGTGATGGCGAAGCCGCCTCGCTTCTAGAGCTCCATGTTCCGATTGAAGGCCACCGTTGCAATGAAGGCTGGTGATTGATTTGACAAAACACATTAGTGGTAGTTTTGCGTAGCTTCTTGCAAGTCATACGCGTTTAACGAGGGTGACCAACGCAGCTTGTGAGTGCCTACAACAGCTTCAAATGTTTTAAGGATGCGCTTGTCGAAGTCATGCGCTCTTGTGTGAATTTGCACGTGGGCGTGGAACGTGTTATGCTTGATTGGCCGATTGGATTGCGGCGAACTACGGGGACTAAAGAGACACGTGCTTCTAGGCGTGTTGAGGAAGAGCGTGGGCCTTTAGATGCAAGAAATGGTCATCGTTCGAATGGACAGTGTTGCGGGATCGTCACCTCAGGAAGTGGGTTTTAGACCGAAACGATTTTGTGTCTGCCACAGCATCCTCAGCCATAGTCTTCTCAAGGTGTTTAACGGAGTATATCTTGGTATGGGTCGGGTGAAGGCCAGCTAGTTCTGCTTGCCTGCCTTAGTGGAAGCGCTGCTTGGTTTCACTGTGCATGCCATGCGTGAGCACGAGGGGAGCTGCCACCGGATACCAATGGTAAGCTTTCATCCACGCTGGGATTACGTTCATGCCTGCTTACTCCCTGTCGTAGCAGCAGCATCCGTAATGTTCTTGACTCAGAAAGCAAGTTTCTAGCATCAGTGGAGGCGATGGGATTCGTGCTATATAAAAGCAGCGCACAGCTGAAGTTGAAAGATCCTTACAGTTCAGATGCCACATTTGGCGGTCTTTGCATATTGGGGATGACCTGTCGTTCGGTGCATTTCTGTGTCGCTTTGTGAACCTCTGTGTTTGGAAGCAGTGTTTTAAAGGTGGGAGCAGTTGCGCTTGGGTGCGATGGTTTTATAGCTCGTGAGTCGTTGCGCTCAGGCGAAATCTGTTTCCCAGGCGTGAGTTGGTTGCCACGCTGAGCACGCCTACTGTGGTGCGGTGCTGGGCGTCCCTGCATGAGGCATTTTCCTATGTGTGGCACATAGCGTGTCCTGACAACTTCGATGTTTAACTATTACTCCTATTCTATTCTCTTTGGACGAACTGCAGGCTTCATGATTCCTTGGTTTGACCTGTTTCTTTGGGCTTTATGCACATTTGACCTGTGTCCTTGCGTTTGACGCAGCATGTACGCCAGTCTTGTCACCCTACGTTTAATCGCCTTCGAGAACGCCGAGGATGACCTATACTTTGAAATAACATGAAATATGAAGGCTCAAACGTTGGAGGTTTGGAACCGCAAATTTCGATTCTCGTGCATCTTGAATCTTCCATGCTTGTTTTGACTATTTTCTGTACAGCGTCCTGCACCATGGATGCATTTAGTCGCCTATTAAGCGAGGCGTTTGCTCTCAAGCCAGAATAACGCGCAGCAGGGTTTTTTTGTTGCTAAGGAGGTGAGTCTGTGTTTTATGCTGCAGCCGCTTGCCTCGCCAGCATGGCTGTGCAAAGGGCATCCAGACTACTCTGCGGGACCCAAATGAGTCTGTACACTATCTTCCAACATGTAGGATGCGCTCATTTCATCTTCGTGTTTTGGAGAGCAATCGTCCACTTTATTGATGCCTCTGCCCAAAAGAACAAGCTTTGAACATAAAATATCCTTGTTGCTGTTGTACGTCGGATGTCTCTTGTAGCTGAGCAGTAGTCTCCAAGGAGCTATCATACGTTGTGACAGCGATGGGGGAGTATGCAAAATTGCACTTCCTACTGTGTTCTACTGTAGGCAATGGAAATTGTATGCTCAACGCCCGCAGGGGGGTCCTGCTGGGTTCTGCAAATTTCACAGTTGGATGGACGGCGCGGCGCTTTATAACATCTGCAGCGTGTGCGTCGCAGTATCTTTGTTGATGGCGCTCTTGCTAGCGCGTTGGTGATCTGCAAGCATTGCAAAGGCTGTTTATATTCCCTATAGATGTTGAGCCAAGTATTTGAATATATGAGTGTTGGGGAATGGACCAACGAGTGAGGCTGGCGGCGCCATCCTGTTGCCAGCACGATGATGCTATCTTGCTGAGCGCTATACCGGGAACGATTAGGCTATATATTGTTGTGTACAAACGTTGCCGCCTATGCCTTCATTGTTGTATTCGGCAACGCATTATTGGTACCTGTGAATTGTGTACGGAGAAGGCGTCTGCTAACTTCGTGTTTTTGTAGGTGCATGGTGGGTTTCTCTAGGCACTTTGCAGATGGAATGCTTTCGGCTTTTCCGTAGTGGGTCACGTTTGATCTCAACGGACTAGCGAACTCTGATCGCTGCATTATGTGGAGCTGATAACGCATACGTGCACACCAAAACGTTCCAGTGTGCATCTGGCTTACTGGCCTCCAGACGGCGGCAGAGGTTGGTGTTTGATTCTGCTGGTGATTTAGAAAGGAGTTCTGCCGTTGGTGAGTTTAGTGTCTTAGGCCACGTTCTGTGAAGTAGGACATCCTACTGTGTCACGGTCTTGCACAAACAAGAAACAAGTGCATGCGCAACCTCCCGTCAGATAGTGAGTTGCCCAATTTGGCTCCAGCAGGGCGTTCGCGAGCACAGACATATTGCTGCCTAAAGTGTGCACTGTTTTATTCTGAGTAGCCATGGTCACGCATTGGCGCCAGCGTATTCATAGGCATTACTGTATCGGCTTGATTTGTTCACAAACCTGTGGGTACGGCGCTACGAAGCCTAGGAGAGCCATCGGCCTTTTGTGTGCGATTCTCGTGAATGTCCTGTGGACAGTTTAACAAGCTACTCGAGCAACCCGGTTGCTGAATTTATGCGGCTGCCATGATGCAAACAGAAAGTAATTTTTCTCATTGGCAGACTAGCCTATCCTGCTCAAGCGTGCAGTGGATGCTCATCAGATAAGGACAGGCAGCAGCTTGGAGGATGCGTGTGTGGTGTAGACCTTTCCTAAAACATGGTGGGGGCACACGCTTACAGTTGTCACTTCACTCAAAAGATGCGTTTTACTAGGTTTTTGGAGGAATGGATTCGTTGAGCTACGCGTGCCCAACTGTGCAGTTGCTGGTCTATGTTTAGAGGCAGAGGCAGAATATTTGAGTTTTTGATATCGGCTGCCTTTTGAATCGTCTTTTATTTGAACCCCGAAATATCTGAAGACCGGGCATAATGCGTTTGGCGTGGGGTTACGTTCCCAAGTCGTACAGACGTTGAGCCTCCGCTGGGCATGGCGTGTGTATCGATCGTATCTGTGTTGGAGTTTAGGTTGTGTGCATGATTCGGATTTTGGGCTGCACGCGTGGTTCCCTGTATTTGATATGGAGGGTCTTGCGTAGAGTCTGCTCTGCTGTTTGCTCTGTTGGTGCCCTCGAGGTAGCAATCTAGGACGAAAAGTGCACATTGCCAAACTCATGGCTTGCGCGATCTGCCCAGATGCGGCGGTGTGTACGTTTAAATTCACTTGCAGATAGGCATGAAGGAGACCTGAGAACGGCAGCGTTTTTTGCAGGCTAGAAGAAAGCATAGCCTTCGGATGGTGTGCGTTTTGAGTTCATTCGTTCTTGCGTTGTGTTGGTAAGCATCCATGCTGCACGCTTAGACTTGTTTGTGGAGCGTTGCTGTCCGACGATGTCAACTGCCTATGGGCTGCGTTTATGGCTAGCCTGTGTTTTGCTGTTTCAGAGTTGTGAACGCCATGGCGGTGGTTTGGTCTCCAATGTCTGTGTCTTTGTAGACCCCAAGGCCATATGCTTTGTTATAAGTGCGGAATTTGTAAACGGTTGTATCGTGGGCGCAGCAAACGCCACGAGCTTCTTTCTTTGTTTCTCATTACCACCATGTGGGAGTTTCTTTGCGCACCTCACAGGAAGTGCGCTTCGCGTTTGGACAGTTGCACTGGCTCTATAACGGCGCTTTTGCTTCGCTTCTGCAAGGTGGTTTTAAGAGTGTCTCGATAGAGGCGCTGGAGTTTGTGGTTAACCTTAGTTTCAAGCGTGCACCGAAAACGCCCCCCAGTCAGATGCTGCTGACCCCTTGCTGATACGCCTTTAATCTGTGTGGGGATAGGTATAAAACGCAGCCTACTGTTTAGTGGAACACTGGCATGTGACCGACTTACACTGTATGCGTTCATGCGAGCATGGCTTTGTGTTGGGTGGATATTTGTCGGACTGAAGCGTACGTGCCTGCAGTTGCGAACTTGCAGTCACGCGCGGCAGTACAGAAGAAAGCCTAGCGTGCGAAGAATGAGCCTTTCGATCGCGCTGATATTGTGTTTGGGCTTCTGGTCGTGCTGCATACGAAGACACGTTTCGTAGCCGCTTGACATCCACAGATATAAAATGTAGTTGAGCTTCACGGCTTTCGGACTAGCATGCAGTTTCTCGTTTGAAGGTTGCGAGCCCGACGGTGGCGATTCGGTCTCGAGCACTTGTTTCCCTCTCGGTCCAAGGGCTACATGCTGGGGTTTTGATGCGAATGTTGCAAACGGTTTTAGCGTGGTTGAAATGAATTCTGTGACTTTTTTCGTTTCTTGCGTCTCACGGTCAGAGCAAGTGTGCTGTTCAGCGCATCGCACAGGAAGTGTGCTTTAGTTTTGAGCAGTTGCACCTGCGGTTTAACAGTGAAGACCACTGGCTTCATTTTTGCAGAGTGCGTTGGAGTGGTTGTTGACAGCGGTGGAGATGCTTGCGGCCTGCCTTAGTTTCAAACGTGCAGCGAAAATGCTGGCATGTCGAATGCTGCTTGCCGCATGTAACTGTGTCTTTAATGTGCTAGTGGACAGGTTGGCAATGCAGCTTGGTGCTTATGAGAGTAGGTGAAGGCCTGCCATGTGATTTACCGAAGAGGTAGGCGTTCATGCGAGCAAGATGCTGCGTTGGCGGTATCAGTAGCTTCGAGACTGAAGGCATGCACACTTCACTCTGACAAATGTACTGTTGCGCCGAAAACCTGTCTAAGGTGGGGGTATGTGCTCGATCGGCTGGCTCTGGTGCAGATCGTGGATGAGTTGCAAGACTTGCGCATTTGCCTTCAGTTTCTCATTGCAGGGTTACAAGCCGGACAGCGGCGGTTTGGTTTCGAGCACTTGTTACCCTCTGGGTCCAAAGGCTACATGCTGGGGTTTTGATGCGAAAGTTGCAAACATTTCTAGCGTGGTTGAAATGAATACCACGAGTGTCTTCTTTTGCTGCTTCTTACGGTCAGAGCAAGTATGCTGTTCAGCGCATCGCACAGAAAGTGGGCTTTACGTTTGAGCAGTTGCACGAGCTTTTTAACAGTGCAAAACACTGGCTTCATATCTGCAGAGTGCGTTGGAGTGGTTGTTCACAGCGGTGGAGATGCTTGTGGCCTGCCTTAGTTTCAGGCTTCCACCGAAAATGCCCTAACGACGAACGCTGCTTGCCGCATGTAACTGTGTCTTTAATGTGCTAGTTGATAGTCTAGAAATGCAGGGTGCTGATTAGTGTACGTGAAGGCCTGTCATGTGATATCCCCAGGATGTAGGCATTTACGCGAGCAACGTTTTGCGTTGGCTGTATATTTGTCAGAGTGAAGTGTACATGCCTACAGTCTCGAAGCTACTGTTGCGCCGAAAACCTGTCTAAGGTGGGGGTATGTGCTCGATCGGCTGGCTCTGATGCAGATCGTGGATGAGTTGCAAGGCTTCTGCATTTGCCTTCAGTTTCTCATTGCAGGGTTACAAGCCGGACAGCGGCGGTTCGGTCTCGAGCAGTTGTTTCCCTCCCTGTCTGAAGATTACATGCTGGGGTTTTGATGCAAACATTTTTAATGTGCTTGAAATGAATGCCAAGAGTGTCGTCTTTTGTTGCTTCTCACCGTCAGAGCACGTGTGCTGCTCAGTGCATCGCGCAGGAAGTGGGCTTCACATTTGAACAGTTGCACCAGCTGTTTAACAGTGCAGACCGCTGGCTTCATTTCTGCAGAGTGTTTTTGAGTGGTTGTTGACAGCGGTAGAGACGTTTGCGGCCTGCCTTAGTTTCAAGCGTGAACCGAAAATGCTCTCACGCCGAGTGCTGATGGCCACTTGTAACTGTTTCTGTAATGTGCGCCAAACCTGCTCTCATGTCGAATGCTGCTTGCCGCATGTAAATGTGTCTTTAATGTGCTAGTAGATAGGCTAGAAATGCAGCTTGGTGCCTATGAGGGTAGGTGAAGGCCTGCCATGTCATGTGCGCAGGAGGTAGGCGTTCATGCGAGCAAGGTGTTGCGTTGGCTGTATATTTGTCAGACTGAAGTGTACATGACTGCAGTCTCGAAACCACTGTTGCGCCGAAAACCTGTCTGAGATGGGGGTATGTGCTCGATCGGCTGGCTGTGATGCAGGTCGTGGATGAGCTGCAAGACTTGCGCATTTGCCTTCAGTTTCTCATTGCAGGGTTGCAACCCGGACAGCGGCGGTTTGGTTTCGAGCACTTGTTTCCCTCTCGGTCCAAAGGCTGCGTGCTGGGTTTTTGAAGCGAATGCTGCAAACCGTCTTAGTGTGCATAAAATTTATAGCACGTGTCTCGTCTTCTGTTGCTTGGTATGAACATGTATAAAGTGTGGTTGAGCTTCACGGCTTGCGGATTACCGTGCAGTTTCTCGTTTGAAGGTTGCGAGCCCGACGGTGACGATTCGGTCTCGAGCACTTGTTTCCCCCTCGGTCCAAACGCTAGATGCTGGATTATTGATGCGAATGCTGCAAACGGCTTTAGCGTGGTTGAAGTGAGAACTACGAGTATCTTCTTTTGTTGCTTCTCACGGTCAGAGCAAGTGTGCTGTTCAGCGCATCGCACAGGAAGTGGGCTTTAGTTTTGAGCAGTTGCACCAGCGGTTTAACAGTGAAGACCACTGGCTTCATTTCTTCAGAGTGTGTTTGAGTGGTTGTTGACGGCGGTAGAGATGTTTGTGGCCTGCCTTAGTTTCAAACGTGCAACGAAAATGCTGTCATGTCGAATGCTGCTTGCCGCATGTAACTGTGTCTTTAATGTGCTAGTGGGCAGGTTGGCAATGCAGCTTGGTGCTTATGAGAGTAGGTGAAGGCCTGCCATATGATGCGCTCAGGAGGTAGGCGTTCATGCGAGCAAGATGCTGCTTTGGCGGTATATTTGTCAGAGTGAAGTGTACATGACTGCAGTCTCCAAGCTACTGTTGCGCCGAAAACCTGTCTAAGGTGGGGGTATGTGCTCGATCGGCTGGCTCTGGTGCAGATCGTGGATGAGTTGCAAGACTTGCGCATTGCCTTCAGTTTCTCATTGCAGGGTTACAAGCCGGACAGCGGCGATTTGGTTTCGAGCACTTATTTCCCTCTCGGTCCAAAGGCTGCGTGCTGGGTATTGATGCGAATGCTGCGAACATTTTTTAGCGTGGTTGAAATGAATACCACGAGTGGCTTCTTTTGCTGCTTCTTACGGTCAGGGCAAGTGTGCTGTTCAGCGCATCGCACAGAAAGTGGGCTTTGCGTTTGAGCAGTTGCACCAGCGGTTTAACAATGCAGACCACTGGATTCATTTATGCAGAGTATTTTTGAGTGGTTGCTGATAGCGGTGGAGATTGTTTCTGGCCTGCCTTAGTTTCAAGCGTCCACCGAGAATAGTCTCACGCCGAATGCTGCTGGCAGCTTGTATCTGTTGGTTAACTAGAGGGTGCAATTATACGCCACCGTGTCGACTGCAATGCGTCTGAAAGCAGCATATGAAATATGCGAACAGGTTTCGCTGCGTATAATGGCTTTACAGCTCGTGAGTCGTTGCGTTCAGGCGACGTCCGTTTTCCAGGCATGGGGTGACTGCCACGCTGATCATGGCTACTGTGATGCGGTGCTGGCCGTGCCTACTTGAGGCATTTTCCTATGTGTGGGGCACAGCCTGTCATGACAACTTCGGCGTTAACGCTACTCCCCTCCGGTCCTCTTCGGACAGACTGCAGGCTTCATGGCACCTCGGTTTGAGCTGTGGCTCTGGGGTCTATGCACATTTGACCTGTGTCCTTGCGTTTGACGCAGCATGTACGCCAGTCTTGTCACCCTACGTTTAATCGCCTTCGAGAACACCGAGGATGACCTATACTTTGAAATAACATGAAATATGAAGGCTCAAACTTTGGAGGTTTGGAACCGCAAATTTCGATTCTCGTGCATCTTGAATCTTCGAGGCTTGGTTTGACTATTTTCTGTACAGCGTCCTGCACCATGGATGCATTTAGTCGCCTATTAAGCGAGGCGTTTGCTCTCAAGCCAGAATAACGCGCAGCAGGGTTTTTTTGTTGCTAAGGAGGTGAGTCTGTGTTTTATGCTGCAGCCGCTTGCCTCGCCAGCATGGCTGTGCAAAGGGCATCCAGACTACTCTGCGGGACCCAAACGAGTCTGTACACTATCTGCCAACATGTAGGATGCGCTCATTTCATCTTCGTGTTTTGGAGAGCAATCGTCCACTTTATTGATGCCTCTGCCCAAAAGAACAAGCTTTGAACATAAAATATCCTCGTTGCTGTTGTACGTCGGATGTCTCTTGTAGCTGAGCAGTAGTGTCCAAGCAGCTATCATACGTTATGACAGCGATGGGGGAGTATGCAAAATTGCACTTCCTACTGTGTTCTACTGTAGACGATGGAAATTGTATGCTCAATGCCCGCAGGGGGGTCCTGCTGGGTTCTGCAAATTTCACAGTTGGATGGACGGCGCGGCGCTTTACACCATCTGCAGCTTGTGCGCCGCAGTATCTTTGTTGATGGCGCTCTTGCTAACGCGTTGGCGATCTGCAAGCGTTACAAAGGCTGTTTATATTCCCTATAGATGTTGAGCCAAGTATTTGAATATATGAGTGTTGGGGAATGGACCAACGAGTGAGGCTGGCGGCGCCATCCTGTTGCCAGCACGATGATGCTATCTTGCTGAGCGCTATACCGGGAACGATTAGGCTATATATTGTTGAGTAGAAACGTTTGTTGTATTCGGCAACGCATTATTGGTACCTGTGAATTGTGTACGGAGAAGGCGTCTGCTAACTGCGTGTTTTTGTAGGTGCATGGTGGGTTTCTCTAGGCACTTTGCAGGTGGAGTGCGTTCGGCTTTTCCGTAGTGGGTCACGTTTCATCTCAACGGACTAGCGAACTCTGATCGCAGCATTATGTGGAGCTGATAACGCATACGTGGGCACCAAAACGTCCCAATGTGCGTCTGGCTTACTGTCCTGCAGATGGCGCCAGAGGCGTTTACGGCAAGGTATAAGAGACTCTTAAGGCATTGCCGCTCTCAGTCCACTTGCGGGGGGTTTCAGCTGTCGTGCACCTAGAGGCGGCATGGCCACGCTGATGCCAGTTAGTCCATTCTTCTTGTTGATACAGGTTGAGGTTCGCAAGAGGAATGTTGCCTAGTGTGTGCTTGCTGCATTCTCAGTAGCGATGCTCACTCATTGGCGCCAGCGTATTCATAGGCATTACTGCATCGGCTTGATTTGTTCACAAACCTGTGGATACGGCGCTACGAAGCCTAGGAGAGCCATCGGCCTTTTGTGTGCGATTCTCGTGAATGTCCTGTGGACAGTTTAACAAGCTACTCGAGCAACCCGGTTGCTGAATTTATGCGGCTGCCGTGATGCAAACAGAAAGTAATTTTTCTCATTGGCCGACTAGCCTATCCTGCTCAAGCGTGCAGTGGATGCTCATCAGATAAGGACAGGCAGCAGCTTGGAGGATGCGTGTGTGGTGTAGAGCTTTCCCAAAACATGGTGGGGGCACACGCTTACAGTTGCCACTTCACTCAAAAGATGCGTTTTACTAGGTTTTTGGAGGAATGGATTCGTTGAGCTACGCGTGCCCAACTGTGCAGTTGCTGGTCTATGTTTAGAGGCAGAGGCAGAATATTTGAGTTTTTGATATCGGCTGCCTTTTGAATCGTCTTTTATTTGAACCCCGTAATATCTGAAGACCGGGCATAATGCGTTTGGCGTGGGGTTACGTTCCCAAGTCGTACAGACGTTGAGCCTCCGCTGGGCATGGCGTGTGTATCGATCGTATCTGTGTTGGAGTTTAGGTTGTGTGCATGATTCGGATTTTGGGCTGCACGCGTGGTACCCTGTATTTGATATGGAGGGTCTTGCGTGGAGGTCGTTCTGTTGGTGCCCTCGAGGTAGCAATCTAGGACTCAAAGTGCACATTGCTAAACTCATGGTTTGCGCGCTCTGCCCAGATGCGCTGCGTAGGAGCGATTAGGTGCTTCCGCTAGCAGGCCGTGCGTTGGCGCATCCACAGGCACACGGGCGCACCGCTTCTTGTTGCAGGCGTTACAGAGGGTAGCGATACGTTCGGGTGTACCTGGGTGTGTCCTTGATGGTCTCATGAGCTGGATGCGGCGGTGAAACGTCAAGACTTTGACGACCTGATGCCTCTCGTTTTATCGTCGTTGGGAATTACGTTTCCCTGGACTGGGTGGCCTTCGAACATTTGCTTACATGCATTTTTGATTGCAAGTTGCTTTAGAAGATGACAATTTGTGGGCCTGTGGTTTTCTGCGAAGACTAGCGATGGCAAAGGAGAATTATGGTTGCGTAGCTCAGCAAGTGGCACGTGTAGGATGTGAGTTTTAAGGCTGGGCACTATGCATTGCAGCAAACAAACAGATTGTTTTGCCTGTGTGTGAGGAAGAAAACATATCCATTTGCCACAAGTGCAAATCGCTGATGAACTTGGAGCGCTCGTAGCTGTAAGACGTTTTGTTGGGTTGTCAACTCCAAGTCCACTGACGATTGTGTGTGTAATTGGCAAGGAAGTGTTGCATAGGAATAGGAGGGGTGGCGCCGCTCCACGCAGACACTAAGAGATTTGTTGTTGCTTCTGTTGGGTATGCTTGTTCTTGCCGTAGTCTATAGACGGGGGCAAGGAACATGGGGTCCGTTAAACGTTCCGCTGAATCTCTTGCCACATGAATTGCCGGCTTCCTGTGCATGTGGTGCAATGGCTTTCCAAAAGCATGACGAGTGATCCGCTGAGAAATGAAAACAGACCCTTAAGTGCTGCGTGTAGGTTTTCCCCAAGTGCGCCTTGTGATGGCGAAGCCGCCTCGCTTCTAGAGCTCCATGTTCCGATTGAAGGCCACCGTTGCAATGAAGGCTGGTGATTGATTTGACAAAACACATTAGTGGTAGTTTTGCGTAGCTTCTTGCAAGTCATACGCGTTTAACGAGGGTGACCAACGCAGCTTGTGAGTGCCTACAACAGCTTCAAATGTTTTAAGGATGCGCTTGTCGAAGTCATGCGCTCTTGTGTGAATTTGCACGTGGGCGTGGAACGTGTTATGCTTGATTGGCCGATTGGATTGCGGCGAACTACGGGGACTAAAGAGACACGTGCTTCTAGGCGTGTTGAGGAAGAGCGTGGGCCTTTAGATGCAAGAAATGGTCATCGTTCGAATGGACAGTGTTGCGGGATCGTCACCTCAGGAAGTGGGTTTTAGACCGAAACGATTTTGTGTCTGCCACAGCATCCTCAGCCATAGTCTTCTCAAGGTGTTTAACGGAGTATATCTTGGTATGGGTCGGGTGAAGGCCAGCTAGTTCTGCTTGCCTGCCTTAGTGGAAGCGCTGCTTGGTTTCACTGTGCATGCCATGCGTGAGCACGAGGGGAGCTGCCACCGGATACCAATGGTAAGCTTTCATCCACGCTGGGATTACGTTCATGCCTGCTTACTCCCTGTCGTAGCAGCAGCATCCGTAATGTTCTTGACTCAGAAAGCAAGTTTCTAGCATCAGTGGAGGCGATGGGATTCGTGCTGTATAAAAGCAGCGCACAGCTGAAGTTGAAAGAACCTTACAGCTCAGATGCCACATTTGGCGGTCTTTGCATATTGGGGATGACTTGTCGTTCGGTGCATTTCTGTGTCGCTTTGTGAATCTCAGTGTGTTTGGAAGCAGTGGTTTAAAGGTGGGAGCAGTTGCACTTGGGTACGATGGTTTTATAGCTCGTGAGTCGTTGCGCTCAGGCGAAATCTGTTTCCCAGGCATGATTGGTTGCCAGGCTGAGCACGCCTACTGTGGTGCGGTGTTGGCCGTGCCTACATGAGGCATTTTCCTATGTGTGGCACATAGCGTGTCATGACAACTTCGATGTTTAACTATTACTCCCATTCTATTCTCTTTGGACGAACTGCAGGCTTCATGATTCCTTGGTTTGACCTGTTTCTTTGGGCTTTATGCACATTTGACCTGTGTCCTTGCGTTTGACGCAGCAAGTGCGCCAGTCTTGTCATCCTACGTTTAACCGCTTGTGAGAACACCCAGGATACCCTATACTTTGAAATAACTTGAAATATGCGGACTCAAACGTTGGAGGCTTGGAACCGCAAATTTCGATTCTCGTGCATCCTGAATCTTCGAGGCTTGTTTTGACTATTTTCTGTACAGCATCCTGCACCACGGATGAGATGCATTTTATCGCCCATTAAGCGAGGCGTTTGCTCTCAAGCCAGAATAACGCGCAGCAGGGTTTTTTTGTTGCTAAGGAGGTGAGTCTGTGTTTTATGCTGCAGCCGCTTGCCTCGCCAGCATGGCTGTGCAAAGGGCATCCAGACTACTCTGCGGGACCCAAACGAGTTTCCACACTCTCTTTCAGCAAGTAGGTTGTGCCCATTTCATCTTCGTGGTTTGGAAAGCACTCGTGCACTTTATTGATGCCTCTGCCAAGAAAGGCAAGCTTTGAACATAAAATATCCTCGTTGCTGTTGTACGTCGGATGCCTCCTGTAGCTGAGCAGTAGTCTCCAAGCAGCCACCATACGTTGTGACAGCGATGGGGGAGTATGCAAAATTGCACTTCCTACTGTGTTCTACTGTAGACAATGGAAATTGTATGCTCAACGCCCGCAAGGGGGTCCTGCTGGGTTCTGCAAATTTCACAGTTGGATGGACGGCGCGGCGCTTTACACCATCTGCAGCTTGTGCGCCGCAGTATCTTTGTTGATGGCGCTCTTGCTAACGCGTTGGCGATCTGCAAGCGTTACAAAGGCTGTTTATATTCCCTATAGATGTTGAGCCAAGTATTTGAATATATGAGTGTTGGGGAATGGACCAACGAGTGAGGCTGGCGGCGCCATCCTGTTGCCAGCACGATGATGCTATCTTGCTGAGCGCTATACCGGGAACGATTAGGCTATATATTGTTGTGTACAAACGTTGCCGCCTATGCCTTCATTGTTGTATTCGGCAACGCATTATTGATACCTGTGAATTGTGTACGGAGAAGGCGTCTGCTAACTGCGTGTTTTTGTAGGTGCATGGTGGGTTTCTCTAGGCACTTTGCAGGTGGAATGCTTTCGGCTTTTCCGTAGTGGGTCACGTTTCATCTCAACGGACTAGCGAACTCTGATCGCTGCATTATGTGGAGCTGATAACGCATACGTGCACACCAAAACGTCCCAATGTGCGTCTGGCTTACTGGCCTCCAGACGGCGGCAGAGGTTGGCGTTTGAATCTGCTGGTGATTTAGAAAGGAGTTCTGCCGTTGGTGAGTTTAGTGTCTTAGGCCACGTTCTGTGAAGTAGGACATCTTACTGTGTCACGGTCTTGCACAAACAAGAAACAAGTACATGCGCAACCTCCCGTCAGATAGTGAGTTGCCCAATTTGGCTCCAGCAGGGCGTTCGCGAGCACAGACATGTTGCTGCCTAAAGTGTGCACTGTTTTATTCTGAGTAGCCATGGTCACGCATTGGCGCCAGCGTATTCATAGGCATTACTGTATCGGCTTGATTTGTTCACAAACCTGTGGATACGGCGCTACGAAGCATAGGAGGGCCATCGGCCTTTTGTGTGCGATTCTCGTGAATGTCCTGTTGACAGTTTAACAAGCTACTCGAGCAACCCGGTTGTTGAATGGGTGGCGCTGGCATGATGCAAACAGAAAGTAATTTTTCTCATTGGCCAGCCAGCCTATCCTGCTCAAGCGTGCTGTGGATGCTCATCAGATAAGGACAGGCAGCAGCTTGGAGGATGCATGTGTGGTGTAGAGCTTTCCCAAAACATGGTGGGGGCACACGCTTACAGTTGTCACTTCACTCAAAAGATGCGTTTTACTAGGTTTTTGGAGGAATGGATTCGTTGAGCTACGCGTGCCCAACTGTGCAGTTGCTGGTCTATGTTTAGAGGCAGAGGCAGAATATTTGAGTTTTTGATATCGGCTGCCTTTTGAATCGTCTTTTATTTGAACCCCGTAATATCTATAGACCGGGCATATGGCGCTTCGCGGGGGTTCACGTTCCCCAGTCGTACAGATGTTGAGCCTCCGCTGGGCATGGCGTGTGTATCGATCGTATCTGTGCTGGAGTTTAGGTTGTGTGGGTGGTTCGGATTTTGGGCTGCACGCGTGGTTCCCTGTATTTGATATGGAGGGTCTTGCGTAGAGTCTGTTCTGCTGTTTGTTCTGTTGGTGCCCTCGAGGTAGCAATCTAGGACGCAAAGTGCGTATTGCCAAACTCATGGCTTGCGCGATCTGCCCAGATGCGGCGGTGTGTACGTTTAAATTCACTTGCAGATAGGCATGAAGGAGACCTGAGAACGGCAGCGTGTTTTGCAGCCTAGAAGAAAGCATAGCCCTCGGATGGTGTGCGTTTTGAGATCATTCGTTCTTGCGTTGTGTTGGTAAGCATCCATGCTGCACGGTTAGACTTGTTTGTGGAGCGTTGCTGTCCGACGATGTCAACTGCCTATGGGCTGCATTTATGGCTAGCCTGTGTTTTGCTGTTTCAGAGTTGTGAACGCCATGGCGGTGGTTTGGTCTCCAATGTCTGTGTCTTTGTAGACCCCAAGGCCATATGCTTTGTTATAAGTGCGGAATTTGTAAACGGTTGTATCGTGGGCGCAGCAAACGCCACGAGCTTCTTTCTTTGTTTCTCATTACCACCATGTGGGCTTTTCTTTGCGCATCTCACAGGACGTGCGCCTCGCATTTGGACAGTTGCACTGGCTCTATAACGGCGCTTTTGCTTCGCTTCTGCAAGGTGGTTTTAAGAGTGTCTCGATAGAGGCGCTGGAGTTTGTGGTTAACCTTAGTTTCAAGCGTGCACCGAAAACGCCCCCCAGTCAGATGCTGCTGATCCCTTGCTGATGCGCCTTTAATCTGTGTGGGGATAGGTATAAAATGCAGCCTACTGTTAGGTGGAACACTGGCATGTGACCGACTTACACTGTATGCGTTCATGCGAGCATGGCTTTGTGTTGGGTGGATATTTGTCGGACTGAAGCGTACGTGCCTGCAGTTGCGAACTTGCAGCCACGCGCGGCAGTGCAGAAGAAAGCCTAGCGTGCGAAGAATGAGCCTTTCGATCGTGCTGATATTGTGTTTGGGCTTCTGGTCGTGCTGCATACGAAGACACGTTTCGTAGCCGCTTGGCATCCACAGATATAAAATGTAGTTGAGCTTCACGGCTTGCGGACTAGCGTGCAGTTTCTCGTTTGAAGGTTGCGAGCCCGACGGTGGCGATTCGGTCTCGAGCACTTGTTTCCCTCTCCGTCTGAAGGCTGCATGCTGGGTTATTGTTGCGAATATTGCAAACGGTTTTAGCGTGGTTGAAATGTATACCAGGAGTAGCCTCTTCTGTTGCTTCTCACGGTCAGAGCAAGTGTGCTGTTCAGCGCATCGCACAGGAAGTGGGCTTTAGTTTTGAGCAGTTGCACCTGCAGTTTAACAGTGCAGAACACTGGCGTCATTTCTGCAGAGTGTTGTAAGTGGGTGTTGACATCCTGACATCCTTACCGATGTTTGTGGCCTGCCTTATTTTCAAGCGTGTAGCGAAAATGCTTTCACGCCGAATGCTGCTGGCCGCATGTAACTGTGTCTTTATGCAGCTTGGTGCTGCTGAGAGTAGGTGAAGGCCTGCCATGTGATCTACCGAAGAGGTAGGCGCGTATGGGAGGAAGTTGTTGCGTTGGCTGTATATTTGTCAGAGTGAAGTGGACATGCCTGCAGTCTCAAAGTTACTGTTGCGCCGAAAACCTGTCTAAGGTGCGGGTATGTGCTCGATCGGCTGGTTCTGATGCAGATCGTGGATGAGTTGCAAGACTTGCGCATTTGCCTTCAGTTTCTCATTGCAGGGTTACAAGCCGGACAGCGGCGGTTTGGTTTCGAGCACTAGTTTCCCTCTGGGTCCAAAGGCTACCTGCTGGGTTATTGATGCGAATGTTGCGAACATTTTTAGCGTGGTTGAAATGAATACCACGAGTGTCTTCTTTTGGTGCTTCTCACGGTCAGAGCAAGTGTGCTGTTCAGCGCATCGCACAGGATGTAGGATTCACCTTTGAAGGGTTAAGCCAGCGCTTTAACAGTGCAGACCACTGGACGCATTTCTGCAGAGTGCTTTTGAGTGGTTGTAGACAGCGGTAGAGATGCTTGTGGCCTGCCTTAGTTTCAAGCGTGCACCGAAAATGCTCTTGCGTCGAGTGCTGCTTGCCGCTTGTATCTGTGCCTTTAAGGTGCTATAGTGGCTGCATGTCTAGGCGGCCCAGTGAATCGCAGTGCATTTGGAAGCCGCATATGAAATGCGCGAACAGTAGTGCTTGGGTGCGATGGCCTTTGCAGCTTGTGAGTCGCTGCGCTCAGGCGAAATCTGTTTTCGAGACATGAGTTGGCTACCACGCTGAGCACGCCTACTGTGGTGTGGTGCTGGTCGCGTCTACGTGAGGCATTTTCCTATGTTTGGCACACAGCGTGCCATGACAACTTCGATGGTAAACTAGTACTCCTATTCTCTTTGGACGAACTGCAGGCTTCATGATTCCTTGGGTTGACCTGTTTCTTTGGGCTTTATGCACATTTGACCTGTGTCCTTGCGTTTGACGCAGCATGTACGCCAGTCTTGTCACCCTACGTTTAATCGCCTTCGAGAACGCCGAGGATGACCTATACTTTGAAATAACTTGAAACATGCAGACTCAAACGTTGGAGGTTTGGAACCGCAAATTTCGATTCTCGTGCATCTTGAATCTTCCATGCTTGTTTTGACTATTTTCTGTACAGCGTCCTGCACCATGGATGCATTTAGTCGCCTATTAAGCCAGGCGTTTGCTCTCAAGCCAGAATAACGCGCAGCAGGGTTTTTTTTGTTGCTAAGGAGGTGAGTCTGTGTTTTATGCTGCAGCCGCTTGCCTCGCCAGCATGGCTGTGCAAAGGGCATCCAGACTACTCTGCGGGACCCAAACGAGTCTGTACACTATCTTCCAACATGTAGGATGCGCTCATTTCATCTTCGTGTTTTGGAGAGCAATCGTCCACTTTATTGATGCCTCTGCCCAAAAGAACAAGCTTTGAACATAAAATATCCTCGTTGCTGTTGTACGTCGGATGTCTCTTGTAGCTGAGCAGTAGTCTCCAAGCAGCTATCATACGTTGTGACAGCGATGGGGGAGTATGCAAAATCGCACTTCCTACTGTGTTCTACTGTAGACGATGGAAATTGTATGCTCAATGCCCGCAGGGGGGATCCTGCTGGGTTCTGCAAATTTCACAGTTGGAAGGACGGCGCGGCGCGGCGCTTTACAACATCTGCAGCTTGTGCGTCGCAGTATCTTTGTTGATGGCGCTCTTGCTAACGCGTTGGCGATCTGCAAGCGTTACAAAGGCGGTTTATATTCCCTATAGATGTTGAGCCAAGTATTTGAATATATGAGTGTTGGGGAATGGACCAACGAGTGAGGCTGGCGGCGCCATCCTGTTGCCAGCACGATGATGCTATCTTGCTGAGCGCTGTACCTGGGAACGACTACGCTATATATTGTTGTGTATAAACGTTGCCGCCTATGCCTTCATTGTTGTATTCGGCAACGCATTATTGATACCTGTGAATTGTGTACGGAGAAGGCGTCTGCTAACTTCGTGTTTTTGTAGGTGCATGGTGGGTTTCTCTAGGCACTTTGCAGATGGAATGCTTTCGGCTTTTCCGTAGTGGGTCACGTTTCATCTCAACGGACTAGCGAACTCTGATCGCTGCATTATGTGGAGCTGATAGCGCATACGTGCACACCAAAACGTCCCAATGTGCGTCTGGCTTACTGGCCTCCAGATGGCGGCAGAGGTTGGTGTTTGAATCTGCTGGTGATTTAGAAAGGAGTTCTGCCGTTGGTGAGTTTAGTGTCTTAGGCCACGTTCTGTGAAGTAGGACATCTTACTGTGTCACGGTCTTGCACAAACAAGAAACAAGTGCATGCGCAACCTCCCGTCAGATAGTGAGTTGCCCAATTTGGCTCCAGCAGGGCGTTCGCGAGCACAGACATATTGCTGCCTAAAGTGTGCACTGTTTTATTCTGAGTAGCCATGGTCACGCATTGGCGCCAGCGTATTCATAGGCATTACTGTATCGGCTTGATTTGTTCACAAACCTGTGGATACGGCGCTACGAAGCATAGGAGGGCCATCGGCCTTTTGTGTGCGATTCTCGTGAATGTCCTGTTGACAGTTTAACAAGCTACTCGAGCAACCCGGTTGTTGAATGGGTGGCGCTGGCATGATGCAAACAGAAAGTAATTTTTCTCATTGGCCAACCAGCCTATCCTGCTCAAGCGTGCTGTGGATGCTCATCAGATAAGGACAGGCAGCAGCTTGGAGGATGCATGTGTGGTGTAGAGCTTTCCCAAAACATGGTGGGGGCACACGCTTACAGTTGTCACTTCACTCAAAAGATGCGTTTTACTAGGTTTTTGGAGGAATGGATTCGTTGAGCTACGCGTGCCCAACTGTGCAGTTGCTGGTCTATGTTTAGAGGCAGAGGCAGAATATTTGAGTTTTTGATATCGGCTGCCTTTTGAATCGTCTTTTATTTGAACCCCGTAATATCTATAGACCGGGCATATGGCACTTCGCGGGGGTTCACGTTCCCCAGTCGTACAGATGTTGAGCCTCCGCTGGGCATGGCGTGTGTATCGATCGTATCTGTGTTGGAGTTTAGGTTGTGTGCATGATTCGGATTTTGGGCTGCACGCGTGGTTCCCTGTATTTGATATGGAGGGTCTTGCGTAGAGTCTGTTCTGCTGTTTGTTCTGTTGGTGCCCTCGAGGTAGCAATCTAGGACGCAAAGTGCATATTGCCAAACTCATGGCATGCTTGATCTGCCCAGATGCGGCGGTGTGTACGTTTAAATTCACTTGCAGATAGGCATGAAGGAGACCTGAGAACCGCAGCGTGCTTTGCAGCCTAGAAGAAAGCATAGCCTTCGGATGGTGTGCGTTTTGAGATCATTCGTTCTTGCGTTGTTTTGGTAAGCATCCATGCTGCACGGTTAGACTTGTTTGTGGAGCGTTGCTGTCCGACGGTGTCAACTGCCTATGGGCTGCATTTATGGCTAGCCTGTGTTTTGCTTTTTCAGAGCTGCGAACGCCATGGCGGTGGTTTGGTCTCCAATGTCTGTGTCTTTGTAGACCCCAAGGCCATATGCTTTGTTATAAGTGCGGAATTTGTAAACGGTTGTATCGTGGGCGCAGCAAACGCCACGAGCTTCTTTCTTTGTTTCTCATTACCACCATGTGGGCTTTTCTTTGCGCATCTCACAGGACGTGAGCTTCGCGTTAGGGGCAATTGCACTGGCTCTATAACGGCGCTTTTGCTTCGCTTCTGCAGGGTGGTTTTAAGAGTGTCTCGATAGAGGCGCTGGAGTTTGTGGTTAACCTTAGTTTCAAGCGTGCACCGAAAACGCCCCCCAGTCAGACGCCGCTGATCCCTTGCTGATACGCCTTTAATCTGTGTGGGGATAGGTATAAAACGCAGCCTACTGTTTAGTGGAAAATCGGCATGTGACCGGCTTACACTGTATGCGTTCATGCGAGCATGACTTTGTGTTGGGTGGATATTTGTCGGACTGAAGCGTACGTGCCTGCAGTTGCGAACTTGCAGTCACGCGCGGCAGTACAGAGGAAAGCCTAGCGTGGGAGGAATGAGCCTTTCGATCGTGCTGATATTGTGTTTGGGCTTCTGGTCGTGCTGCATACGAAGACACGTTTCGTAGCCGCTTGACATCCACAGATATAAAATGTAGTTGAGCTTCACGGCTTGCGGACTAGCGTGAAGTTTCTCGTTTGAAGGTTGCGAGCCCGACGGTGGCGATTCGGTCTCGAGCATTTATTTCCCTCTCCGTCTGAAGGCTGCATGCTGGGTTATTGTTGCGAATATTGCAAACGGTTTTAGCGTGGTTGAAATGAATACCAGGAGTAGCCTCTTCTGTTGCTTCTCACGGTCAGAGCAAGTGTGCTGTTCAGCGCATCGCACAGGGAGTAGGCTTCGCCTTTGAGCAGTTGCACCTGCAGTTTAACAGTGCAGAACACTGGCGTCATTTCTGCAGGGTCTTGTAAGGGGGTGTTGACATCCTGACATCCTTACCGATGTTTGTGGCCTGCCTTCGTTTCAAGCGTGCACCGAAAATGCTCTTGCATCGAATGCTGCTGGCTGCTTGTATCTGTGCCTTTAAGGTGCTATAGTGGCTGCATGTCTAGGCTGCCCAGTGAATCGCAGTGCATTTGGAAGCCGCATATGAAATGTGCGAACAGTAGTGCTTGGGTGCGGTGGCCTTTGCAGCCCGTGAATCGTTGCGCTCAGGCGAAATCTGTTTTCGAGACATGAGTTAGTTACCACGCTGAGCAAGCCTACTGTGGTGTGGTGCTGGTCGCGTCTACGTGAGGCATCATCCTATGTTTGGCACGCAGCGTGCCATGAAAACTTCGATGGTAAACTAGTACTCCTATGCTATTCTCTTTGGACGGACTGCAGCCTTCTAGATTCCCTGGGTTTGAGCTGTGGGTTTGGGCTCTATGCACATTTGACCTGTGTCCTTGCGTTTGACGCAGCAAGTAAGCCAGTCTTGCCACCCTACGTTCAACCGCCTTCGCGACCACCGGGGATGCCCTATACTTTGAAATAACATGAAACATGCAGACTCAAACGTTGGAGGTTTGGAACCGCAAATTTCGATTCGCGTGCATCTTGAATCTTCCATGCTTGTTTTGACTATTTTCTGTACAGCGTCCTGCACCATGGATGCATTTAGTTGCCTATTAAGCGAGGCGTTTGCTCTCAAGCCAGAATAACGCGCAGCAGGGTTTTTTTGTTGCTAAGGATGTGAGTCTGTGTTTTATGCTGCAGCCGCTTGCCTCGCCAGCATGGCGCTGTGAGGGGCATCCAGACTACTCTGCGGAACCCAAACGAGTCTGCACACTATCGTCCAACATGCAGGGTGTGCTCATTTCATCTTCGTGTTTTGGAGAGCAATCGTCCACTTTATTGATGCCTCCGCCAAGAAGTGCACGGTTTGAACATAAAATATCCTCGTTGCTGTTGTACGTCGGGATGTCTCTTGTAGCTGAGCAGTAGTCTCCAAGCAGCCACCATACGTTGTGACAGCGATGGGGGAGTATGCAAAATCGCACTTCCTACTGTGTTCTACTGTAGACAATGAAAATTGTATGCTCAATGCCTGCAGGGGGGATCCTGCTGGGTTCTGCAAATTTCACAGTTGGATGGACGGCGCGGCGCGGCGCTTTACAACATCTGCAGCTTGTGCGTCGCAGTATCTTTGTTGATGGCGCTCTTGCTAACGCATTGGCGATCTGCAAGCGTTACAAAGGCTGTTTATGTTCCCTATAGATGTTGAGCCACGTATGTGAATATGTGAGGGTCGGAGAATGAACCAACGAGTGAGGCTGGCGGCGCCATCCTGTTGCCAGCACGATGATGCTATCTTGCTGAGCGCTGTACCTGGGAACGACTACGCTATATATTGTTGTGTATAAACCTTGCCGCCTATGCCTTCATTGTTGTATTCGGCAACGCATTATTGATACCTGTGAATTGTGTACGGAGAAGGCGTCTGCTAACTGCGTGTTTTTGTAAGGGCATGGTGGGTTTCTCTAGGCACTTTGCAGGTGGAATGGTTTCGGCGTTTCCTGAGTGGGTCGCATTGCATGTCAAAAGAGTAGAAAACTCTGATCGCTGCATTATGTGGAGCGGATTACGAATACGTGCACACCAAAACGTTCCAATGTGCGTCTGGCTTACTGGCCTCCAGACGGCGGCAGAGGTTGGCGTTTGAATCTGCTGGTGATTTAGAAAGGAGTTCTGCCGTTGGTGAGTTTAGTGTCTTAGGCCACGTTCTGTGAAGTAGGACATCTTACTGTGTCACGGTCGTGCACAAACAAGAAACAAGTGCATGCGCAACCTCCCGTCAGGCAGTCAGTTGCCCAATTTGGTTCCAGCACGCCTTTCGCGAGCACAGACATACTGCTGCCTAAAGTGTGCACTGTTTTATTCTGAGTAGCCATGGTCACGCATTGGCGCCAGCGTATTCATAGGCATTACTGTATCGGCTTGATTTGTTCACAAACCTGTGGATACGGCGCTACGAAGCATAGGAGGGCCATCGGCCTTTTGTCTGCGATTCTTGTGAATGTCCTGTTGACAGTTTAACAAGCTACTCGAGCAACCCGGTTGCTGAATTCATGCGGCTGCCGTGATGCAAACAGAAAGTAATTTTTCTCATTGGCCGACTAGCCTATCCTGCTCAAGCGTGCAGTGGATGCTCATCAGATAAGGACAGGCAGCAGCTTGGAGGATGCGTGTGTGGTGTAGAGCTTTCCCAAAACATGGTGGGGGCACACGCTTACAGTTGTCACTTCACTCAAAAGATGCGTTTTACTAGGTTTTTGGAGGAATGGATTCGTTGAGCTACGCGTGCCCAACTGTGCAGTTGCTGGTCTATGTTTAGAGGCAGAGGCAGAATATTTGAGTTTTTGATATCGGCTGCCTTTTGAATCGTCTTTTATTTGAACCCCGTAATATCTATAGACCGGGCATAATCCATTTGGCGAGGGTTCAAGCTCGTAAGTGGTACAGGTCTTGGGCCTCCGCTGGGCATGGCGTGTGTATCGATCGTATCTGTGTTGGAGTTTAGGTTGTGTGGGTGGTTCGGATTTTGGCCTGCACGCGTGGTTCCCTGTATTTGATATGGAGGGTCTTGCGTAGAGTCTGTTCTGCTGTTTGTTCTGTTGGTGCCCTCGAGGTAGCAATCTAGGACGCAAAGTGCATATTGCCAAACTCATGGCATGCTCGATCTGCCCAGATGCGGCGGTGTGTACGTTTAAATTCACTTGCAGATAGGCATGAAGGAGACCTGAGAACCGCAGCGTGCTTTGCAGCCTAGAAGAAAGCATAGCCTTCGGATGGTGTGCGTTTTGAGTTCATTCGTTCTTGCGTTGTGTTGGTAAGCATCCATGCTGCACGGTTAGACTTGTTTGTGGAGCGTTGCTGTCCGACGATGTCAACTGCCTATGGGCTGCATTTATGGCTAGCCTGTGTTTTGCTCTTTCAGAGTTGTGAACGCCATGGCGGTGGTTTGGTCTCCAATGTCTGTGTCTTTGTAGACCCCAAGGCCATATGCTTTGTTATAAGTGCGGAATTTGTAAACGGTTGTATCGTGGGCGCAGCAAACGGCACGAGCTTCTTTCTTTGTTTCTCATTACCACTATGTGGGCGTTTCTTTGCGCATCTCACAGGAAGTGAGCTTCGCGTTAGGAGCAATTGCACCGTCTCTATAACGGCGCTTTTGCTTCGCGTCTGCAAGGTGGTTTTAAGAGTGTCTCGATAGAGGCGCTGGAGTTTGTGGTTAACCTTAGTTTCAAGCGTGCACCCAAAACGCCCCCCAGTCAGATGCTGCTGATCCCTTGCTGATACGCCTTTAATCTGTGTGGGGATAGGTATAAAACGCAGCCTACTGTTTAGTGGAAAATCGGCATGTGACCGGCGTACACTGTATGCGTTCATGCGAGCATGACTTTGTGTTGGGTGGATATTTGTCGGACTGAAGCATATGTGCCTGCAGTTGCGAACTTGCAGCCACGCGCGGCAGTACAGAGGAAATCCTAGGTTGCGAAGAATGCGCTTTTCGATCGCGCTGATATTGTGTTTGGGTTCCTGGTCGTGCTGCATACGAAGACACGTTTCGTAGGAGCTTCGTATACACAGATATAAAATGCAGTTGAGCTTCACGGCTTGCGGACTAGCGTGCAGTTTCTCGTTTGAAGGTTGCGAGCCCGACGGTGGCGATTCGGTCTCGAGCATTTATTTCCCTCTCCGTCTGAAGGCTGCATGCTGGGTTATTGATGCGAATGCTGCAAGCGGCTTTAGCGTGGTTGAAATGAATACCAGGAGGGTCTTCTTGTGTTGCTTCTCACGGTCAGAGCAAGTGTGCTGCTCAGCCCACCGCACAGAAAGTAGGCTTAACTTTTGAACATTTGCACCAGCTGTTAAACAGTGGAAAGCACTGGCTTCATATCTGCAGAGTGTTGTAAGTGGGTGTTGACATCCTGACATCCTTACCGATGTTTGTGGCCTGCCTTCGTTTCAAGCGTGCACCGAAAATGCTCTTGCGTCGAATGCTGCTGGCCGCTTTAAGGTGCTAGTGGCTGCACGCCTAGGCTGCCCAGTGAATCGCAGTGCATTTGGAAGCCGCATATGAAATGTGCGAACAGTAGTGCTTGGGTGCGGTGGCCTTTGCAGCCCGTGAATCGTTGCGCTCAGGCGAAATCTGTTTTCGAGACATGGGTTAGTTACTACGCTGAGCAAGCCTACTGTGGTGTGGTGCTGGTCGCGTCTACGTGAGGCATCTTCCTATGCTTGGCACGCAGCGTGCCATGAAAACTTCGATGGTAAACTAGTACTCCTATGCTATTCTCTTTGGACGGACTGCAGCCTTCTAGATTCCCTGGGTTTGAGCTGTGGGTTTGGGCTCTATGCACATTTGACCTGTGTCCTTGCGTTTGACGCAGCAAGTAAGCCAGTCTTGTCACCCTACGTTCAACCGCCTTCGCGACCACCGAGGATGCCCTATACTTTGAAATAACATGAAACATGCAGACTCAAACGTTGGAGGTTTGGAACCGCAAATTTCGATTCGCGTGCATCTTGAATCTTCCATGCTTGTTTTGACTATTTTCTGTACAGCGTCCTGCACCATGGATGCATTTAGTTGCCTATTAAGCGAGGCGTTTGCTCTCAAGCCAGAATAACGCGCAGCAGGGTTTTTTTGTTGCTAAGGATGTGAGTCTGTGTTTTATGCTGCAGCCGCTTGCCTCGCCAGCATGGCGCTGTGAGGGGCATCCAGACTACTCTGCGGAACCCAAACGAGTCTGCACACTATCGTCCAGCATGTAGGTTGTGCTCATTTCATCTTCGTGTTTTGGAGAGCAATCGTGTACTTTATTGATGCCTCTGCCCAAAAGAACAAGCTTTGAACATAATATATCCTCGTTGCTGTTGTACGTCGGATGTCTCTTGTAGCTGAGCAGTAGTCTCCAAGCAGCCACCATGCGTTGTGACAGCGATGGGGGAGTATGCAAAATCGCACTTCCTACTGTGTTCTACTGTAGGCGGTGGAAATTGTATGCTCAATGCCTGCAGGGGGGGTCCTGCTGGGTTCTGCAAATTTCACAGTTGGAAGGACGGCGCGGCGCGGCGCTTTACAACATCTGCAGCTTGTGCGTCGCAGTATCTTTGTTGATGGCGCTCTTGCTAACGCATTGGCGATCTGCAAGCGTCACAAAGGCTGTTTATGTTCCCCGTAGTTGTTGAGCCAAGTATGTGAATATATGAGGGTCGGAGAATGAACCAACGAGTGAGGCTGGCGGCGCCGTCCTGTTGCCAGCACGATGATGCTATCTTGCTGAGCGCTGTACCTGGGAACGACTACGCTATATATTGTTGTGTATAAACGTTGCCGCCTATGCCTTCATTGTTGTATTCCGCAGCGCATTATTGATACCTGTGAATTGCGTACGGAGAAGGCGTCTGCTAACTGCGTGTTTTTGTAAGTGTATGGTGGGTTTCTCTAGGCACTTTGCAGGTGGAATGGTTTCGGCGTTTCCTGAGTGGGTCGCATTGCATGTCAAAAGAGTAGAAAACACTGATCGCTGCATTATGTGGAGCTGATTACGAATACGTGCACACCAAAACGTTCCAATGTGCGTCTGGCTTACTGGCCTCCAGACGGCGGCAGAGGTTGGTGTTTGAATCTGCTGGTGATTTAGAAAGGAGTTCTGCCGTTGGTGAGTTTAGTGTCTTAGGCCACGTTCTGTGAAGTAGGACATCTTACTGTGTCACGGTCGTGCACAAACAAGAAACAAGTGCATGCGCAACCTCCCGTCAGGCAGTCAGTTGCCCAATTTGGTTCCAGCACGCCTTTCGCGAGCACAGACATACTGCTGCCTAAAGTGTGCACTGTTTTATTCTGAGTAGCCATGGTCACGCATTGGCGCCAGCGTATTCATAGGCATTACTGTATCGGCTTGATTTGTTCACAAACCTGTGGATACGGCGCTACGAAGCATAGGAGGGCCATCGGCCTTTTGTCTGCGATTCTTGTGAATGTCCTGTTGACAGTTTAACAAGCTACTCGAGCAACCCGGTTGCTGAATTCATGCGGCTGCCGTGATGCAAACAGAAAGTAATTTTTCTCATTGGCCGACTAGCCTATCCTGCTCAAGCGTGCAGTGGATGCTCATCAGATAAGGACAGGCAGCAGCTTGGAGGATGCGTGTGTGGTGTAGACCTTTCCCAAAACATGGTGGGGGCACACGCTTACAGTTGTCACTTCACTCAAAAGATGCGTTTTACTAGGTTTTTGGAGGAATGGATTCGTTGAGCTACGCGTGCCCAACTGTGCAGTTGCTGGTCTATGTTTAGAGGCAGAGGCAGAATATTTGAGTTTTTGATATCGGCTGCCTTTTGAATCGTCTTTTATTTGAACCCCGTAATATCTGAAGACCGGGCATAATCCATTTGGCGAGGGTTCAAGCTCGTAAGTGGTACAGGTCTTGGGCCTCCGCTGGGCATGGCGTGTGTATCGATCGTATCTGTGTTGGAGTTTAGGTTGTGTGGGTGGTTCGGATTTTGGCCTGCACGCGTGGTTCCCTGTATTTGATATGGAGGGTCTTGAGTAGAGTCTGTTCTGCTGTTTGTTCTGTTGGTGCCCTCGAGGTAGCAATCTAGGACGCAAAGTGCATATTGCCAAACTCATGGCATGCGCGATCTGCCCAGATGCGGCGGTGTGTACGTTTAAATTCACTTGCAGATAGGCATGAAGGAGACCCGACAACGACTGCGTGTTTTGCAGCCTAGAAGAAAGCATAGCCTTCGGATGGTGTGCGTTTTGAGTTCATTCGTTCTTGCTTTGTGTCGGTAAGCAGCCATGCTGCAGGGCTAGGCTGCATGCTGGGTGTTTGATGCGAATGTTGCAAACGTTTTTAGCTTGGTTGAAATGAATACGCGAGTGTCTTCTTTTGTTGCTTCTCACCGTCAGCGCAAGTCTGCTGTTCAGCGCATCGCGCAGGGAGTAGGCCTCACCTTTAAGCAGCTACACCGGCGCTTTAACAGTGCGGAGCACTAACCTCACTTCTGCAGTGTGTTGTGGACTGGCTGTTTACAGCGGTACTGATGTTTGTTGCCTGCCTTAGTTTCAAGCGTGCACCGAAAATGCTCTCACATCGAATGCTGATGGCGGCATGTAGCTGTTTCTTTAATGTGCTAGTGGATGTGTTCGAAATGCCACTTGGTGCTGATTAGTGTACGTGAAGGTCTGCCATGTGATCTGCTCAGGAGGTAGGCGTTTTGTGCGAGCAGGGCGTTGCGTTGGCTGTATATTTGTCAGAGTGAAGTATGCATGTCTGCAGTCTCTAAGCTACCGTTGGGCGGAAAACCTATATAGAGTGGGGTTATGTGCTTGATCGGCTGGCTTTGATGCAGAGCATGGATGATTTGCATGGCTTGCGCATTTGCCTGTAGTTCCTCATTGCAGGGTTACAAGCCGGACGGCGGCGGTTCGGTTTCGAGCGCTTGTTTCCTTCTCGGTCTAAAGACTACAAGCCGGGTCTTTTAATGCGAATGTTCGAAACGGTTTTAGCGTGGTTGAAATGAATACGCGAGTGTCTTCTTTTGTTGCTTCTCACCGTCAGCGCAAGTCTGCTGTTCAGCGCATCGCGCAGGGAGTAGGCCTCACCTTTAAGCAGCTACACCGGCGCTTTAACAGTGCGGAGCACTAACCTCACTTCTGCAGTGTGTTGTGGACTGGCTGTTTACAGCGGTACTGATGTTTGTTGCCTGCCTTAGTTTCAAGCGTGCACCGAAAATGCTCTCACATCGAATGCTGATGGCGGCATGTAGCTGTTTCTTTAATGTGCTAGTGGATGTGTTCGAAATGCAACTTGGTGCTGATTAGTGTACGTGAAGGTCTGCCATGTGATCTGCTCAGGAGGTAGGCGTTTTGTGCGAGCAGGGCGTTGCGTTGGCTGTATATTTGTCAGAGTGAAGTATGCATGCCTGCAGTCTCTAAGCTACCGTTGGTCGGAAAACCTATATAGAGTGGGGTTATGTGCTTGATCGGCTGGCTTTGATGCAGAGCATGGATGATTTGCATGGCTTGCCCATTTGCCTGTAGTTCCTCATTGCAGGGTTACAAGCCGGACGGCGGCGGTTCGGTTTCGAGCGCTTGTTTCCTTCTCGGTCTAAAGACTACATGCCGGGTCTTTTAATGCGAATGTTCGAAACGGTTTTAGCGTGGTTGAAATTAATGCCGAGTGTCTTCTTCTGTTGCTTCTCACCGTCAGAGCAAGGGTGCTGCTGAGCGCATCGCACAGGAAGTGGGCCTTATTTTTGAACAGTTGCACCAACCGTTTAGCAGTGCAAAACAGTGGCTTCATTTCTGCAGAGTATTTGGATCCAGGTGTTGACAGCGTGCCGATGTTTGGTTCCTGCCTTACGTTCAAGTGTGCACCGAAATTCCTCTTGCGGCGAATGCTGCTGGCCACTTGTAGCTGTGCCGTTAAGGTGCTAGAGGCTGCATTGCTATACCGCCTAGAGAATATCAGTGCAGTTTGAAGCTACACATGAAATGCGTGGACAGTTGTGCTTGGGTGCCTTGGCTTTACAGCTCGTGAGTCGTTGCGCTCAGGCGAAATCTGTTTGCCATGCATGAGGTGGGTGGCACGCTGAGCAGGACTGCTGTGATGAGGTGCTAGCCGTGTCTACGTGATGCATTTTCCTATGTGTGTCGCGCAGCGTGCGATGACAACCTCGATGTTAAACTAGTACTCCTACTGTATCCTCTTTGGACGAACTGCAGCCTTGTAGATTCCTTGGTTGGAGCTGTAGGTTTGGGCTCTATGCACATTTGGCCTGTGCCCTTGTGTTTGACGCAACAAATTCGCCTGTCTTGTCACCATACGTTTAGCCTCTTTGGCGAATGCCAAGGATGGCCTCTATTTTGAAACAACTTGAAATATGCAGACTCACGCGTTGCAGGTTTGGAACCGCAAATTTCGATTCCCGTGCACCTTGAATCTTCGAGGCTTGTTTTGACTATTTTCTGTACAGCTCCCTGCACCATGGATGCATTTAATCGCCTGTTAGTGGAGGCGTTTGCTCTCGAGCCAGAATAACGCGCAGCAGGTGTTTTGTTTGCTCAGGCTGTGAGTCTGTGTTTTATGCTGCAGCCGCTTGCCTCGCCAGCATGGCTGTGCAAAGGCCACCTAGACTACTCTGCGGGACCCAAACGAGTCTGTACACTATCGTCCAACATGTAGGATGTGCTCATTTGATTTTCGTGTTTTGGAGGGCACTCGTGCACTTTATTGATGCCTCAGCCAAGAAGTGCAAGCTCTGAACATAAAATATCCTCGTTGCTGTTGTACGTCGGATGTCTCTTGTAGCTGAGCAGTAGTCTCCAAGCAGCCACCATACGTTGTGACAGCGATGGGGGAGTATGCAAAATCGCACTTCCTACTGTGTTCTACTGTAGACAATGAAAATTGTATGCTCAATGCCTGCAGGGGGGATCCTGCTGGGTTCTGCAAATTTCACAGTTGGATGGACGGCGCGGCGCGGCGCTTTACAACATCTGCAGCTTGTGCGTCGCAGTATCTTTGTTGATGGCGCTCTTGCTAACGCGTTGGCGATCTGCAAGCGTCACAAAGGCCGTTTATGTTCCCTATAGTTGTCGAGCCACGTATGTGAATATATGAGGGTCGGAGAATGAACCAACGAGTGAGGCTGGAGGCGCCATCCTGTTGCCAGCACGATGATGCTATCTTGCTGAGCGCTGTACCGGGAACGATTAGGCTATATATTGCTATGTATAAACGTTGCCGCCTATGCCTTCATTGTTGTATTCGGCAACACATTATTGATACCTGTGAGTTGTGTACGGAGAAGGCATCTGCTAACTGTGTGTTTTTGTCGGTGCACAGTGGGTTTCTCTAGGCACGTTGCACGTGGGATGCTTTTGGCGTCTCCTTAGTGGGTTGCATTGCACGTCAAAAGAATAGAAAACTCCGATCACTACATTATGTGGAGCTGATAACGAATACGTGCGCACCAAAACGTTCCAATGTGCGTCTGGCTTACTGGCCTCCAGATGGCGCCACAGCCGTATGCTTCAGAGTACAGGAGACTAGAAACATTGTTCTGCTGTCGGTCGACATGGAGGGGGCGTGCCAACAGCAACTAGAGGAGACATGGCCAAGCTGCTGTCACCTAGTCCATTCTTCTGCTTTCCCGTTGGTGCACCTTCAGGTTCCCAAGGGGAGTGTTGCCTAGTATGTGCATGCTCCATTGTTAGTATCTATGATCACTCATTGGCGCCAGCGTATTGATAGGCATTACTGTATCGGCTTGATTTGTCCACAAACCTGTAGATACGGCGCTACGAAGCATAGGAGAGCCATGGGCCTTTTGTATGCGATTCTTGTGAATGTCCTGGAGACAGTTGAGCAAGCCACTCGAGGAACCCGGTTGCTGAATTCATGCGGCTGCCGTGATGCAAACAGGACGTAATTTTTCTCATTGGCCGACTAGCCTATCCTGCTCAAGCATGCAGTGGATGCTCATCAGATAAGGGCAGCAGCTTGGAGGATATGTGTTTGGTGTAGAGCTTTCCCAAAACATGGTGGAGACACACGCGTACAGTTGTCACTTCACTCGGAAGATGCGTTTTACTAATGTTTTGCAGGAATGGATTCGTTGCGGTACGCGTGCCCAACTGTGCAGTTTCTGGTCTATGTTTAGAGGCAGAGGCAAAATATTTGAGTTTTTGATATCGGCTGCCTGTTGAGTCGTATTTTATTTGAGCACCGTAATATCTGAACACCGGGCATAATCCATTTGGCGAGGGTTCAAGTTTGTAAGTGGTACAGGTCTTGGGCCTCCGCTGGGCATGGCGTGTGTATCGTATCTGTGTTGGAGGTTAGGTTGTGTGGGTGGTTCGTATTTTGGGCAGCATGCGTGGTTCCCTGTATTTGACATGGAAGGTCTTGCGTAGAGTTCGTTCTGTTGTTGCCCCCGGGATAGCAATTATGGACGCGAAGTGCATATTGCCAAACTTATGGCATGCGCGATCTGCCCAGATGCGGCGGTGTGTGCAAGTTCGCTTGCAGATAGGCATGAAGGAGACCCGACAACGACTGCGTGTTTTGCAGCCTAGAAGAAAGCATAGCCTTCGGATGGTGTACGTTTTGAGTTCATTCGTTCTTGCTTTGTGTCGGTAAGCAGCCATGCTGCAGGGCTAGGCTGCATGCTGGGGGTTTGATGCGAATGTTGCAAACGTTTTTAGCTTGCTTGAAATGAATACGCGAGTGTCTTCTTTTGTTGCTTCTCACCGTCAGCGCAAGCCTGCTGTTGAGCGCATCGCGCAGGATGTAGGCTTCGTCGTTGAACCGTTGCACCAGCGCTTTAACAGTGCAAGACCCTGGGTTAATTTCCGCAGTGTGTTGTGGACTGGCTGTTGACAGCGGTGCTGATGTTTGGTTCGTGCCTTAGTTTCAAGCGTGCACCGAAAATGCTCTCACATCGAATGCTGATGGCCGCATGTAGCTGCTTCTTTAATGCGCTAGTGGATGTGTTCGAAATGCCACTTGGTGCTGATTAGTGTACGTGAAGGTCTGCCATGTGATCTGCTCAGGAGGTAGGCGCTTGCGCGAGCAAAGCATTACCTTGGCTGTATATTTGTCAGAGTGAAGTATGCATGTCTGCAGTCTCTAATCTACCGTTGGTCGGAAAACCTTTATAGAGTGGGGTTATGTGCTTGATCGGCTGGCTTTGATGCAGAGCATGGATGATTTGCATGGCTTGCGCATTTGCCTGTAGTTCCTCATTGCAGGGTTACAAGCCGGACGGCGGCGGTTCGGTTTCGAGCGCTTGTTTCCTTCTCGGTCTAAAGACTACATGCCGGGTCTTTTAATGCGAATGCTCGAAACGGTTCTCGCGTGGTTGAAATGAATACGCGAGTGTCTTCTTTTGCTGCTTCTCACCGTCAGCGCAAGGGTGCTGTTGAGCGCATCGCACAGGGAATAGGCCTCACCTTTAAGCAGCTGCACCGGCGCTTTAACAGTGCGGAGCACTAACCTCACTTCTGCAGTGTGTTGTGGACTGGCTGTTTACAGCGGTACTGATGTTTGTTGCCTGCCTTAGTGTTAAGCGTGCACCGAAAATGCTCTCACATCGAATGCTGATGGCCGCATGCAGCTGTTTCTTTAATGTGCTAGTGGATGTGTTCGAAACGCAACTTGGTGCTGATTAGTGTACGTGAAGGTCTGCCATGTGATCTGCTCAGGAGGTAGGCGTTTTGTGCGAGCAGGGCGTTACGTTGGCTTTATATTTGTCAGAGTGAAGTATGCATGTCTGCAGTCTCTAATCTACCGTTGGGCGGAAAACCTATATAGAGTGGGGTTATGTGCTTGATCGGCTGGCTTTGATGCAGAGCATGGATGATTTGCATGGCTTGCGCATTTGCCTGTAGTTCCTCATTGCAGGGTTACAAGCTGGACGGCGGCGGTTCGGTTTCGAGCGCTTGTTTCCTTCTCGGTCTAAAGACTACAAGCCGGGTCTTTTAATGCGAATGTTCGAAACGGCTTTAGCGTGGTTTAAATGAATGCCACGAGTGTCGTCTTCTGTTGCTTCTCACCGTCAGAGCAGGGGTGTTGTTGAGCGCATCGCGCAGGATGTGGGCTTCATCTCTGAACAAATGCAGCAGCTATCTATCAGCGCAAAATGCTGGCTTCATGTTTGCAGTGTGTTGTGGACTGGCTGTTTACAGCGGTACTGATGTTTGTTGCCTGCCTTAGTTTCAAGCGTGCACCGAAAATGCTCTCATATCGAATGCTGATGGCCGCATGTAGCTGCTTCTTTAATGCGCTAGTGGATGTGTTCGAAATGCAACTTGGTGCTGATCGGTGTACGCGAAGGTCTGCCATGTGATCTGCTCAGGAGGTAGGCGTTTTGTGCGAGCAGGGCGTTGCGTTGGCTGTATATTTGTCAGAGTGAAGTATGCATGTCTGCAGTCTCTAATCTACCGTTGGTCGGAAAACCTATATAGAGTGGGGCTATGTGCTTGATCGGCTGGCTTTGATGCAGAGCATGGATGATTTGCATGGCGCGCGCATTTGCCTGCAGTTTCGCGATGCAGGGGTACAAGCCGGACGGCGGCGGTTCGGTGTCCAGCACTTGTTTGGCCCTCTGTCTAAATGTTGCATGCCGGCTTTTTATGCGAATGCTCGAAAAGGTTTTAGCGTGGTTTAAATGAATACGCGAGTGTCTTCTTTTGTTGCTTCTCACCGTCAGCGCAAGTCTGCTGTTCAGCGCATCGCACAGGGAGTAGGCCTCACCTTTAAGCAGCTGCACCGGCGCTTTAACAGTGCGGAGCACTAACCTCACTTCTGCAGTGTATTGTGGACTGGCTGTTTACAGCGGTACTGATGTTTGTTGCCTGCCTTAGTTTCAAGCGTGCACCGAAAATGCTCTCACATGGAATGCTGATGGCCGCATGTAGCTGTTTCTTTAATGTGCTAGTGAATGTGTTCGAAATGCAACTTGGTGCTGATTAGTGTACGTGAAGGTCTGCCATGTGATCTGCTCAGGAGGTAGGCGTTTTGTGCGAGCAGGGCGTTGCGTTGGCTGTATATTTGTCAGAGTGAAGTATGCATGCCTGCAGTCTCTAATCTACCGTTGGGCGGAAAACCTTTATATAGTGGGGTTACGTGCTTGATCGGCTGGCTTTGATGCAGAGCATGGATGATTTGCATGGCTTGCGCATTTGCCTGCAGTTTCGCGATGCAGGGTTACAAGCCGGACGGCGGCGGTTCGGTGTCCAGCACTTGTTTGGCCCTCTGTCTAAATGTTGCATGCCGGCTTTTTATGCGAATGCTCGAAACGGGTTTAGCGTGGTTGAAATTAATACGCGAGTGTCTTCTTTTGTTGCTTCTCACCGTCAGAGCAAGGGTGCTGTTGAGCGCATCGCACAGGAAGTGGGCCTTATTTTTGAACAGTTGCACCAACCGTTTAGCAGTGCAAAACAGTGGCTTCATTTCTGCAGAGTATTTGGATCCGGGTGTTGACAGCGTGCCGATGTTTGGTTCCTGCCTTACTTTCAAGCGTGCACCGAAATTCCTCTTGCGGCGAATGCTGCTGGCCACTTGTAGCTGTGCCGTTAAGGTGCTAGAGGTTGCATTGCTATACCGCCTAGAGAATATCAGTTCAGTTTGAAGCTACACATGAAATGCGCGAACAGTTGTGCTTGGGTGCCTTGGCTTTACAGTTCGTGAGTCGTTGCGCTCAGGCGAAATCTGTTTGCCATGCATGAGGTGGGTGGCACGCTGAGCAGGACTGCTGTGATGAGGTGCTAGCCGTGTCTACGTGATGCATTTTCCTATGTGTGTCGCGCAGCGTGCGATGGCAACCTCGATGTTAAACTAGTACTCCTACTGTATCCTCTTTGGACGAACTGCAGCCTTGTAGATTCCTTGGTTGGAGCTGTAGGTTTGGGCTCTATGCACATTTGGCCTGTGCCCTTGTGTTTGACGCAACAAATTCGCCTGTCTTGTCACCATGCGTTTAGCCTCTTTGGCGAATGCCAAGGATGGCCTCTATTTTGAAACAACTTGAAATATGCAGACTCACGCGTTGCAGGTTTGGAACCGCAAATTTCGATTCCCGTGCACCTTGAATCTTCGAGGCTTGTTTGGACTATTTTCTGTACAGCTTCCTGCACCATGGATGCATTTAATCGCCTGTTAGTGGAGGCGTTTGCTCTCGAGCCAGAATAACGCGCAGCAGGTGTTTTGTTTGCTCAGGATGTGAGTCTGTGTTTTACGTTGCAGCCGCTTGCCTCGCCAGCATGGCTGTGCAAAGGCCACCTAGACTACTCTGCGGGACCCAAACGAGTCTGTACACTATCGTCCAACATGTAGGATGTGCTCATTTGATTTTCGTGTTTTGGAGGGCACTCGTGCACTTTATTGATGCCTCAGCCAAGAAGTGCAAGCTTTGAACATAAAATATCCTCGTTGCTGTTGTACGTCGGATGTCTCTTGTAGCTGAGCAGTAGTCTCCAAGCAGCCACCATACGTTGTGACAGCGATGGGGGAGTATGCAAAATCGCACTTCCTACTGTGTTCTACTGTAGGCGGTGGAAATTGTATGCTCAATGCCTGCAGGGGGGGTCCTGCTGGGTTCTGCAAATTTCACAGTTGGATGGACGGCGCGGCGGCGGCGCTTTACACCATATGCAGCTTGTGCGTCGCAGTATCTTTGTTGATGGCGCTCTTGCTAACGCGTTGGCGATCTGCAAGCGTCACAAAGGCCGTTTATGTTCCCTATAGTTGTCGAGCCACGTATGTGAATATATGAGGGTCGGAGAATGAACCAACGAGTGAGGCTGGAGGCGCCATCCTGTTGCCAGCACGATGATGCTATCTTGCTGAGCGCTGTACCTGGGAACGACTACGCTATATATTGTTGTGTATAAACGTTGCCGCCTATGCCTTCATTGTTGTATTCGGCAACGCATTATTGATACCTGTGAATTGTGTACGGAGAAGGCGTCTGCTAACTGCGTGTTTTTGTAAGGGCATGGTGGGTTTCTCTAGGCACTTTGCAGGTGGAATGGTTTCGGCGTTTCCTGAGTGGGTCGCATTGCATGTCAAAAGAGTAGAAAACTCTGATCGCTGCATTATGTGGAGCTGATTACGAATACGTGCACACCAAAACGTTCCAATGTGCGTCTGGCTTACTGGCCTCCAGATGGCGCCACAGCCGTATGCTTCAGAGTACAGGAGACTAGAAACATTGTTCTGCTGTCGGTCGACATGGAGGGGGCGTGCCAACAGCAACTAGAGGAGACATGGCCAAGCTGCTGTCACCTAGTCCATTCTTCTGCTTTCCCGTTGGTGCACCTTCAGGTTCCCAAGGGGAGTGTTGCCTAGTATGTGCATGCTCCATTGTTAGTATCTATGATCACTCATTGGCGCCAGCGTATTCATAGGCATTACTGTATCGGCATGCGTCGGCGCTACGAAGCCTAGGAGGGCTATCGGCCTTTTGTGTGCGATTCTTGTGAATGTCCTGGAGACAGTTGAGCAAGCCACTCGAGGAACCCGGTTGCTGAATTCATGCGGCTGCCGTGATGCAAACAGAACGTAATTTTTCTCACTGGCCGACTAGCCTATCCTGCTCAAGCATGCGCTGGATGCGCATCAGATAAGGGCAGGCAGCAGCTTGGAGGATATGTGTTTGGTGTAGAGCTTTCCCAAAACATGGTGGAGACACACGCGTACAGTTGTCACTTCACTCGGAAGATGCGTTTTACTAATGTTTTGCAGGAATGGATTCGTTGAGCTACGCGTGCCCAACTGTGCAGTTGCTGGTCTATGTTTAGAGGCAGAGGCAGAATATTTGAGTTTTTGATATCGGCTGCCTTTTGAATCATATTTTATTTGAGCACCGTAATATCTGCAGACCGGCCATAATGCATTTGGCGAGGGTTCACGTTCCCACTTCGTCCAGGTGTTGAGGCTCCGCTGGGCATGGCGTGTGTATCGTGTCTGTGTTGGAGTTTAGGTTGTGTGCATAGTTTGGATTTTGGGCTGCATGCATGTTTCCCTGTATTTGATATGGACGGTCGTGCTTGGAGTTCGTTCTGTTGTTGCCCCCGGCATAGCAATTAGGGACGCAAAGTGCATATTGCCAAACTCATGGCTTGCGCACTCTGCCCAGATGCGGCGGTCTGTACGTTTTAATTCGCTTGCAGATAGAAGTGAACGAGACCCGAGAACGATTGCGTGTTCTGCAGCCTAGAAGAAAGCATAGCCTTTGGATGGTGTGCGTTTTGAGTTCATTCGTTCTCGCGTTGTGTTGGTAAGCAGCCATCCTTCAGGGGTAGACTTGTTTGTGGAACGTTGCTGTCCAGAGCTGTCAACTGTGGATGGGCTGCGTTTATGGATAGCCTGTGTTTTGCTGTTTCAGAGTTGTGAACGCCAGGGCGGTGGTTTGGTCTCTAATGTCTGTGTCTCTGCCGACCAAAATGCCATATGCTTTGTTATAGATGCGGAATTTGTAAACGGTTATGTCGTGGGCGCAGCAAACGCCACGAGCTTCTTTCTTTGTTTCTCATTATCACCATGTGGGCGTTTCTTTGCGCATCTCACAGGACGTGCGCTTCGCGTTTGGGCACTTGCACCGGCTGTATAACGGCGCTTTTGCTTCGCGTCTGCAAAGTGGTTTTAAGAGTGTGCTGATAGAGGCGCTGGAGTTTGTGGTCAAGCTTAGTTGCAAGCGTGCACCGAAAACGCCCCCCAGTCAGATGCTGCTGCCTCCTTGCTGATACGCCTTTAATCTCTGTGGGGATAGGTATAAAATGCAGCCTGCTGTTTAGTGGAACCTTGGCATGTGATCGACTTACACTGTATGCGTTCATGCGAGCATGGATTTGTGTTGGGTAGATATTTGGGGGACTGAAGCGTACGTGCCTGCAGTTGCGAACTCGCAGTTACGCGCGGCAGTACAGAGGAACGCCTAGCGTGCGAGGAATGAGCCTTTCGATCCCGCTGATATTGCGTGTGGGTTCCTGGTCGTGCTGCATACGAAGACTGTTTCGTAGCCGCTTGGCATCCACAGATATAAAATGTAGTTGAGCTTCACGGCTTGCGGACTAGCGTCTAGTTTCTCGTTTGAAGGTTGCGGCCCTGAGTGCGGCGCTTCGGTCTCGAGCACTTGTTTCCCTCTCGGTCAGAAGGTTATATGCTGGGTGTTTGATGCGAACGTTCCAAAGGGTTTTAGGGTGGTTGAAATGAATACCACGAGTGTCTTTGTTTGCTGCTTCTCAGCGTCAGAGCAAGTGTGCTGTTGAGCGCACCGCACAGGAAGTGGGCATTGTTTTTGAATAGTTGCACCAGCTTTTTAACATTGCAGACCCGAGGCGTCATATCTGGAGAGTGTTTGTCAGTGGTTGTTGACAGCGATACTGATGTTTGTGGCCTGTCTTAGTTTCAAGCGTGCACAGCAAATGCTCTCACGCCGAATGCGGCTGGCCACTTGTAGCTGTTTCTTTAATCTGCTAGTATATAGGTTGGAAATGCAGCTTGGTGGTGATGAGAGTACGTGAAGGTCTGCCATGTGATATGCCCAAGCGGTAGGCTTTTATGCGAGGCACATGTTGCACTGGCTGTATATTTGTCAGAGTGAAGTGTGCATGCCTGCAGTTTCGAAGGTATAGTTGCGTGGAAAGGCTGCCTATAGTGTGGGTATGTGCTTGATCGGCTGGCTCCGATGGAGAGCATGGATGAGTTGCATGGCTTGCGCATTTGCCTGCAGCTTCGCATTGCAGGGTTACAAGCCGGACGGCGGCGGTTCGGTCTCGAGCACTTGCTTCCCTCTCGGTCCAAAGGATATATGCTGGGTTTTTGATGCGAATGCTGCAAATATTTTTAGCGTGGTTGAAATGAATGCCACGAGTGTCTTCTTTTGTTGCTTGTCAGCGGCAGAGCAGGGGTGCTGTTGACCGCATCTCGCAGGATGTGGGCTTCATGTTTGAACAATTGCACCGGCCGTTTAGCAATGCAAAACACTGGCTTCGTTTCTGCAGAGTGTGTTTGACTGGGCGCTGACAGCAGTACTGATGTTTGTGGCCTGTCTTAGTTTCAAGCGTGCACCGAAAGTGCTCTCGCGTCGAATGCTACTGGCCACGTGTAGGTCTGCCTTTAAGGTGTTAGGGGCTGGATGTCTAGGCTGCCAGGTGAATCGCAGTGCATTGGGAAGCAGCATAAGAAGTGTGGGGACAGTTGGGCGTGCGTGCCATGGCTTTACAGTTCGTGAGTCGTTGCGCTCAGGTGAAATCGGTTTTCTATGCATGCCCCGGGTGGCACGCTGACCACGGCTGCTGTGTTAGCCGTGTCTATGTGGAGCACTTTGCCATGCGTGGCGCACAGTGTGCCACAGCGCCGCACGCGTTAGCCCTATTCCTATTCTGTTCTGTTTGGACAGACTGCAGCCTTCATTGCGCCTTGGTGTGAGCTGTAGCCTTGGGCTCTATGCGCATTTGACCTGTGCCCTTGTGTTTGACGCAGCAAGTACGCCAGCTGGGACACTCTATGTTTGAGTGTTTCAAAGCATGTCGAGACTGTCCTGTACCTTGCAATAATATGAAAGGTACAGACTCAAACGTTGGAGTTTTGGAACCGCAAATGTCGATCAGCGTGCCTCTCGAATCTCCGAGAGTTGCTTTGAGTATTTTCTGCACAGCTTCCTGCACAATATATGAACTCATATTATGCCATATCCAGGCTGTTCTTTGCTCTCGAGCCAGAATAACGCGCAGCAGGTGTTTTGTTTGCTCAGGATGTGAGTCTGTGTTTTATGCTGCAGCCGCTTGCCTCGCCAGCATGGCGCTGCGAAGGCTATCCAGACTACTCTGCGGGACCCAAGCGAGTCTCTGCAGTACGTTCCAACATGTAGGATGTGCTCACTTCATCTTCGTGTTTTGGAAGGCACTCGTGCACTTTATTGATGCCTCAGCCAAGAAGTGCAAGCTTTGAACATAAAATATCCTCGTTGCTGTTGTACGTCGGATATCTCTTGTAGCTGAGCAGTAGTGTCCAAGCAGCCAGCATACGTTGTGACAGCGATGGGGGAGGATGCAAAATCGCACTTCCTACTGTGTTCTACTGTAGGCGGTGGAAATTGTATGCTCAATGCCTGCAGGGGGGGTCCTGCTGGGTTCTGCAAATTTCACAGTTGGATGGACGGCGCGGCGCTTTATAACATCTGCAGCTTGTGCGTCGCAGTATCTTTGTTGATGGCGCTCTTGCTAACGCGTTGGCGATCTGCAAGCGTTACAAAGGCGCTTTATGTCCCCCATAGTTGTTGAGCTAAGTATTTGAATATATGAGGGTCGGAGAATGAACCAACGAGTGAGGCTGGCGGCGCCATCCTGTTGCCAGCACGATGATGCTGTCTTGCTGAGCGCTATAGCGGGAACGATTAGGCTATATATTGCTATGTATAAACGTTGCCGCCTATGCCTTCATTGTTGTATTCGGCAGCGCATTATTGATACCTGTGAGTTGTGTACGGAGAACTTGTCTGCTAACTGTGTGTTTTTGTAGCTGCATAGTGGGTTTCTCTAGGCACTTTGCAGATGGAATGCTTTCGGCTTTTCCGTAGTGGGTCGCGTCTCATCTCAACGGACTAGAGAACTCCGATCGCTACATTATGTGGAGCTGATTACGAATACGTGCGCACCAAAACGTTCCAATGTGCGTCTGGCTTACTGGCCTCCAGGCGGCGGCAGAGGTTGGTGTTTGAATCTGCTGGTGATTTAGAAAGGAGTTTTGCCGTTAGTGAGTTTAGTGTTTGTGGCCACGCTCTGTGAAGTAGGAGATCTTACTGTGTCACGGTCCTCCACAAGCAACAAACAAGTGCATGCGCAACCTCCCCTCAGGCCGTCAGTTGCCCAATTTGGTTCCAGCACGCCTTTCGTGAACACAGACATATTGCTGCCTAAAGTGTACACTGTTTTGTTCTGAGTAGCCATGCTGATTCCCTGGCACCAGCATATTCATAGGCATTACCGTATCGGCTTGACTTGTCAACAAACCTGTGGATACGGGCCTACGAAGCCTAGGAGAGCCGTCGACCTTTTGTGTACGGCGCTATGAAGCCTAGGAGAGCCATCGGCCTTTTGTGTGCGATTCTCGTGAATGTCCTGGAGACAGTTTAACAAGATGCTCGAGCGACCCGGTTGCCTAATGCGTGTTGCTGCCCTGATGCAAACAGAACGTAATTTTTCTCATTGGCCGACTAGCCTATCCTGCTCAAGCGTGCAGTGGAAGCTCATCAGATAAGGGCAGGCAGCAGCTTGGGGGATGCGTGTTTGGTGCAGACCGTTCCCAAAACGTGGTGGGGGCGCACGTATGCAGCTTTCGCTTCACTTGAAAGGCTCGTTTTACTAATGTTTTGCAGGAATGGATTCATTGCGCTACGCGTGCCCAACTGTGCAGTTGCTGGTCTATGTTTAGAGGTAGAATATTTGAGTTTTTGATATCGGCTGCCTTTTGAATCGTATTTTATTTGAGCACCGTAATATCTGAAGACCGGCCATAATGCATTTGGCGAGGGTTCACGTTCCCACTTCGTCCAGATGTTGAGACTCCGCTGGGCATGGCGTGTGTATCGATCGTATCTGTGTTGCAGTTTAGGTTGTGTGCATAGTTTGGATTTTGGGCTGCATGCATGTTTCCCTGTATTTGATATGGGAGGGTCTTGCGTGGAGTTCGTTCTGTTGGTGGCCTGGACCTAGCAATGGTGGGCGCAAGGTGCATATTGCCAAACTCATGGCTTGCGCACTCTGCCCACATGCGGCGGTGTGTACCTTTAAATTCACTTGCAGATAGGCATGAACGAGACCCGAGAACGATTGCGTGTTCTGCAGCCTAGAAGAAAGCAGAGCCTTCGGATGGTGTGCGTTTTGAGTTCATTCGTTCTCGCGTTGTGTTGGTAAGCAGCCATGCTGCACGGTTAGACTTGTTTGTGGAACGTTGCTGTCCAGAGGTGTCAACTGTGGATGGGCTGCGTTTATGGATAGCCTGTGTTTTGCTGTTTCAGAGTTGTGAACGCCAGGGCGGTGGTTTGGTCTCTAATGTCTGTGTCTCTGTCGACCAAAATGCCATATGCTTTGTTATAGATGCGGAATTTGTAAACGGTTATGTCGTGGGCGCAGCAAACGCCACGAGCTTCTTTCTTTGTTTCTCATTATCACCATGTGGGCGTTTCTTTGCGCATCTCACAGGAAGTGCGCTTCGCGTTTGGGCACTTGGACCGGCTCTATAACGGCTCTTTTGCTTCGCGTCTGCAAGGTGGTTTTAAGAGTGTGCTGATAGAGGCGCTGGAGTTTGTGGTCAAGCTTAGTTGCAAGCGTGCACCGAAAACGCCCCCCAGTCAGATGCTGCTGCCTCCTTGCTGATACGCCTTTAATCTCTGTGGGGATAGGTATAAAATGCAGCCTACTGTTTAGTGGAACCTTGGCATGTGATCGACTTACACTGTATGCGTTCATGCGAGCATGGCTTTGTGTTGGGTAGATATTTGGGGGACTGAAGCGTACGTGCCTGCAGTTGCGAACTCGCAGTCACGCGCGGCAGTACAGAGGAACGCCTAGCGTGGGAGGAATGAGCTTTTCGATCCCGCTGATATTGCGTGTGGGTTCCTGGTCGTGCTGCATACGAAGACTGTTTCGTATCCGCTTGACATCCACAGATATAAAATGTAGTTGAGCTTCACGGCTTGCGGACTAGCGTCTAGTTTCTCGTTTGAAGGTTGCGGGCCCGAGTGCGGCGCTTCGGTCTCGAGCACTTGTTTCCCTCTCGGTCAGAAGGTTATATGCTGGGTTTTTGATGCGAATGTTCCAAACGGTTTTAGGGTGGTTGAAATGAATACCACGAGTGTTTTTTTTTGTTGCTTCTCAGCGTCAGAGCAAGTGTGCTGTTGAGCGCATTGGACAGCCAGTGGGCTTTATTTTTGAATGGTTGCAGCAGCGTTTTAAGATTGCAGACCACTGGCTTCATTTCTGCAGACTGTGTTTGACTGGGTGTTGACAGTAGTGCTGGTGTTTGTGGCCTGTCTTAGTTTCAAGCGTGCACAGCAAATGCTCTCACGCCGAATGCGGCTGGCTACTTGTAGCTGTTTCTTTAATCTGTTAGTATATAGGTTAGAAATGCAGCTTGGTGGTGATGAGAGTACGTGAAGGTTTTCCATGTGATATGCCCAAGCGGTAGGCTTTTATGCGAGGACGATGTTGCGTTGGCTGTATATTTGTCAGAGTGAAGTGTGCATGCCTGCAGTTTCGAAGGTATAGTTGCGTGGAAAGGCTGCCTATAGTGTGGGTATGTGCTTGATCGGCTGGCTCTGATGGAGAGCGTGGATGAGTTGCATGGCTTGCGCATTTGCCTGCAGCTTCGCATTGCAGGGTTACAAGCCGGACGGCGGCGGTTCGGTCTCGAGCACTTGTTTCCCTCTCGGTCCAAAGGATATACGCTGAGTTTTTGATGCGAATGTTGCAAACCTTTTTAGCGTGGTTGAAATGAATACCACGAGTGTCTTTTTTTGTTGCTTCTCAGCGTCAGAGCAAGTGTGCTGTTGAGCGCATTGGACAGCCAGTGGGCTTTACTTTTGAATATTTGCAGCAGCTTTTTAACATTGCAGACCACTGGCTTCGTTTCTGCAGAGTGTGCTTGACAGGGTGTTGACAGCAGTACTGATGTTTGTGACCTGCCTTAGTTTCAAGCGTGCACAGCAAATGCTCTCACGCCGAATGCGGCTGGCTACTTGTAGCTGTTTCTTTAATCTGTTAGTATATAGGTTAGAAATGCAGCTTGGTGCTGATGAGAGTACGTGAAGGTTTTCCATGTGATATGCCCAAGCGGTAGGCTTTTATGCGAGGCACATGTTGCACTGGCTGTATATTTGTCAGAGTGAAGTGTGCATGCCTGCAGTTTCGAAGGTATAGTTGCGTGGAAAGGCTGCCTATAGTGTGGGTATGTGCTTGATCGGCTGGCTCTGATGGAGAGCGTGGATGAGTTGCATGGCTTGCGCATTTGCCTGCAGCTTCGCATTGCAGGGTTACAAGCCGGACGACGGCAGTTGGGTCTCAATCACTTATTCCGTGCGGGGCCGATACTGCGAAAGTTTTTAGCGTGGTTGAAATGAATGCCACGATTGTCTTCTTTTGTCGCTTCCCACCGTCACGAGAAGTGTGTTGCTCAGCGCATGGCCAGGGGCGTGTTCTCAGTTTGTTGGAGCATGCAGACACACAGGCGGCGTGCTTCATTTTGTGCTTTTTGCAGAGGTTTGCCATAGGTTCTGGATGCGTTGTTCGTGCCCCTGCCGGTCTCGTGAGCTGAGTGCGGGTGTGAAAAGTAAAGGCGTTGACGCTCTGATGTCTTGGTTGTCGATGCTGGCAATTACGCTACGCTGGGCTGGGTGGCCTTCATCTGCATTTATTTCTGTGTGCACTTTGTTTTATGCGATGGAAATGTGTGTGCCTGTGGCTTTTTGTGGGGGCTTGGGGTGAAAGAAAAATTGCGATTAGCCATTTCAGCACGCTGCTAGCTTATGTGAGTTTGCAAGGCTGGGCTTTGTGCACTGCAGCAAGAAAGCAACATTTTCGCCTATGCGTAAAGCAAAAAACATAGGCAAGTGCAAGCTACCAACCTACATGGCGCGCCCTTGTCGCAAAAGCGTTTTGTTTGACTGTGAAGTGCATTGAAGATCGTATGTATAATGGGCCAAAAAAGGCCGAACAAAAGCGGAAAGGGCGTCAGCTCTCTGCGCAGCTGCTTATATGTTTGTTGTTGTTTCTTCTGGCTATGCTTGTTCACGTCGTAGGATTTGGTCATGGAGAAGGAACATGGAATCCTTTCAGCCTCCAGATGAGTCTTTTGCCACACGAAGTGCCTGCGTCCTCTGCATATGGCGCGAGCGATGAGTGTCCAGAAACATGTCCAGTTACCAGCTAAGAAACGGCAACAGACTCGTGAGGCTGTACGCAGGTCTCCTCTTGATGTTCGTTCTTGTGGGGATACCCTCGCGTTTCAAACGGGTCGTGGTCCGCTTGAGGACCACCGTTGCAATGAAGGTTGGTGGTTGATCTGACAAAACACACTAATCGTAGTTTTGCGTAGCTTCGCGCAAATCATGTGCGATTAACAATCGTGCCAGACGGAGCACGTGAGTGCCTACTACACCCCTAAATGTTCTAGTGATGCGGTTGTCAAAGCCTTGCGCTCTTCTTTGAGTTCGCATTAGGACGTGGAACGTGTTGTGTTTGAATGGCCAGTTGAATTAAGGCAAACTGTGGAGACTAAAGAGATAGATTCTGCTAGGCTTGGCGAGGAAGCGCGTAGACTCTTATATGCAAGAAATGTGCACTGTTCGATTGGACGGCGTTGCAGATATGCGTTTTTAGACAGAAGGGATTTTGAGTGCTCCACAGCGTCCTCAGCCATAGTCTTCTCAAGGCGTTGAACGGAATATGTCTTGATATGGGTCGGGTGAAGACCGACTAGTTGTGCTTGCCTGCCTGGGGTAGAAGTCCTGTTGGATTGCAGTGTGTATGCCATGCGTAAGCACGAGGGGAGTTGTGACCAGATACCAACGGTAAGCTTTCATGCCGCTTCGCTTACTTTCATGCCTGTTGACTCCATGTCTTTGCAGCATCCGCAACGTTCTTGACTCAGAAAGCAAGTTTCTAGCACCAGTGGAGGCGACTGCATTCTTCCTGTATAAACGCAGCACAGAGCTGAGGCTAAAAGGTCCATACTGTTCTAACTCTTTGAGCTGGCGTGTCGCTCTGTGCATTTCTATGCCGCCTAGTGAATCTCAGTGCATTGGGAAGCAGTATACGGAGTATACGAGTGTGCAAACAGTTGTGCTTGCGTGTCGTGGTTTTACAGTTCGTGAGTCGTTGCGCTCAGGCGAAATCTGTTTTTTAGGCATGCCCTGGGTGGCACGCTGAGCACGCCTGCTGTGATGCGGTGCTAGCTGTGTCTATGCGAGGCGTTTTGCCATGCGTGGCGCACAGTGTGCTACAACGCTGCACGCGTTAACCCTATGCCTTGTCCCCTTTGGACAGACTGCAGCCTTCGTGATTCCTTGATTTGAGCTGTAGCCTTGCGCTCTATGCACATTTCGCCTGTGCCCTTGTGTTTTGCGCAGTTCGTACGCCAGTCCTGTCACTCTAGGTTTCACTGGCTGAGAGAATGCCGTGGATGTCCTGTACTTTAAAATAACGTGAAAGGTACAGACTCAAACGTTGGAGTTTTGGAACCGCAAATGTCGATCCGCGTGCCTCTCGAATCTCCGAAACTTGCTGTGAGTATTTTCTGCACAGCTTCCTGCACAATATATGAACCCATTATATGCCATATCCAAGCAGGTATTTGCTCTCGAGCCAGAATAACGCGTAGCAGGTTTTTCGTTGCTCAGGATGTGAGTCAAGTGCTTTATATTGCAGCCGCTTGCCTCGCCAGCATGGCGCTGCGAAGGCCATCCAGACTACTCTGCGGGACCCAAACGAGTCTCTACAGTACCTTCCAAGACGCAGGGTGTGCTCATTTCATCTTCGTGTTTTGGAGAGCACTCGTGCACTTTATTGATGCCTCCGCCAAGAAGTGAACATAAAGTATCCTCGTTGCTGTTGTACGTCGGATGTCTCTTGTAGCTGAGCAGTAGTCTCCAAACCGCCACCATACGTTGTGACAGCGATGGGGGAGTACGCAAAATCGCACTTCCTACTGTGTTCTACTGTAGACGGTGGAAATTGTATGCTCAATGCCTGCAGGGGGGGTCCTGCTGGGTTCTGCAAATTTCACAGTTGGATGGACGGCACGGCGCGGCGCTTTATACCATCTGCAGCTTGTGCGTAGCAGTATCTTTGTTGGTGGCGCTCTTGCTAACGCGTTGGCGATCTGCAAGCGTCACAAAGGCCGTTTATGTTCCCTATAGTTGTCGAGCCACGTATGTGAATATATGAGGGTCGGAGAATGAACCAACGAGTGAGGCTGGAGGCGCCGTCCTGTTGCCAGCACGATGATGCTGTCTTGCTGAGCGCTATAGCGGGAACGATTAGGCTATATATTGCTATGTATAAACGTTGCCGCCTATGCCTTCATTGTTGTATTCGGCAACACATTATTGATACCTGTGAGTTGTGTACGGAGAAGGCATCTGCTAGCTGTGTGTTTTTGTCGGTGCACAGTGGGTTTCTCTAGGCACGTTGCAGGTGGAATGCTTTTGGCGTCTCCTTAGTGGGTTGCATTGCACGTCAAAAGAATAGAAAACTCCGATCGCTACATTATGTGGAGCTGATAACGAATACGTGCGCACCAAAACGTTCCAATGTGCGTCTGGCTTACTGGCCTCCAGATGGCGCCACAGCCGTATGCTTCAGAGTACAGGAGACTAGAAACATTGTTCTGCTGTCGGTCCACATGCAGGGGTTGTGCCACGGCCTAGCACGTAGAGGAGGCATGGCCAAGCTGTTGCCACCTAATCCATTCTTCTGCTTTATTGTTGATGCACCTTCAGGTTCGCAAGAGGAGCGTTGCCCAGCATGTGCGTGCTCCATTGTTAGTAACTATGATCACTCATTGGCGCCAGCTTATTCATAGGCATTACTGTATCGGCTTGATTTGTCAACAAACCTGTGGATACGGCGCTACGAAGTCTAGGAGATCCGTCGGCCTTTTGTGTGCGATTCTCGTGAATGTCCTAGGGACAGTTTAACAAGCTACACGAGCAATCCGGTTGCCTAATGCGTGCGGTTGCCCTGATGCAAACAGAAAGTAATTTTTCTCATTGGCCGACTAGCCTATCCTGCTCAAGAGTGCAGTGGATGCTCATCAGATAAGGACAGGCAGCATCTTGACGGATGCGTGTTTGGTGCAGACCGTTCCCAAAACGTGGTGGGGGCGCACGTATGCAGTTTTCGCTCCACGTGAAAGGCGCGTTTTACTAGAGTTTTGCAGGAATGGATTCGTTGAGCTACGCGTGCCCAGCTGTGCAGTTGCTGGTCTATCGTTAGAGGTAGAATATTTGAGTTTTTGATATCGGCTGCCTTTTGAATCATATTTTATTTGAGCACCGTAATATCTGAAGACCGGCCATAATGCATTTGGCGAGGGTTCACGTTCCCACTTCGTCCAGATGTTGAGACTCCGCTGGGCATGGCGTGTGTATCGATCGTATCTGTGTTGGAGTTTAGGTTGTGTGCATAGTTCCGATTTTGGGCTGCATGCATGTTTCCCTGTATTTGATATGGGAGGGTCTTGCGTGGAGTTCGTTCTGTTGGTGGCCTGGACCTAGCAATCGTGGGCGCAAAGTGCATATTGCCAAACTCATGGCTTGCGCACTCTGCCCACATGCGGCGGTGTGTACCTTTAAATTCACTTGCAGATAGGCATGAACGAGACCCGAGAACGATTGCGTGTTCTGCAGCCTAGAAGAAAGCAGAGCCTTCGGATGGTGTGCGTTTTGAGTTCATTCGTTCTCGCGTTGTGTTGGTAAGCAGCCATGCTGCACGGTTAGACTTGTTTGTGGAACGTTGCTGTCCAGAGGTGTCAACTGTGGATGGGCTGCGTTTATGGATAGCCTGTGTGTTGCTGTTTCAGAGTTGTGAACGCCAGGGCGGTGGTTTGGTCTCTAATGTCTGTGTCTCTGCCGACCAAAATGCCATATGCTTTGTTATAGATGCGGAATTTGTAAACGGTTATGTCGTGGGCACAGCAAACGCCACGAGCTTCTTTCTTTGTTTCTCATTATCACCATGTGGGCGTTTCTTTGCGCATCTCACAGGACGTGCGCTTCGCGTTTGGGCACTTGGACCGGCTCTATAACGGCTCTTTTGCTTCGCGTCTGCAAGGTGGTTTTAAGAGTGTGCTGATAGAGGCGCTGGAGTTTGTGGTCAAGCTTAGTTGCAAGCGTGCACCGAAAACGCCCCCCAGTCAGATGCTGCTGCCCCCTTGCTGATACGCCTTTAATCTCTGTAGGGATAGGTATAAAATGCAGCCTGCTGTTTAGTGGAGCCTTGGCATGTGATCGACTTACACTGTATGTGTTCATGCGAGCATGGCTTTGTGTTGGGTAGATATTTGGGGGACTGAAGCGTACGTGCCTGCAGTTGCGAACTCGCAGTCACGCGCGGCAGTACAGAGGAACGCCTAGCGTGGGAGGAATGAGCTTTTCGATCCCGCTGATATTGCGTGTGGGTTCCTGGTCGTGCTGCATACGAAGACTGTTTCGTATCCGCTTGACATCCACAGATATAAAATGTAGTTGAGCTTCACGGCTTGCGGACTAGCGTCTAGTTTCTCGTTTGAAGGTTGCGGGCCCGAGTGCGGCGCTTCGGTCTCGAGCACTTGTTTCCCTCTCGGTCAGAAGGTTATATGCTGGGTTTTTGATGCGAATGTTCCAAACGGTTTTAGGGTGGTTGAAATGAATACCACGAGTGTTTTTTTTTGTTGCTTCTCAGCGTCAGAGCAAGTGTGCTGTTGAGCGCATTGGACAGCCAGTGGGCTTTACTTTTGAATGGTTGCAGCAGCGTTTTAAGATTGCAGACCACTGGCTTCATTTCTGCAGACTGTGTTTGACTGGGTGTTGACAGTAGTGCTGGTGTTTGTGGCCTGTCTTAGTTTCAAGCGTGCACAGCAAATGCTCTCACGCCGAATGCGGCTGGCTACTTGTAGCTGTTTCTTTAATCTGTTAGTATATAGGTTAGAAATGCAGCTTGGTGGTGATGAGAGTACGTGAAGGTTTTCCATGTGATATGCCCAAGCGGTAGGCTTTTATGCGAGGACGATGTTGCGTTGGCTGTATATTTGTCAGAGTGAAGTGTGCATGCCTGCAGTTTCGAAGGTATAGTTGCGTGGAAAGGCTGCCTATAGTGTGGGTATGTGCTTGATCGGCTGGCTCTGATGGAGAGCGTGGATGAGTTGCATGGCTTGCGCATTTGCCTGCAGCTTCGCATTGCAGGGTTACAAGCCGGACGGCGGCGGTTCGGTCTCGAGCACTTGTTTCCCTCTCGGTCCAAAGGATATACGCTGAGTTTTTGATGCGAATGTTGCAAACCTTTTTAGCGTGGTTGAAATGAATACCACGAGTGTCTTTTTTTGTTGCTTCTCAGCGTCAGAGCAAGTGTGCTGTTGAGCGCATTGGACAGCCAGTGGGCTTTACTTTTGAATATTTGCAGCAGCTTTTTAACATTGCAGACCACTGGCTTCGTTTCTGCAGAGTGTGCTTGACAGGGTGTTGACAGCAGTACTGATGTTTGTGACCTGCCTTAGTTTCAAGCGTGCACAGCAAATGCTCTCACGCCGAATGCGGCTGGCTACTTGTAGCTGTTTCTTTAATCTGTTAGTATATAGGTTAGAAATGCAGCTTGGTGCTGATGAGAGTACGTGAAGGTTTTCCATGTGATATGCCCAAGCGGTAGGCTTTTATGCGAGGCACATGTTGCACTGGCTGTATATTTGTCAGAGTGAAGTGTGCATGCCTGCAGTTTCGAAGGTACAGTTGCGTGGAAAGGCTGCCTATAGTGTGGGTATGTGCTTGATCGGCTGGCTCTGATGCAGAGCGTGGATGAGTTGAATGGCTTGCGCATTTGCCTGCAGCTTCGCATTGCAGGGTTACAAGCCTGACGGCGGCGGTTCGGTCTCGAGCACTTGTTTCCCTCTCGGTCCAAAGGATATACGCTGAGTTTTTGATGCGAATGTTGCAAACCTTTTTAGCGTGGTTGAAATGAATACCACGAGTGTCTTTTTTGTTGCTTGTCAGCGTCAGAGCAAGTGTGCTGTTCAGCGCATCGGACAGAAAGTGGGCTTTATTTTTGAACAATTGCAGCAGCTTTTTAAGATTGCAAACCACTGGCTTCATTTCTGCAGAGTGTTTTGGACTGGGCGCTGACAGCAGTACTGATGTTTGTGGCCTGTCTTAGTTTCAAGCGTGCACCGAAAATGCTCTCACGTCGAATGCTGCTGGCCACGTGTAGCTGTGCCTTTAACGTGCTAGTGTATAGGTTGAAAATGCAGCTTGGCGCTGATGAGAGTACGTGAAGGTCTTCGAAGGTACAGTTGCGTGGAAAGGCTGCCTGTAGTGTGGGTATGTGCTTGATCGGCTGGCTCTGATGCAGAATGTGGTTGAGTTGCATGTGTGCCAGCTCCTCTACAGTGCGACTGATTTGCTTCGCTTCTGCGATGCGTTTCCAACCGTGTGCTTGTAGGTGTGTCGTTGACGCCCGGGGTTTTAGGTGTGGAATGCAGCATGTTTCTTGTGATAATATCAGTGTGGTAGTCTTTCATGTGGCTTACCCAGGCTCTAGATGTTTATCCAGGCAAGGTGGTGTTGTGTTGGGCGGATATTTGTCCGACTGAAGTGTACGTATCTGGTGCGTAAGGCCCAAGTTATAGTTGCATGAAAAGCCTGTCCGAAGAGAGGAGATGCGGTTGATCAGCTCACACTGACACAAAGTGTGGCTAAGCTACAAGGGACGCGCACGTGTCTGCATTTTCCCCATTTGGGTGTGCATTGTCCAGAGGAACGAAATGTGGACGCTAGCGGTCGGGGAGGCCTTCGGTGGGCTGTGGATAAATACGTTAGGGATAAAATACGGCTATGTAACGTGGTTGCGTGCTTCCAGGAACGCAGTTAGGGTTGTTTCCATATAATGCACTCAGAGTGGTTCGGCATTAATTGGAGTCTCTTATCTCCTGCTCTGTTGCCCTTAGATCCTGCAACCCTCACTTCAAAGACAGCTATGGATTCCTGTACGCAGGGGGTACGCTGACTATGCTGACTTCTTACATCATTGCTTCGCAGAACATCGAAAGAGGCAGGCGTCTTTGAAAGGCGTAAACTATGATACCATTTTCCTGTACCGTTTCAGTTTAGTTGCAGTTTTAGAGTGGGCTGCGTTGTGGGGGTTCACCACTCTTACCCCATTAGCCGATGTCAAATAATTTTTTGGAGCTATTCATTATTATTATATTGTGCGATAGGGCTAACCTTTACTTTGATTATCTAAGGCGGGGGTTGAGGCCTGCTGGTCCTATGCAAGGAGATAAGCCCACTCTGTATACCAGCGCTTTCCAGAAGAAAAGGGAAGGTACACACTTTGGGGAGGCGTGAACGACGATTCCATACATCTCAGCGTCAAGGGCTCTATGAAGAGATCAGATGCTTTGCTCCCGGAAGCAACGTTCCAGAGAATATCTGCGGAGAGAGGCTCAAAGCGATGCCAATCGGCGGAGTTGCGTATGCACCCTAACCAGGATCGCGTGCATTTAGCAGTTCTGGTTGCGAGCTGCAGTGGCAGCGAGGCCCATTGTGTGTTACACCTCACAGCAAAAGGACTAGCGCGCTGCCTACCCCAGGCATTAAATAGGCCGTTATCTGAATCCTAGAAAGTGCGTTCCTGTTTACAACCATATCACTGGGCACCCCATGCCGGTGCCAAAAGACGCGCAGTGCGTTGCGTGAATTGGCTTTGCACAGGTGCTATACGTCCGCGTACTTTGTATGCTGTACTCACCTCACTTTCAACCACTATTGAGAAAAAAATCATCTTTCTGGTACTTGTGCTGCGGGGGGCGCGCGCTCCATAAATTATAATTTTGCACAGATATACTTGTGGATGCCACTAATGCGTGGACGTTTCTGGCATCCAGTGCACTTTTCCGAAGGTCAGCATCTATGAGCATATTTATTCCTGGCACATTATGCTTTTATGTTGATTGCTGGGTGAAGGGAAAGTTTTGCTCCAGCGGTAGGTCAGTCGTTGCATTTCGTCCGCACGGCAACGATGCGCTTGCCTAACTCTCTCCACCTCAGGTTAGCTCTGTTTAAGCGGTGTGAGAAAAGCTGTCAACCGCATTGACAGCGTGCATGCTGATGTTCTACATTCGCGGGTGCGGACACATGCTGCGCTGAAGGTTTCCAGGACGCAGATACTGGTTTGCTCTGCACAGGAAGCGAGCTAGGCCTGATACTTGACCAAGAAAGTTTGAAGGCAGGAGGTTCACAGATGCATAAAGCGCTGCCTGGTATGATGTGCCCTCCGCCATGAATTGCGGCGTAGCACTACAGGTTGCGCCTGGTGTATGCTCCTCCTTATCGAAGGTGCACTGCCGCCGATCCGCTGATATCGTTTTGGTATTTGCTGTTGCTCATATCGGATTCCGTTGTGCAGCGCTGATTCTGGTAGCATTTCCTTTCCTCAAAGGGTGGAGGTCGTGCGTACAGTAAGTAAGTTTCCTGCCTACTTGGTTTGGGCTGCATGTGGGATGGCCCCAGAGCAATACGGGCAATGCCGCTACCAAACCCAGCAGCTAGAAACACAAGCATATTCTTCATCTGCGTTGTGTGGAGCTGATGTCCCGGGAGCATTTATTGGCTGCTCTTGTTATAAACAAACCATGCCCCAAGCCAAGCCAAAACAGGGCACTGACATACAGCACGCGGCAAAAGTGGCAGAAATTAAGCTCCTTCCTTCCTAGGGCTCAGTAACACTTGCCCTGACAAGGAGCCGCGAAAGGGAGTAGCGTTGCGTCGCCCACATTTGTCCCATAAAAGGGAATAGCTCATCCCACGCTTGATCCGTGTTTCTCCACACAGAGGTCTACGAGACCGACCAATATACAGCGTTCGAGTGAAACGTCAAATTAGGTGTGTGGCAACAATTGGCAGCATCGTTCACAGCAGCTGCATTGGCATTGGACGAAGAACTGCCCATTGATGGAGCTGTGGAGAAATGCAATTAGTCAGTGCGCCTGTGCGAAACTCCTCGTTTCGTTTCCGCCAAACGTTACGTAGACACACACACAGAGCCTGTAGCATACGCTGTGTTGAGCCAGCTGTCAAGCCTGCGCACGCACCTTTGCATGTTTCATGCTTCACGCCTCCGCAGCTGCGGGTGGTTGTTGCAAACGCGCCGAAGGGCTTGCACGAGAACTGCCAACACCTGTATAGATGAAGCTATCTCCAACTAGCTTCTCTATTTCTAAAAGTCGCGTGGGTTGAACCCCAAGCCGGCTAACATCAGGTCCGTTAATTTTCCTCAGTGGATATGCAGTGCACAACGCTGTCTGTCCTCTGTGTTTTCTGAAGAGAACTCAGCACTGGCCAGGGTGGCTAGGGAAGCCATCAATGCGGCTTGAGAAGAGGCAATTTGGTACCGGTGAGTGTAGGTTAGATAAAAACGAAAAAAAATACGCACTTCTGGGCGAAAGGCCATAGGATAGCTTTCACATCATAATGAAATACCTGCAATGTTTCTTTATGAAAGCATGCAAAGAGAGGGATTCCCTTGCACGTTAATACCTGCAATGAATGGCTGCTGCCACTGCATCCTCAGTGGCATTTGCACGTCTCTACGCACGCAGCGGAAAAGCAGTTCTCCACCCCAATAAATGTAGACACATTAGGAGTCCCGCCCTGCGTTTCAAAGACTATCCCACATATTCAGGCCTTTCTGCCTATCCAACAGCGGCCCCTCCGAATCCCCAGGCCTCAACCACCTCACCTTTCCGATTGACCTTCGAATGCATATGACGCGCGAGAGCATACTCTTGCCGATCGCGGCGGGGTTCGTGCACAAAAGATGCGACTATTACATATGCGCGACAACTGCATTTATGCACAGAAGGGTGCAGCTGGTTGGAAGTGACTCGTTATCCCTGTTGAACAATCAATTTGAGAGTACACAAATTCACGTCATGACGCACCGCGTCTTCCCTCCTCCTGCTCCTCACGCCATGGCCCTTAAGTCATGCGAGCTTGAAAGATAACTCCCATAGCGCCTGTGCGGTCCCTCAGACTGAGGGCGTCGTAGCTTTCGGCTGCGCGTGGATGCGGGTGGAGACGCCAACCTAGCGCTAGACCGGCGGGAGCGTATCCGTTCTTGCTGCCATCTCGGTTGCTGCTTCTGGCTACGTGCAACCGAATTGCTGCGGTCTTGAGATGGCCGTCCTGTGGCAGTGGCAGCAGTTGGGACAGACGCGCCTTCGACAAGGGGTGCCCCACCTGCAAGCCCCCCCCGGAACCCCACAAATTCATCCAAAGAAGAAGCAATACCGGTTTCTCTGTCCTGAGCCCTTGGCGCTGGGGTTGAAACACGCTTGCCACGAGAGGAAGACCCCCCTGGTGGAGCTGCACGCATATCCGTGCTTGCTCGCAGCCCATATGCAGCAGACTGACACCTAGAGTATGCCCCCCTACGCCGCAAGCTCTGCACACAACGGTGACAGCAAGCAGCACATGCAGATCTCGACGCAACACAAACAGCGTGACACAACCTTGTGCCTACGACGACGCATCCATGAACCCACCAAACAACAGAGGGAACACCAGAGCTTACATCTATCGAAACAGCTAGGAAACGCGCCCACACAGACACCGTGTTCTCCTCGGACGCGAAGAGTAGGTAGCAGTTGTCTTTTGCACTGGAGTAGATGAGCATGTCCTTTCCCTCGGTGTATATTTCGCCGTCGGTTGCGAGGACGACTGTTTTCTGTACAAGCCAGAATGCAATAAATAGCGTACACCCAAGCCAAATGTTGCTGTAAAGCCTACTCCTCAAAGCCCTACTGCACCCCTCCTTCTTAAAAGGCCCTTGTGTGCCTATGCGTGCCGCCTCTGCCCCGTTATGCCCCTACAGTTCCTGCACTCATCCCTAAATAAACTCTCTTTCTACTGGTACGATCCCGTGCAAAGTGTATCGTTACTCGGAGAGTTCTGCCGCTTGGATCCATAAGAAGCAATCGTCCCGCATCTGTCAATACAGCGAGGCATCGCTGCGGCTGTAGCTGGCAGTTCCTCTTGTTGCCTTTCCCAAACAACCGAATGAACAACCGCTCACAGAAACTCCTGTGCTCTGCAAGTGCAGCAGCACACACTAGAAGCATGGCTCTCGCTTCAGCGAAGCTTGCAAAACCATTTCCGTGCATTCACGCATCCATACACAACGAAAAGCATCCATAGTTTTTCAAAGACGTCAGCTTATAAATACTCAAGCGGAGTCAACCCGTCGCCCATCACTGCGCAAACATAAGCAGAATCCTCCTCACCTCTCATACGCAGGAGAACGCCGTGATACTGCATCCTTTCCCCCTTCAACAAGCACTTTCCAACGTGAGGCGGAGCATCTTGGGTGGCGGGGAAAGGACCTCTTATAGGCCCCTGGGTATCTCTGAAACTTGTGCTGGCCAGGCCGCTTGGCTGCAGACCCTCACGTGAAGGCATGCTGCCGACTGCAGCAGATGCCGCCCGCAATGGGCCTTCGACGCCTGCACCGCTCCCTTGACCAGCTGCTGCCCCCTCCCCTGTTAGAATCTGGCCGTCTCCATCAGGCTCGGAATAGTCTGCACTGGAGACAGGGCGAAGACGCAAAGGGGGGCCCCAACCAAGGACTGCATCTGTCACAGCGCGGCGGCAGGCGGCCTGGGGCTCTTCTGTTGACTCTGATCGGAAAGGCATAACGTCAGCTTCCAACTCCTGCTCATAGTCCTGTTGTTCCTGCATGTCTGCACCATCCCCGCAACCCTCTCCGTCCGCCCTCTTCCACTGGCGAACAGTCGATACAGCCTCGAAAGCATCTTCCTCTGTGAAGGCTTGCCTGTTTGTGCTGCTGCTGTTGAGGCTCGGTCCTGGTGAGATAGGGACGGAGTCAACAACCCGTCCGCAGCACACGCATGTCTTGCTACTGTCACAGCAGACACACACGTGCGTAGCGTCCACTGCTGCAGATTTCAGAGGAGAGAAAGGGCAGCCTATGGAAGGCGTGAGCTCAGCTTCCAGTGCGGCAGCAGATACTGCTGCTGCTGCTGCTGCTGCTGCCGCTGCTGCCGCTGCATCTGCTTCATCTCCACCAAACGAGGTCCCGCCACAGCCTGCCGCTGCTGCTGCTGCTGCCGCTGCTGCTGCAGCTGTTGCAGCTTGGCCGGCGCGTCTGGACTCTTGGAATGCAAAGGCATACTGCATCACGTCTACTGGCAGAGGGTGATAGTGCAGAGACATACAATCGATCCCGTTGAAAAAGGGGTGTTCGAGCAGCTCCTTTAAGTCTCTCGACCCTAATCGCTCTTCCTCCTTAGGGTGCAGCAACCGTCGTATGAGGTCTGCTGCAGCTGCGGGCAGGTGATGCGGCAGAGACAACTCCTGGTTTCCACATACCTCCATCGCAAGAGCCGGAGTTGAATGGCCTTCGAAAGGGGGCTCCCCCAGCAACAATTCGTGTACAACACACCCCAGAGACCAGCAGTCTGTTCCAAAACCGCAGCCTAACTGCTGCTGCCCTACTGCCTCTCCGTCTACATCTAAAGAAACAAACAGCTCAGGGGGTGCATAAGCAGCCGTCCCTGCATACGGATACATAACAGCGCTTCGACGTCTACTTTCCGCATTCAAGTCATCCCGTACACGGCCTGGCTCACTCTCACACCTGTTCCTGCTGCTGCCGCTCCGGTTGTTGTTTTCGTTAATGTTGTTGTTGCTGCTGCTTGCGTACGAGAACTCCAAAGACGAGGTCAGCCTCTCAGCTCCTCCCTGTTGCTGTTCCGGGTGCTCCTTCTTACGGTTCTGCTGCTCTTGCCGCTGCTCTTCCTGCTGCTCCTGCTGCTGCTGTTCTTGCTGCTGCCGCTGCTGCTTTTGCTCTGGCTGCCGCTGCCAGTGCTGCTGCTGCCGTTTGGTGAAACAGAGAGCAGAATCGAAGTCTACTAGCGTCAAGTGGCCGTCATGACTAACAACAATATTTTCGGGTCGAATGTCTCTGTGCAGCACTCCTCTTCCTCGCATAGCAGCAAGAGCAGCAACAGCTTCGGCCGCCCACAGCCTTGCAGCTCCCACAGACAAGCTGAGGCCAGCGCAGCTCAGGCGCCGCAGCACATCGCGCAGCGAAGCAGCCCCTGCGTAGTGCAGTACGAAATAGAGGCTGTCTGCTGTCTGATATGTACGCCTCAAGTGCACAATACTGGGGTGTACAGACCGTCCCCCCGCACTCAGGGCCACCAGCGCCTCCTTCTCTATCAGCACCTGCTGCCGCAGCCGGCTGCGAAACCGCAGAGGATGTTTAGACACCTGAAGCGCATCCACCAATCGCCCCACCACACAAAATCTATCACCTCCTGTAGCAGCAACACCAGCAGCAGCAACAGTAGCAGTAGCAGTAGCAGCAGAAGCAGCAGCTGCAGCACCAAGAGCAGCATAAACCCCTTGCTGCAACGCCATAAAAACCAAGAACAGAAGCAATCAAAGCAGCAGCAGCAGCTAGAAACGTACAACTTTAACCGCCACCGTATCCCCTGAAGATCTCTCTGTGCAACGAAACACCCGGCCTACAGCACCTCTACCAAGCAGAGCAACAGGCACATAAGGAGAGGAGGCATCAAAATCTCTACAGGGAAATTGAAAAGGCGGAGTCCATCCAAGACTCGCTTGTCCTTCCCAGCCTGCTTCCTCTGCTGCTGCTGCTGTTGGTGCTGCTGCTGCTGCTGCTGCTGTTGCTGAAGACGCTGTTGGCTGTGAGCAAACAGGACTGGCTCCTCGAGTCCTTCTAGAGCTTGCTGAGGGGCCCTTTCTATGTGCAGATGCAGCATGAAGCTGCTGCTTCTGCTGTTGCTTCCGTTGCTGCTCGTGCTGCCGCTGCTGCCTGGCTGATGCATCACCTCCAGACCCAGCCCCTCCCCCTCCAATCTGGACTTCGCTGTCATTCGTTGGTGACTGCCATCGAGGTTTGTGTGGCTGATGCCGTCTGTGTTGATGCTTGTGTTTGTGCTGATGTTGCTGATGCTGCCTGTGATGATGCTGAGGCTGTGGGTGCGGCCTTTCGCATGGGTGGCCGCCGCCTCGCCTCACCCCCTCTTGTCCATTTGCAGCAAAAGGCCTCGATGACACTACCCTGCTGCTGCTGCTGCTGCTGCTGCTGGTTCTGTTGCTGTCTGCTCCACATGTAGCAGCCGGATACACCGCTCTGAGGGAGGGGTCATTCTGGTGTGACCTGCGCGATCGGCTATCCCTGGGGATCTCCATTAGCAACAAGAGAAAGTGTCGCTCTTTCCCTCTCCCCTTCTATCTATGAATTGTGTCTGTGCTATTCATTTACCCGTAAATCCGTCGAAGTCATTCAATCTTGCTGTGCTGCTGAGCTTATCTAATCTGTACGTTGGCTCCACTATGCTGGGGCCCCCAAACTGCCGCTTCTGTTAGCTTACCTCCCCTCCCAATAAATGTTTGAGCTGAAGGTGACGTCTAACAGCAGTAGCCACAAGATCAATCCTCAGAAGCGGCAGCAGTAGCCACGCGCTCCCTTAGAACCCATGCCGCAGGGGTTCAACCCTCCCCTCCCGCTGTTGTCTTATCCCCTCAAAGCACAGAGCCACGCAGACCTGCTGCTGCTGTTGAGCTGTAAAGAGGATGCGAACAACGTAGATGCAGCAGCAGTAACAAAGAGGCTTCAACCAACACATGCAGCCGCCCCTACCCACGTGGGGAGCTGTGTGGCGTTGAGGCAACAGGGTTTGACCTTGGTAGCGGTTTAGACGTTTATAAAACCCTCAGACAGATCCAGAAACAGCCACACTCAACGCAAACAAGCAGAACTCCCCATGAGTCATAGCCTTTGTTGCTCTCCCCCACCCCGCTCCTGGGCTGCGCTGTAGGCGGCAGCCGCGAAATGGCTGGAGAGTAGCAGGGGGGATCCTACGGCGCTGGTAGCTTCTTTCCTACACTGTTGAAAAGAGATAAACTCATTTAAATGAAAGTTACTACAGATGTTCCCATGCGCTTTGGCGGCAGGTGTACCTGCGGCGAGCGGAGAGTGAGAGCAGAGCGAGAGCTCTTGCTGCTGCGCGATCATGGCTTTTTGCTTTACACGCATAAGTGTAGCTGCTGATCATGATCTCTGTGGTTTTATCTAATAATAATGCAGTTAATTGCCCTTACAGGGCGGCTTGGGGCTCTAAAACCACCTCAGCAACGCCAGTCCTCCTGGGCTGTTCTCGTCAGGTCACCTTGTCTTGGTCTTCGTGTTTGTTTGAGTGCAGATTCCGTCTTCTAAGTCCAAATAACATATTGTGAGCTCTGTCTGCCTGAGGAGAGTAGGGAGGGATCGTAACGGAGTTGTATTTGCTATTGCGAAGGCCATACGCATCACAGAGCCGAGGGGAAGGCAGCAACACCTTCGTAAATGAACCTTTGAGGTCGCCTGCTTCAGCCTGAACCTCCTCAAGCTGCAACTGCTGTACATTTCTGGGTTCAACACTGCTATTAGCTGCTTAGGGAGGCCGTAGCCGTAGCAATGATCGCGCTCAAACAGTCGGGCGCGTGTTATTTGTTATTCAAATATCACCCTCTTAAGGTTTTACTTGCAAACTAGTGACCACAGCGTAGTTCGTATCCACACGAAAAACTGCGAAGAAGAAGAAACTGGCCAGCACAGCGCTAACTCGCAATTCAGCCTCAGCCTGAACTCGCAAGATTCTCTAGTTTGCTGAGTTCCTCTAGCAGCATTCTCGTATCGGTAGCAGATTGCTACTGTATGAAGGGACTACGGCAAATGCAGAGGGGAATAGGTGTCAGTTCTGTATCTTTTGCAGCCTTCTCCCGGGAAGTCAGGAGGCGTTACAGACAGTCACCGGTCGTTCAAGATCAGCTGATTGTATCTGAATAGGCTGTTAAGAGACAAAGGTTGCGGGGATACTCGCCTGCTTTATTCAGATCCTTCGTGCAACTTATTCCACAGTGTACAGACAACCGTTGGGGAATATGAGGTGTGGTGGCAGGACTCGATTTTGCCAAACAAAATAGAAAAAACCCTCAGAGTTCACGCAGTGAAGCTGTTGCTGAGAACAGGATGGGGCAGATTCTATTGCTGTTCAGATGGGACATCAATCCTTTCTATTATGCAAAGTGTTTATAGTTGCTGCTGCCATGAAAGTTCGTAGCAGAGATCGCTCTACATATTCTTGGCAAGAGAGGTTAAGCGCGGCCGGGCGGTCTACCCGGCATTGCGGGGGAACCTTGAAAGTTGAGAATGTCTGATAATGGTGTGGTGTTGCGTATTTGGTGCATGGCATCATCTATCTTCTAAGAAGTGATGCTACCTACAGTTATGTTGTTAAAGATTTCTTAGAGGAGTTTGAATCCCCATAGTAAATGCGATCCTCTGCTGCGGGTAGGAAGCTACGTGTTGAAGGTGTTCTGAACAAATGAAAACATTTCTTGCTGTCACTCTCGTTTGGCCAAAATTGTTTCTTCATAACTAACTCGGACTCCAACATTTCGTGTGGTTTTGAGGATTTTCTTTCCTTTGTATGACGGTACATTGAATTCCATCTCGTGAGAACAATCTTATGAAAAGTAAACCTCTACATAGACAGTTGGGTTGATCCTTTGCATGAAATGCCCATCTTCGAAATATCCCTTCCTTTGTCGACTGTGAAGGTGACGGTGTTCTATTCTCTTGTTTTACTTTACTCTTAAACGCCTCTTTATTTGCACGGTACATGCTCGCCGAAGAGAGTGTCATAATAGAAAGTATCCCCATGTTTGGATGCCTGCTTGCTGGAATACAGAATACCTAGCTGCTGTTTTATTTGCATTACAGTGGATATGCAACCATTCAAACTGCTTGGCTAGAGCCTCTCTTCTACAGAGACGTAGCAGGCAAGCCGACTAAGAGCAGCAACCTCGCCACCACCACTATATACTATACAACACATCCTACCTTATAGAGTGCTTGTGTTGGGGTCTGGTTACACTGCTGCTGTGTAGTAGTCTGCCCTGAAGAAGCTGTATTGTCAGTGGTCAAGGCTAAGTGCAGGTCTTTCAACTGAATGAAGCTACTCCTCTCTTATCGGTTTGTAAATGTGTAATAAAATAAAGCTTTATAAGCTGTTCATTCGTATTCATCTTTATATTCCCACTCACATATTCCGCGCGGAAAGGAAAAATACACAAAGCACTTGTTAAACGGATCGAAGGGTTTTAGCAACACCTCAGAGTAACACTTCAAAGAGGGCTACGGTCCCGCCCGGAGGCCACATTGTAAAACAAGAGACAGCTGCACTTTGGCCGCCCGCGTTGCAACACCTTCAGGCTGCTACCCCGCAAGCGAAGGAAGGCCCACATCCCTGCGAGATGCTGCCAGTACCTGTATGAGACCTGCATCCCGGCAGCGCACTTCGGCTCGCAACTACGCCAGAGTGCATGCACAACAAAATCATACAGCCACATCATGGTCCCTTGCCGCCAGCTGCAGCCTTTCTGGAGGCACAGCACTGCTGTGATAACTATGAATCTGTTCGTTGTTAACTGACACCATCAGAGGGACGAAGGCATGAGGCCCTTGGGGAAAGGATGTCGCCCCACTGCTGTGTGCTTTCGACTCCCTCGCCGGCCTGGCTGATGGTCCCAGACACAGGACACCTCTAATAACAAGCGATGTCATAGAAAAGCGAATTGAAGCAGCTATTCTGCTGCTCTCTACACGGCACATGTCATCCACTCTTTCAGTGGAGATCACGCAGGTACACACAAGACCCCGTTTCCAACGGGGCGGGACGCTACACAAGAATCAACAAAGGGGGGGGGGGGGGGGGAAACTTTGCGCAATAAAATAAGCACGTGAAATCTAATATGTACAGGTCCCCTGTGCAAGAACAGAGCTTTGGGATGACGCGCTAAATGCTGCACGTGCTGTCTCCAAGCCCGAACAGACGAACTCGCACTTCAAACAATACAATTAATAATAACAGCAGAAGGAACAATCACCAACAGCTCCTGATATTGCTGTTACTTCTTCCTCAAGAAGCTCTGGATTTCTTCCAGAAAATGAATAACCATAGACAACATTAACATGAAGAGCCCGTGGAGATGCCGCTGAATATAGAATGCGACGCTAACATACATCTCACCGCTCCTCCTCTACCCCGCAGTTGTTTTAGGTCTTTCTTTGGGGGCAAAGAACACGTGTGGTGGCCATGCCAAGGGCATATGTCCCTTACAGGCCGTCTCCCGAAACATATCTGACACAAATGACTTAACTGGAGGCATCGCCTATATCCTATATGCTTCCATGTGGCTTCGCCTAAATGCTGTCACTGTCAGTGTGTGCCCCCACACCCAGGGCATGATGAAAAGCCTCCTCTACTCCAAACACATGTTGAACCGTCAAGAAGGCCATCATCCCTTTCTCTTTCTGCTGCTAAGCAACAGCCTAGACTATTTGAATATTAATCCCAAGTCTTGATCGTCTATGGTGCTGTTATGCTACAGCTGCACTGAGATGAGCCTCTTCTTGTCCGTCCTCGACAATTTCTGAGGCCCTCTCCTCCGCTGCTGCTGCTGCGGTTGCTGCTGGGCTAGCTGCTGCCTTTCCAGCTACCATTGTTGTCACATTGAGAAATGCTGCTGCTGCTGCTCTTGCTGTTGGCGGTGCAGTGTTGCCGCAGTTGACTTCTCTTAACGGTGGTGGCGCACAGCTAGCTATTGCTGCATCTGTTGCAGCAGCAATGACGGCTACCAAGACGGGGGTGTCGGTTGATGAAAGAACAAAGGAGCCTGCCCCCACTTCCACTCATCTCTCCTACCTGCAGGACTGCCTGTTTGCTCGCCTACGGGTCCCTCGAGCGTATCGGGGGCGCCGGCGTCTGCAGTACTGCATAGAGAAGGCTGCTGGTGTCCCCAAATGCCTAGCAGGTCAGACAACGGGTTATGTCTGGTTGGGCCCGAGCCTCCAGCTCCGCTGCTGTCGACGCCTCCAAAAACAAAGGAATCGGCCGTTGCAGCAGCAGAAACCCTCTGGTTCTTGTATCCTGCAAGTGTGGGGTTGCAAGGCAGATCCGCCAGCAGCCCCAAACCATCCACCCCCCCCGAGTTTTGCACTGCTGCATGCGTCTGCTGTGGGGTGTCTGTTAACAGCAACCTCGCAGCAGCTGTTGCCATAGCAGAGACCCCCTTGGGTCTAATGCTGAGGGGTCCCTGGCCTTGGCCAGCCTCTGTTGCTTGAGGGGGAATACAGTCCCGCCTCCCTTCCAGAAGCATCAGCAACTGCTGCTGCTGCTGCTGCTGCTGCAGAGTTAGTCCCCCTGCACCTGTGATAGAAAGATTGCGCTGCGGTCCTGAGGGCTTTCTAGAGCCGCGCCCATCCCTTGGAAGGCTGCGGTCTGCCAGCCCATCTAAGATGTCCTGAGCCCCCGCCCCCCCCTCACTTTTCGCTGTCTTTGGTCGGGTTCCTGTTCGGGGGGACGAGTGTTGTTGCTTCCTCCCTTGGCGTTGACTACGCTGATCTTGAGGCACAGTCCTTCGCCGACCTACAGGGGGAGAAGCAAGCCCTGTTTGTTGCTGCTGCTGTTGCTGTTGCTGTTGCTGCTGTTGCTGCGGTTGTAGCGTCGACCCGCGGCGCCTCAATGGCAACGCGGGTGCTGCATTACTTGCTGATGCAGCTCCTGCTGCTTCGTTTGAGCAGCTGCTGCTGATATCCAGGCGATCTAAAGCCGCCACGATGTGCTTCCCTGCAGCAGCACAAACACACCATCACCAACCTCTATCCAACAAAGACAGACAGAGAGAGAGAGACGCATCTCCTTCTCTATGTGGGATTATATCCCTTAGCTGCAGCCTCTCTTTGCTCCGATGTTTCTACAGCATCTGTGGGGCCCCCCAATCCCATTCAAGTGTCAAACAAATCTGTGGGGCCTCGACTCACCGTATGTACAGCTGCGAAGGAGAGGCAGCTGCTCTAGAAGGCGGTGGAACAGCTGCACACGCTGCTGTCCCTCTGCAACTTCTACCATACGCTGCACAACGTAGTTGCCGTAACGATCAAGCATGAGTGCTGTCACGGGGGCTCCTTTTCTGTATATATCCGCATGCATGCAGCACCCAGGACAAGTGTATTTTAAATAACTTAGGATAATTATATAATTAATACATCCATATATATATATATATATATATATATATATAAGAAAATATCAATTATATTCAATTATCAACAATTAATAAATAATCATTCGTACAAAACATACACTAGCAGCCCCAGGCAGAACCTACACAAGCTCTTACGCATGCATAGCACTTAGGGATACCCTCTCTAGAGCTTAGGCCTCCGTCACATAATACTAGCTTGCAACATCAGCTGCATGCAGGCTGGAAGGCTGAAGATGTGGAAGCGGGAGCTAACCCTAAACCCTAAATCTCTAAACCCTAAACCCTAAACCCTAAACCCTAAATGTCTGGTGTATACTTACTGAGGGTCCGGCTTGAGAGCCACGGCAATCAACTCCGCCTGAGCCCGACCAAGCGTGTTGAGGCTTAGAGCCCTTTCTACGACGTTGCTGCAGACAGAGAGACAGACAGACCGACAGACAGACAGACAGACTGCAGCAGCAGCAGCACAGAACATC
>OY986950.1:1648610-1653610 GCA_963920595.1 Eimeria praecox
GTCGGTGGCGGCGGCGTTTTTCGAAAATCGTGGCTGAAGGGCAGACAGTGCGAGGCCGCTATTCGAGGTGAAGATCTGCTGCTGCTGCTGCTGTTGCTGCTGTTGCTGCTGTTGCTGCTGCTGCTGTTGTTGCTGCTGTTGCTGCAGTTGCTGCTGCTGTTGCTGTTGAAGTTGATGCTGGGGCTCGTGCTGTTGTTGGCTCATTTGCTGCTGCAGGTGCTGCTGCAGCTGTTGCTGCAGCTGCTGCTGCAGCTGCTGCGAGGCCGTTCTGTACGTTCCCTCTGTCTCCTCAAACACAAAGGAGCAATCCTGCTGCAGCAGCAGACCCCCATCTGTGGGGCCCTCTTGCTGCTGCCGATTGTCTTGAGAGTCCATGAACAGGCGAGGTAATTGCTGCTGCTGCTGCTGCTGCTGTTGCTGCTGGTCTGGTTGCTGCTGTTGCGGCTGCTGCTGCTGTTGCGGCTGCTGCTGTTGCTGTTTTGGCTGCTGCTGCTGCTGTGGCGGCTGCTGCTGTTGTTGCTGCTGCTGTTGCAGCTGTTCCTGCTGCTGTTGCCCCTGCTGCGGTGGGCTCTGGCCGGCGTGTATTACCGCGACCTGTTGTTGTTGCTGTTGTTGCTCCTGCTGCAGTTGTTGTTGTTGTTGTTGCTGCTGCTGCTGGTGTTGCTGCTGCTGTTGAGCAGCACCCTGAAATGCTGCTGTTGTGTTTACAGAGAGGACAGGGGCCCCTGCAGCATTTGTTTTTCTAGGTGTGTCACCTGTAGATGTCTCCTGGCTATCTGGAGAGGTTCTTGAGGGGGCCCCCAGGGGCCCCTCAGGCGAGCTTGGGGGGCCCCCCGCCAGTAGAGATGCTGCAGTACTTTCACTGGCGGTGCTTAAAAGAGACAGTCTCTGATCAGATCCTAAGTCCCCTGATGTAGGTAAGGAAGCCCAGTGAGGTGAGGGGGGCCCCCCTGCACCACACACAGGAGGGGGGGGGGCCCCCAATCCAGCAGCAGGAATCAGTTGAGGTGTACACTGCCAGCAAACCCCTCCAGACTCCAAACCCACAGACCCCTTGGAAGGGGCCCCCAAGGGGGGCCCCTTCAAAGACCCCCCTGAGGAGCCCCCAGAGGGCCCCCCAGAGGGTCCCCCAGGGGGCCCCCCATCGCCCTCACCAGATACCTGTCTATGGCCCCCCGGGGGTGGCCCTTGGGGGCCCCCAGGGGGGCCCCCCTGGGGGCCCCCTGGGGGGGCCCCCAGGTTCTGAGGGGGCGGGGGTGAGGCCCTCAAGTCTAAAGGGCCCCCTGTAAGCATTTGTAGAAGCAAATAAGACAAATACGAAGTTGTAAGAGTGGTGTTGCTGCTGCTGCTGCTGCTGCTGCTGCTGCTAGCGATATTGCTGCTGGTGCTGCTGTTGATGCTGCAGCTTATGCTGCTGCTGCTGCTGCTGCTGCTGCTGCTTTAGCTACCTAGGACAGCTGGAGGGCCTGTTCCCTTGAAACGCACATCCTCGTGTTAGGTGACCCCGGGGGCTGGGATCGTCGATCCCCTGCTAGCTTCAATAGGCGGAAGATATAAGAAGAAAAGCTACAAACAGAGTTTATAATATACGATAATGTAGAGTGTATGATATCTTATAATATTTTCTGGTGTACATACACCGCGGACGTCCTCTGCCTCGATCCGTCTATGTAGGACTTCAGAGGCAACACAACAGCATTATTAATATATCCTGTTGTTGCTGTTTATTTGCTGCAGAAACAGCTGCCCTTTTCTGCTGCTGTTGCTGCTGCTGTTGTTGCTGTTATTGCTGCTGTTGCTGCAGCTGCTGCAGTTGCTGCTGCAGCCACTGCAGCTAGAGAAGGCGATGACTGTTTGTTGCTGCTGCTGCTGCTGCTGCTGCTGCTGCTGCCTGTTACAGCTGATGCTGGTGTCGTATGCTGCTGTTTAGATGTTTCTTCAACTGTTTTATTGCTGTAGATAATAAATAAGAAGAGAATAATCAATCTACGAAGGCCAGCAGAGGCTCTACGGCCCTTGCAGCAGCACGACGCCAGCAGGAGGAGGCAGGCAGTAAGCAGATCCCGGGGGTGTATATACTTTGGGCTGTTTGTGAAGAACAGCAGCAACAGCAGCAGCAACGAATCACAAGAAATAAATCTATTTATTCACAAGAAAGAAAGAAAAAGAAGAAAAACAATACAAACAAAGTACGCGGGGTCTGTCAGCTGTATCGACAGCTCCCGTGTTGTTGCTGCGGCTCGAAATCGTAGACAGAAGATAGAAGAGGGAGGTCTTGATGTTATTATGGATTATATTGATTATCTCTATCTATAATAAATAACACAAAATAATAAACAAAACAAACACACTCTACAACAATAACACCAGCAATATAACCCCTATACGGCGCGGTCTGTATCGGAGTTTGGAGTGTAGCTACACCAGCCTAGCCGAGCGGCGAGGGGGGGGGGGGGGGGGGGGGGGGGGTATATGGGGGCCTTATCTCTGTTTATATAAATAATAATTATTATATTTTCTTGTTGTTTAAGGCTCTCCATTGCAAACAATTGTCAGAAGTCGGGGCTTCAAACGAGGGAACCATGAGCTGCTGATAGAAAGGGCGCCGCTGCTGCTGCTGCTGCTGCTGCTGCTGCTGCTGCTGCTGCTGTTGCTGCTGCTGTTGCTGCTGCTGCTCTGTGCCGCGGTGTATGGATCGAGTTTATTTGTTTTTATGGTGTTTTCTTTTGAAATTAGGATATGATTATGGTTTTAAAATAAAAATAATATTTAAATAAATATATTTATTATTTATTTTTATAATATATACACATATATAACATCAACACCCTCAGACCATCTGAAGGACCGCTATATCGAGCCAGGTAGCTGCAGCAGCTAGCCGCATGTTATATTGTTTGTTGCTATATTTTATTGTTGTTTCTAGGTTTATATTTATCTCTTTCATATCCTAAACCTTCTCTAAACCTACATATCATAAGGGGGGGGCCTATTCAAGGATAGAACCCTAACCCTACCCTACCTACTTCCTACGCACACCACACATGGGCCCTTCAAAACACCTAGTTCAGATATATTGGGGGCCCCCAAATAAATTGTAAGGGGGATCGATCGATCCCCGCTGTTCCCGTACAGCTGGGGATCGATCGATCCCACCTAAGGGAAACACCTACATGAGCCACCTACCCCACCCAGAACCCTAAACCCTAAACCCTAAACCCTAAACCCTAAACCCTAAGCTTGAAACCCTTCTACTAACATTAAATCAACTTAATACATTTCAGAAGAATCATTCAAACTCCTCAACAAACATTAACACAAAAATAAAATAGAGGCAGAAAAACACAAGACACAAACACAAACACGAAGAGGGGCCCCCAACATAGACAGGGGCCCCCAGCACGTACAGGGGCCCCTCAGCCTAGGGGCCCCTTCCGGGTAGGCCCCCACCCCCCCCCAGGCAAATCCTTCAGCATAGGGGGCCCCTTCAGGGGCCCCTTCGGGGGGCCCTCCTTCGAAGGGCCCTTCAGGGGCCCCTGAAGGGGCCCCTTCAGGGGGTTGTTCATTATAGGGGGGCCCCAGAGGGGCCCCCCCTATGCACTGAGAGAGAACTGACAACGTAAGGGGGGCCCCCTTAGCTGTAGCTGTCTTAATTGCTGCAATATCTGCTGCTGCTGATGTGGAAGCAGCAGCAGCAGCAGCAGCAGCAGCAGCAGAAGCTTCTGCTTCGCCTTCTAAGGAGATAGAGCATCGATCTATGACAGAGAGCTTAACCCTAAACCCTAAACCCTAAACCCTAACCGGGCTATGAAGGGGCTAGCTAGCTGTCTGTACCTCAGGATCGTGCTGCTGTGATACCGTGGCTGCTGTGTAGCTGCAGCAGCTGCAGCAGCGGCAGCAGCAGCAGCAGCAGCTGCTGCTGCTGCTGCTGCTGAGGCTGCAGACAACGCAGGCCTTCTATATATTATATATTTTCTGTTTAAATCAATTAGAGAAAGTCTACTAGCAGAACAAAGGTAGAAAACAAATACCCTGCTGCTGTCGCGCAGCAGCTGCAGCAGCTGCAGCTGCTGCAGCTGCTGCGGTGCTGCTTCTATTATTGCAGCAGCAGCAGCAGCAACAACTGCTGCTGCTGCTGCTGCTGCTGGGGTTGTGGCTGTCTGTCACAGCTCATCCCGCCACGCACGGGAGGCCTCTCCTCTAAAACCCTTGAAATCTCTCTCGCTGCTGCATGCAGCTGCCGCTGCTGCTGCGTTTGCTGCTGTCTTTGCTGCTGCTGCTGCTACCGCTGCTGCTGCTGCTGCTACCGCTGCTGCTGCTGCTGCTGCTGTTGCTGCTGCTCCCATTGTCTCCCTTGTCGTAGCTGCTGCGTTTCTCTCCCTTTCAGCAGCAGCTGTTGAAGGTGCTGCGATTGCTAGCGATGCGCATAGCGCTGCTGCTGTTGCTGCTGCTGCTGTTGCTGCAGCTGCTGCTGTTGCTGCTGCTGCTGTTGCTGCTGCTGCTGCTCTTGCTGCAGCTGCTGCTGTTGCTGCTGCTACTGCAGCAGCAGCAGCTATCTAGGCCTGCAAGGCGGGCTGCCACAAGGCCACAACTCCTCCAGCGACTGCAGAAGAAAACACAGAAGCTGCTGCTGCTGCTGCTGCTGCCGCTGCTGCTGCTGCTGCTGCTGTTGCTGCCGCTGCTGCTGCTGCTGCTGCTGCTGTTTCTGTTCTATTCTACACACTTGATGGCGCGGAGATGCTACTCGTCTGGCCTTTGTCGCCTGCGACAGCTTGCCTTGCTATTAATCGACCTAGCTAGCTAGCTTACTAACTAACTAGCTAGCTGGCTAGCTAGCTAGCTATCTAAGTAGCTAGCTGGGTAGCTAGCTAGCTAGCTAGCCGAGTGGCTAGCTAGCTAGCTAGCTAGCGAACGCGCTACCCACCTAGCTAGCTAGCTGGCCAGGTGGCGAGCTAGCTGCCTACCTAGCTAGCTGCCTACCTAGCTAGCTACATGCCTAG
>OY986950.1:1663610-1668610 GCA_963920595.1 Eimeria praecox
GCAGCAGCAGCAGCAGCAGCAGCAAGTCCTACCCGAGAACCTCAAGGCGACGCCATCCGTCGCTATCGCTACCGCAGCTGCAGCAGCAGCCGCAGCTCAGATTCTTATCGTAGCAGATCAGCTGCTGCCTATCGGTGACATAGCTAGCTAGCTAGCTAGCTAGCTAGCTAGTCAGTCAGTCAACTAGCTAGCTAGCTAGCTTGCTGGCTGGCTGGATGGTCGGCTAGCTAGCTAGCTAGCTAGGTAGCTAGCTAGGTAGCTAGCTAGCTAGCTAGGCAGGTAGGTAGGTAGCTAGCTACCTGTGCAGCTGCTAGCTACCCCTTAACAACGCGCGTAGTTCGACAATCTAGCCAGTAACACAGGCTGCTGCTGTTGCTGCAGCAGCAGCTGCAGCAGCAGCTGCAGCAGCAACTGCTGTTGCTGTTGCTGCTGTTGCAGCTGCAACAGCAGCAACTGGTGTTGCTGTTGCTGCTGCAGCAGCAGCAACAGCAGCAACTACTACTACAGACGCAGAGCAGAAGACACAATTCATACAAAAAGATTTTCCTATTAAATCTCTTCGCCGCAACAAACCAAGATAACTGCAGCAGCAGCAGCTGCTGCTGCTGCTGCTGCTGCTGGGGCTGCTGCTGCTGCTGCTGCAGACGCCGCAGCAGCAAACGCTGCTGCGGCTGCTCGATAGGAAACAGCCATAGCAGGTAGTGCGGCTACAGCAGCAGCAGCTGCTGCTGCTGCTGCAGCAGCATTTGTTAACACTGCCCCCGCAATAGAAGTTGAGGTTGAGACAGTCCGGGCACACAGCAGCAGCAGCAGCAGCAGCTGCTGCTGCTGCTGCTCCCCTATGAAATAGAAGCAGAGCCTCTGCTGCTGCATTCGTTGCTGCTGCTGCTGCTGCTGCAGCAGCTGCTGCTGCTGCTATCCAAGCAAACAGAAGCAGAGGAGCTGCAGCACTAAACAGCATAAGAAGAAATCCGCTATCGCTCTATCCTTCGTAACAGAGAATATCTCCGGGCAGACAAGCTGCAGCAGCAGCAGCAGCAGCAGCAGCAGCACACAACAGCAGCAGCAGCAGCAGCAGTTATGATGACGCCCACAAGCAGCACCCAGCAGCAACAACTTGCTGCAGCAACAGCTGCAGCAGACTGACAGCAGCAGCATATCAACACACCACCATCTCGCCGCAGCAGCAGCAGCAGCAACAGCAGCAGCAGCAGCAGCGGCAGTAGCAGCAGCAGCTAGCTGCAGCAGCGGTATCTAGCTACAGCAACAGCCTCTAGTTATAGCAGCATCATCTAGCTGTAGCAGCAACCGCAGCAGCACCACGTAGCAGCAGCAGCAGCAGCACCACCACCACCACCACCACCACCACCACCACCAGCAGCAGCACCACGTAGCAGCAGCAGCAACAGCACCACGTAGCAGCAGCAGCAACAGCACCACGTAGCAGCAGCAGCAGCAACAGCAGCAGCACCGCCTAGCAGCAGCAGCAGCAGCAACAGCAGCAGCAGCAGCAGTTGACGCACCTGAGCTCGGAGACATCCTGTAAGTGCTGCTGTTCCGCAGCAGGAGAATACAGCAGCAACAAACGCTGGCTTTGGATATGTGGTGTTTGATAAGAGAGGCAGCAGCAGCAACAGCAGCAGCAGCAGCAGCAACCAAATAATAAAACTATCGAGGAGGCGAATCTGCTGCGAATAGTTTGAGGTGTATGTACACCACGCGTTTAGAAACATCTTCCGTAGGCTCATCCTGCAGCTGCTGCTGCTGCAGCTGCTGCTGCTGCAGCTGCTGCTGCTGCTGCTGCAGCTGCTGCTGCTGCTGCTGCAGCTGCTGCTGCTGCTGCTGCAGCTGCTGCTGCTGCTGCTGCTGCAGGTTTCTTCTGCTGCAGCAGCATCTGTCGTGCTGCTTGGCTTCCCCTGAGCTTTGCGTGCTGCTTCTGCTGCAGCAGGTGAGTTGCTGCTGCTGCGCTGCTGCTGCTGCTGCTGCTGCAGCGGCGTGCTGCGATGCCGCTGCTTCATCTATCCCGATAATAAGCAACAACTCAGCAACAGCAGCAGCAGCAACAGCAGCAGCAGCAACAGCAGCAGCAGCAGCAGCAGCAGCAGCAGCAGGTAGGGGGGCCCCCTCCAGTCAGGGGTGTGTTGTTGCTGTGTTGCTGTTAGTTTTGTTTATTCGCTGTGTCTTCAACATATTTTGCTGCTGCTAGCAGCAGCAAAACTCTTTTGCTGTTGTTGCTGCTGCTGCTGCTGCTGCTGCTGCTTTGTGCTGAGACAGTCAGCTGCTGCTGCTGCTGCTGCTGCTGCTGCTGCATGCGTCGGCAGCGGTATTTGGGGCTCTCTTTCTCTGTGTTAATCTAAATATATAAATATAAATATATATTATTTTGATTTATTTTTATTTATTTAAATTTTGTTTATTTAAATTAAAAAACATTTCAAAGAGCGCGCAGCAAACTCCGCAAGGAGAAGCGACGCTGCTGCTGCTGCTGCTGCTGCTGCTGCTACTTCTGCTGCTGCTGCTGCTGTTGTTGTTGTTGTTGCTGCTGCTGCTGCGTAGACAGCAGAGCCATGGGCAGGTCCACCCTTCAAGGTGTAGCTACAGCAGCTATTGCTGCTGCTGCCAGGCTTGTTTGCTGCAGCAGCAGCTGCTGCTGTTGCTTTGATGGTGCTGCAGGATGCAGCATTTGCTGCTGCTGCTGCTGCTGCTGCTGTTCTGCTGTTGCTGCTTCTTCCTTCGCTGCTGCTGCTGCTGCTGCTTACTGCATCGTTCGCGCTGCTGCAGCACAGCAGCGTACAGCCTGCTGCAGCGAGAGAATGTAAAGAGGCAGCTGACTGGCTGGCCCCTTGCTGCTGCTGTTGCTGCTGCTGTTGCTGCTGCTGTTGCTGCTGCTGTTGCTGCTGCTGTTGCTGTTGCTGCTGCTGTTGCTGCTGCTGCGACACAGGAGCAGCAAGAACAGCAGCTGTTGCTGCGACACAGCAGCAGCTGCTGCTGCTCTCGTTTGTGCCCTGCATGCGCATGCAGCTTTGGATGCTGCCTTTAAGGCTGCTGCTGCTGCTGCTGCTGCTACTGCTGCTGCTGCTGCTGCTGCTACTGCTGCTGCTGCTGCTGCTCTCACTGCGTCAGAGGCCCTTGCAGCAGCAGCAACAGGACACCTAGCTGCAGACAGCAGCAGCAGCTGCTGCAGAAGCTGCTGCGCGGTTGTTTCTAATGAGGAGGTTGCTGCTGCAACAGATATGGTTGCTGCTGCAGCAGGGGTGTTTGCTGCTGCTGCAGCTGTGGTTGTTGCTGCAGCACTGTTGGTTTCTGCTGCAGCAATGTTGGTTTCTGCTGCAGCAGCATAGGTGCTTGTTGCTGCTGCAGCAGCAGAGGTGGTTGCTGCTGCAGCAGCTGTGGCTGTTGCTGCTGCAGCAGCAGAGGTTGTTGCTGCTGCTGCTGCGATGATGGCTGGTGCAACCTTCTTTGGGGCTGCAGCAGCGGTGGCTGCTGCTGCAGCAGCAGAGGAGGTTGCTGCTGCTGCAGCAGGTGTGGTTGCTGCTGCAGCAGGTGTGGTTGCTGCTGCAGCAGTGTCGTCTGCTGCCTCAGCAGCTGCGGCTGTTGCGGCCCCTGTTGCTGCTGCTGCCGCAGCAGAGGATGCTGCTGCTGCAGCAGATGTGGTTGCTGCTGCAGCAGAGGTGCTTTCTGCTGCAGCAGATGTGGCTGCTGCTGCAGCAGATGTGGCTGCTGCTGCAGCAGATGTGGCTGCTGCTGCAGCAGATGTGGCTGCTGCTGCAGCAGGGGTAGTTGCAGCTGCTGCAGCTGCGGTAGCTGCACCTGCAGCAGATGTGGTTGCTGCTGCAGCAGTGTGGGTTTGTGCTGCTGCAGCAGTGATGGTTGTTGCTGCTGCAGCAGATGCAGTTGCTGCTGCAGCAGAGGATGCTGCTGCAGCCCCAGTGGTGGCTGCTGCTGCTGCAGTGATGATGGTTGATGCAGCAAGGAGGCCTGCTGCTGCTGCTGCTGCTGCTGCTGCTTGTTAGAGACACCTAAGAACCCCTGCTGCGTTTGCTGCAGCAGCGGGGGATTCGATTTTTCTGGCTGCAGCAGCTGAGCTAGCGGTTGCAGCTCTAGCGGTTTCAATAGCTGCAGCAGAGGCTGCTGCTGCTGCTGCTGCTGCTGCTGCTGCTGTTGTTGTTGTTGTTGTTGCTCCTCTTGCTGCTTCTGCTGCTGAGCAAGGCCAGCGAGACGCTCGTCCTGCTGCTGCTGCTGCTTCTCTTCCTGCTGCTGCTGCTGCTGCTGCTTCTCCTGCTGCTGTTGCTGCTGCTGCTGCTCACCATGTTGTTGGTGCTGCTCCTGCTGCTGCTGCTCCCGTTGCTCCTGCTGCTGCTGCTCCTGCTGCTGCTGCTCCTGCTGCTGCTGTTGCTGCTGCAGCAGTTGCTGTGATTGCGTCTGAGGAGTCGGCTGTTCTTCTTCTTGCCGTTGCTGTTGCTGTTCCTCTCGCTGCTGCTGCTGCTGTTGTTGTTGTTGCTGTTGCTGCACCTGCTGCTGCTGGTGCTGCACTTTCTGTTGCTGCTGTTGTCGTTGGTGTCTTTTCTTCTGTTGGTTGTCTTTCTGTTGCTGCTGCTGCAGCTGTTGCTGCTGCTGCTGCTGCTGTTGCTGCTGCTGCTGCAGCTGTTGCTGTTGCTGCAGCTGTTGCTGCTGCTGCTGCTGCAGCTGTTGCTGCTGCTGCTTCTGCTGCTGCTTTTGTATTTTTCTGAAATATCTTTTTTGTGTATATCTTTCTCTTCTTTCTCTTCTTCTTTCTGCTGCTGTTCGCATGCGTACTCTTTGTTGCTGCTGCTGCTGCAGCAGCAGCAGCAGAGCTTTCTTGCGGTGTCTAGACACCCGAGACCTGTCTCCTCGAATAGGACAGTCAGCAAGACCCGTGATAGCATGAGGGAAGGGAACAAGCATGGAGTGTATCTCCACCTCATGTCGCATGCGCTGTCTCCTTTGGAGACGATCCTGGGGTGTCTCCTGAGCTAGTA
>OY986950.1:1676110-1681110 GCA_963920595.1 Eimeria praecox
ACCGCTTCTCCCTCCAGGCCTTCCCGGGCTGCAGCAGCAGCTGCAGAAGCAGCTGCAGCAGCAGCTGCAGCAGCAACTACAGCAGCAACAGCAGGAACAACAACAACAGATTTCTTTCGAGCAGCAGCAGCGGCAGCTGCTGCAGCAGCAACAGCAGCAGCACCAGCAGCAGCACCAGCAGCTGCGCTTCTCTGGTGCTCCTCCAGGCTTGCATCAAGACGTTGAATCTCGATATACACCGCAGCCAAGACAGCAGCAGCAGCAGCAGCAGCAGCAACGGGAGCAGCAGCAGCAACAACAAATGCAGCAGCAGCAACAACAACTGCAGCAGCAGCAGCAGCAACTACACCGGCAGCAACAACAACAGCTCCAGCTGCAGCAACAGCAACACAAGGATGCGGCTGCGGATACAGCAGGGGCGTATACACCCTATGCCTTGCAGCAGCAGCAGCAGCAACAGCAGCAGCAGCAACAGCAACAGCAGCAGCAGCAGCAGCAGCAGCATGACACTGGCGCCCGAGCTCCGCCGTGGCAGCGGCCTTCAGGAATCCACGTAGGGCAACGACTGCTGCAGCAGCAACTGCAGCAGCAGCAGCAACTGCAGCAGCAGCAGCAACTGCAGCAGCAGCAGCAACTGCAGCAGCAGCAGCAACTGCAGCAGCAACTGCAGCAGCAGCAGCAACTGCAGCAACGACAGCAGATGCGAGGAAGCGGTAGGGAACGGCCGCAGCAACAGCAGCTGCAGCAGCAGCCACAGCAGCAGCAGCAGCAGCAAGGGCAGCAACGCCAACAGCAGCTGCAGCAGCATCAGCTGCAGCAGCAGCTGCTGCAGCAGCAACAGTTGCAACAGCAGCTACAACGACAGCAAGTGCGTCAGCAGCAACAGCTGCAGCAGCAACAGTTGCAGCAGCAACAGTTGCAGCAGCAACAGCTGCAGCAGCAACAGCTGCAGCAGCAACAGCTGCAGCAGCAACAGCTGCAGCAGCAGCAGCTAGCTCCCGGGCTTGTGCATGCACCTCTAGGGGGCCGTTTTAGAGGAGACACGCAGCAGCAGCAGCAGCAGCAGCAGCAGCAGCCTCAGCAGCAGCAGCAGCAGCACTCGTATCAGCATCTCGAACATCAGCCACACCGAGACACCAGCAGCAGCAGCAGCAGCAACAGCAGCAGCAGCAGCAGCAGGAGCAGCAGCAGGAGCGCCTGCAGCGTCTTAGTGCGCGCGATGCGATATCTGCTGCCGCTGCTGCTGCAGCAGAATCCGCAGCTGCAGCAGGAAGGCTTGCAGCAGCTGCTGTGTCTTCTATCCTTTGCTGCGAAGAGAAGAGTAGTAAAGCAGCAACAGCAGCAACAGCAGCAGCTGCTGCAGCAGCAGCAGCAGGAGCAGGAGGCCTGGAGTGAGTTAGTAGAGGAGCTGCGTGAGGTGTACGTACACCTGCTAGCTGCAGCTCTCCCCACACATGAAGACACGAAGCTACGAGTTGCTGCTGCAAGGGTGTGGATAGCTGCTGCTGCTGTTGCCTGTCAGATTGGTGCTGCTGCTGAGCAGGTGCTGCAGCAGCAGCAGCAACAGCAGCAGCAGCAGAAACAGAAACACCAGCAGCAGCAGCAGCACCACCAGCAGCACCAGCAGCACCAGCAGCAGCAGCAGCAGCAGGAAGCAGCACATTCTTTGAAGCAGCGGTGTCAGGCCCTCATGCGAGTTGCTGCTGTCGGCTTATCTTATATGACCTGTACGTACACCCCAACCTCCCTCCCTTCTTTTGCTGCTGCTTCTCTCTCAGATTCTCTCTCACACTCTCTCTAAACAACTGCTGCAGCAGCTGCAGTAGCAGCAGTAGCAGCAGTAGCAGCAGCAGCAACAGCAGCACAGGACCGAGCCAGTCAAGCAGCAACAGTAGCGGCAGCTGCAGCCGCAGCTGTTGCAGCAGGGAGCAGCAGCAGCAGCAGCTGCTGCTGCTGCTGCAGCAGCAGCAGCAGCAGGTTTTCGTTAGCTCCGTCATGACGATTCAAATAACTTGTGTGTGTGTATGTGTGTGCTGCTGCTGCTGCTGCTGTTGCTGCTGTTGCTGCTGTTGGTGCTGCAGGTGATGGCAGCACAGCTGTGCGTGTGGGGGCGTTGCGTGGTTTGCTGCTGCTTGCTGCTGCTGCTGTTTTAACAGAGGATGAGGCTGTGTCTTCCTTACAGCGAGATTCCTTTCCTCCTGCTGCTATCCATCCTTTCGTGTCGCTGCAGCAGCAGTCTGCTGCTGTTGCTGCTGCTGTATCTCCTCGACAAATCGCAGCAGCAGCAACAGCAGCAGCAGCAGCAACAGCAGCAGCAGCAGCAACAGCAACAGCAGCAGCAGCAGCAGCAGGAGGAGGAGGGTCATTAGATGTTGGAGAGGATTCGTGTTTGATAGCAGCAGCAGCAGCAGTTGAGCAGCAGCAGCAGCAGCAGCAGCAAGCGCTGCAGCAGCTAGGCTCTCGTCAGCTGCAGCAGCTGTTTCGCCTTCCTGTTTGCTGCGGCTTTCTGCTTCAATGTTTAGATGAGCAGGAAGAGACAGTGAGAGCAGCAGCAGCAGAGTTGCTGCTGCTGCTGCTGCAGAGCTTACGTCAGCATTCTCCCTGCAGCAAAATATCTCTGCTGCTGCAGTCGTTAGTATGGGATATGCTAACGGATGCTTCGCTGCAGCAGCAAAGGCTTGTTGCTGCTGCTGCTGTTGAGCTATCTCTAGTGTCTCCGTTGCGGGATGGGGCGTACAGACGAGCAATCACGATGCTGCATTATGAATACAGCAGAGTTAGAAAAATGCTGCTGCTGCAAATGTTAAGTTGCTGCTGCAGCCGCAACACAAGAGCAGCAAAGACAGCACTTCAAGGATTGTTGCTGCTGCTGCCATCAACAAACAACAGCAGCAGCAGCAGCAGCAGCATCAGAAACATCACCAGCACCAGCAGCAGCAGCAGCAGCAATAGCAGCAGCAGCAGCAATAGCAGCAACAGCAACAGCAACAACAGCAGCAACAGCAGCAGAGATACTGCTGCTATCGCAGCTACATGCATAGGCCTGCTAGCACAAAGATATGCTGCAGCAGACAGACAAGAAGCATTTGTTATCTTGTCGAATCCTCTCTCTCGATCCCCTCTCAGTTATTCCCTCTCTCCTCCTCTATCTATGCGAGAGCTGCTGCTGCGTCTCTTTATATGTGCTGCCCCTAGACAGCCTGCGCTGCAGCAAATCATTGCAGCAGCAGCAGCAGCAACTGCTGCTGCTGCTGCTGCTGCTGCAGCAGCAGCAGCAGCGGGAAGCGGTGCTGCTGCTGCTGTGCAAACGGGAGACTTAACGGCCATAACAAAGTGCAGCAGAAACACAAGCAGCAGCAGCAGCAGCAGCAGCAGCAACATCGGCAGCAACAGCAGCAGCAGGCGATCGAGTCATTCGCTACAACTGCAGCAGCAGCAGCAGCAGCAACAGCAGCAGCAGCAGTTGCTTCAGCAATTACAACAGCAGCTTCTGCTGCAGCTAGATTCTCTGGTGTGTCTTGATGGCGCTCATGCAGCGTGGGGATTTCGTGCTGCTGCTGCTCTTCCCTTAGATGTACAGCAGCAGCTGCTGCTGCTGCTCTTTCATTTTCCGAGTTTAGAGCAACTGCAGCAGAGTATTAGTGTTATTGTATTAACTATCACAGCACAAAGAGGGCTGCTGGCTCGAGCAGAACACCTTCGTCGAGGCATCCACACAGAGCAGCAGCAGCAGCAGCAGCAGCAGCAGCAGCAGCAGCAGCAGCAGCAACAGCAGCAGCAGCAGCAGCAAGGGCGTTTGTTTCCTTATCTATCCACTAATGCAAGAACTACAGCCGTGGCGCGAGTTGCTGCTCCTGTAGCTTTTCTACCGACACCAAGACATGCTATCAGCAGCAGCAGCAGCAGCAGCAGCAGATCGAGCAGCAGCAGCAGCAGCGGCAGCAGCAGCAGCCCAGGAGACGAAGGCCGCAGCAGCAACGACAGCAAAGCAGAGAGTGAACGCAGCATCAGAGATATGTCTCTTTTATCGGAGACACTCTGGAGTGTAATGGGGACACCGAGTTGCTGCTGCTGCTGCAGCAGCAGCAGCAGCAGCAGCAGCAGCAGGTCTGGCTGCAGCGAGAACTGCAGCATATGCAGCGGGAGCTGGCTCAGCAGCAAAGAAGCTTGGCTGCTGCTGCATCAAGACATACCCTGTCGTTCTTCCGCGCTGCTGCAGTCTCTTCGTGCTGCTGCTGCTGTGTGTAGGGGTAGTGTTATTGCTGCCAGCAGCAGCAGCAGCAGCAACAGCAGCAGCAGCAGCAGCAGCAGCAGCAGCAGCTCTACAGGGGCCAGACAGCGGGATGTGTGGATGACTCTGTCTTTGTTGGATGCGTTGAAGCTCTTCCCTGAGACAGATACAATGTATACAGAACAGCAGCAGCAGCAGCAGCAGCAGCTAGCTGCTGCAGACGTCCCGGGCAAACGGAAGGCAGGATGGGCTGAAGCAGCACGAGAAGGTGCAGCAGCAGCGGAGCAGCAGCAGCAGCAACAGCAGCAGCAGCAGCAGCAACAGCAGCAGCAGCAGAAGAAGAGACGCTCATGCCTCTCTACAACAACAACAACAACAGCAGCAGCAGCAGCAGCAGCAGCAGCAGGTTCTGCAGCAGCAAAAGGTGTCGCGGACAGCTGCACCCCTGCTGCTGCCTCTCCACCTGCAGCAACAGCAACAGCAGCAGCAGCAGCAGCAGCTGCTGCTGCTGCTGCTGACTTGAGGAAGAGGGTGAGAGGGAGACAAGATTGCTCTGCTGCTGTATACTGGGCTCCCGCTGAAGCGGATTTGGTTGCTGTGTGGCTGCTGCAGCAGCTGTATGCTGCAGCAGTTCCTGCTGCTGCTGCTGCAGCAGCAGCAGCTGCTGCTGCTGCTCCCCTTGCCCTGCATGTTCGCAGGGGCGCTGCCTGCGGAGGATACGATGAAGATGAAAGTAGCGGAGCAGCAGCAGCAGCAGCAGCAGCAGCAG
>OY986950.1:1713610-1716110 GCA_963920595.1 Eimeria praecox
ATTTATATATTTATATATTTATATATTTATATATTTATATATTTATATATTTATATATTTATATATTTATATATTTATATATTTATATATTTATATATTTATATATTTATATATTTATATATTTATATATTTATATATTTATATATTTATATATTTATATATTTATATATTTATATATTTATATATTTATATATTTATATATTTATATATTTATATATTTATATATTTATATATATTAATATATATAAATTAAATACTATCTACAATTAAAACAAAATTATATAAATATAATATTAATTGCTTACTTAATACTAAACAACAGACCCTAGGGTTTAGGAACAACCCCTAGGGTTTACAACATCTGCTAGGGTTTAGTAGAAGCTGTTGGGGTTTGTTATGGCCTGTTCAGCGTTATGTTTTGTGTACTAGGGTTTAGGGTTTCTAGGGTTTAGGGTTTAGGGTTTCTAGGGTTTGTTGATTAGGGTTTAGGGTTTAAGGTTTCTAGGGTTTAGGGTTTAGGGTTTAGGGTTTAGGGTTTAAGGTTTCTAGGGTTTAGGGTTTAGGGTTTAGGGTTTAGGGTTTAGGGTTTCTAGGGTTTGTTGTTTAGGGTTTAGGGTTTAGGGTTTAGTTGTCTAGGTTTATTTGGTAGGGTTTATATTCTAGGGGTTACGTTTTCAATGCTTGTTTATTAGAGTTTGTTGATTAGGGTTTGTTGTTTAGGGTTTAGGGTTTGTTGTTTAGGGTTTAGGGTTTCTAGGGTTTAGGGTTTAGGGTTTCTAGGGTTTAGGGTTTAGTATTTTTAGAGCGTATTAAATGTATTTTAAGGTTGTTCTATAAGAGGGTTTATAGCTAGGGTTTATATCTAGGGTTTATAGCTAGGGTTTATATCTAGGGTTTATATATATATATATATATATATATATATATATATATATATATATATATATATATATATATATATATATATACTGTTTATATTACTATTTATGTTACTTTATATATGTATATTACTATTTATATTACTATTTATATTACTATTTATATTACTTTTTATATTTGTATTTATATTACTATATATATATATATATATATATATATATATATATATATATATATATATATATATTATATTGCTATTTCTATTACTATTTATGTTTATATTACTATTTATATTACTATATATATATACATATATATATATATATATATATATATATATATATGTAGGTCTATCACCCGAACTTAGACTACGACGGAAATGTTTGTTTGAATATTTTGAGAGAAGATTGGAAGCCGGTGCTGTCGATATCTTCTGTTATATACGGCATACTACATCTCTTTCTAGTTAGTTTTATTCAATTTAATTTAATTAATTTAATTTAATTAATTTAATTTAATTTAATTAATTTAATTTGGTTTAATTTGCTGTAATTTGATATATATTTATTGATGCTGGTGCTGTCGATATCTTCTGTTATATACGGCATACTACATCTCTTTCTAGTTAGTTTTATTCAATTTAATTTAATTAATTTAATTTAATTAATTTAATTTAATTTAATTAATTTAATTTGGTTTAATTTGCTGTAATTTGATGTATATTTATTGATGCTGGTGCTGTCGATATCTTCTGTTATATACGGCATACTACATCTCTTTCTAGTTAGTTTTATTTAATTTAATTTAATTAATTTAATTTAATTTAATTAATTTAATTTAATTAATTTAATTTAATTTAATTTAATTTAATTTAATTAATTTAATTTAATTTAATTTAATTTAATTTGTTGATGGTGTTGATGTTGCTGTTGTTGCTGCTATCGCTTGTTTGTCTTTCTTCTTTTATGTTGAACGTGCTGCTGCTGCTGCTGCTGTTGCTGCTGCTGCTGCTGCTGCTGCTGCTGCTGCTGCTGCTGCTGCTGCTGCTGCTGCTTCTATTACTGCTGCTTCTGTTGCTGCTGCTGCTGCTGCCTTTATAACTGTTAATACTGCTGCTTCTGCTTCTGCTTCTGTTTCAATTCCTGCTGCTGCTGTTTCTGTTCCTGCTGCTGTTACTACTACTACTACTACTACTACTGCTGCTGCTGCTGCTGCTGCTGCTGCTGCTGCTGCTGCTGCTGCTGCTGCAGGAGCCTAATCCTAAGGATCCGCTCAACCAAGACGCAGCAGCAGCACTAAGTGCAGATCCGATAGTGTTTGGAGAGAGAGTAAGAAGTAGTATGAGGGGATTTTCTATTGGATCCGAGGCATTCTCCAGAATTATTTAAACCTGCTGCTGCTGCTGCTGCTGTTGCTGCTGCTGCTGCTGCTGGTGCTGCTGCTGCTGCTGCAATGCATGCATGGATGCTGTTGCTGCTGCTGCTGTTGCTGCTGCTGTGAGGATAGAGAGCAGCAAAGGATTCTGAAGATAAGAGAATTCGTCAGCTTGTGCTGCTGCTGCTGCTGTTGCTGCTGCTGCTGTTAATCTCAGCAGCAGCAGCAACAGCAGCAGCAATAGCAG
>OY986950.1:1723610-1726110 GCA_963920595.1 Eimeria praecox
TAATATACTAACCTCTTCCTTAGTAAGGAATGGAGTTAGACTGCCTATGGTGCCCATGATGGTAGAGAAGAAGATATGTTATTATTATTATTATTATTAATACTACTAATAATAAACTACTTGTATTAATATCTATATCTATATCTATTCTATACCTATCTATCTATATCTATATCTATATCTTTATATATATAATATACTAACCTCTTCCTTAGTAAGGAATGGAGTTAGACTGCCTATGGTGCCCATGATGGTAGAGAAGAAGATGGACTCAGTTTGCCCCACATTCAAACTTCCTACGCGGAGACCCGTCACAGTCTCCCCTACATGAAATTGGAGTACTGTCTCTAGCTGTAATACAAACATATATATATATAATATTATTATATTATTATACTATTATATTATTATATTATTATATTATTATATTATTATATTATTATATTATTATATTATTATATTATTATATTATTATATTATTATAGTATTATGTTATTGTTATATTATTATATTATGTTGGTGTTGTTTATTTTTGTTAGATGTACATAGAAGCCACTGTCTCATCAACATGATATTCAAACACTCTCTCTAAATGGAAGACAAGCAATATATATATATATATATATATATATATATAATATATTACAATATGATGTAATATAATGTAACATAATATATTAATATACTAATAAAATAATATAATTTTATTATGTTATTCTTATATTATTTTATTACTGTTAGATATATATATATATATATATATATATATATATATATATATATATATATATATTAAAATATAAATTATACAAATGTAAATATACAAGTATTAGTGTTAACTTTGATATAACATAACTCTAACATACTCAAATATAAATATAATTATATATATAATATACAATTATAAATATAATATATTAATATACATATTAATATAAAAATAAACATATAAACATACAAATACACAAATACAAGTACAACAAATCAAGCAACTCCTACAGCAGCAGCAGCAACTCCTACAGCAGCAGCAGCAGCAACACCTGCAGCAGCAGCAGCAACTCCTGCAGCAGCAGCAGCAGCAGCAGCAACTCCTGCAGCAGCAGCAGCAGCAACTCCTGCAGCAGCAGCAGCAACTCCTGCAGCAGCAGCAGCAGCAACTAACTTTATGGCAGCTGTCAGTCATATACGCGGTGTCTCCTCGAAGCTTCAAACCTGTGACGTCTCCTGTTTCATCCTGTCTCGCCTCACTAGGCACCTAAGCAGCAGCAGCAGCAGCACCAGCAGCAGCAGCAGCAGCAGCAGCAGCAGCAGCAGCAACAGCAGGCGAAGGGAGTATGGGGGTGTTATCAGAGAAGGGAAGGAGACAGCTAATGTGTCTCTACATCTTAAGATTTAAGCTCTCTATACACCCCAATCTTTGAGGTGCCTATACACCCCAAATTTTGAGGTGCCTATACACCCCAATATTTGAGGTGCCTATACACCCCAATATTTGAGGTGCCTATACACCCCAATTTCTGAGGTGCCTATACACCCCAATTTCTGAGGTGCCTATACACCCCAAATTTTTTAAGTGTGTGTGCGTATGTTATATATCAAAATAAATTTTGCTTACTCTTTGAATGAAGATAGAATCAAATTTATCTGCAGCTACGATTGTATGATAATCTAAAACCTCCCCACGAGTCAACCACCTACAGAGAGACAGAGACAGAGAGACAGAGACAGAGAGACAGTTAGAGAGAGACAGGGAGAGAGAGACAGGGAGAGAGAGAGAGACAGGGAGAGAGAGAGAGACAGAGAGTCTAAGGAAGGAGACAGTAAAATATAATAAAACAAAATATAATAAAATATAATAAGAAAGTATTACGTTAGCCCCACATCATCACACAGAACATGAAACACATTCAAATAAAATAAAACAAAATAAAATAAAACAAAATAAAATAAAATAAAATAAAATAACGTACCTGGGTAACGTATAATCACAAAGAACATGAAACAGATTAACACAAAACAAAACATAATAAAATAAACTAGAATAAAATAAACTAGAATAAAATAAAATAAAAACAAGATAAAATAAAACATAATAAAATAAAATAAAATAAAATAACGTACCTCGGCCCCGTATCATCACAAAGAACATGAAATAGATTAACACAAAACATAATAAAATAAACTAGAATAATATAAAATAAAATAAGATAAAATAAAATAAAATAAAATAAAATAAAATAAAATAACGTACCTGGGTCCCGTATCATCACAAAGAACATGAAATAGATTAACACTCGCTTTGTATTTTAGTATATGAATGCTTTCGCTTAAATCCCCAGCAAATATTCTATCTCCAGACACCCGAAGAAATACCAAACCCGAGGGGAGGTTCTACAGATAATAAACAATAAACAATAAACAATAAACCCTAAACCCTAGGCTCTAGACCCTAGACGCTCTAAACCCTAAACCCTAGGGTTTAGACTCTACACCTAAAATA
>OY986950.1:1731110-1733610 GCA_963920595.1 Eimeria praecox
ATATATATATATATATATATATATACACCTAACGCTTATCTTACCTGCGAAATCATCAACATGGGGTAATACAGCCAAAGCGCGAGGAGTGAAGGAAAGAGAGAGAGAAGAAGAAGCAAACACATCAGTAAGACGCACACAACGAAAGATACGGAGAGAAGAGCCGCACAGAGCAACAAAACCCCCCATACACTGCACACAAAAAAATAGAAACAGAGAAAGATATATATATATATATATATATATATATATATATATATAGGTCTCTCTCCCTCTCTCTCTCTCTCTCTCTCTCTCTGTATATATATATATATATATATATATATATATATATATATATATAGCTAAATAAAAACAAACAAATTGGGCTAGAAACAAACAAAGAGACAAAGACAAACAAACAAAGACAAATAAAATATAAATTAAATAAAATATAAACTGAAATATAAAATAGAATAAAATATAAAATATAAAATAAAATAAAATATAAAATAAATAAAATATAAACTAAATACAATAAACAATAAATAAAATAAACAAACAAAGTATCCTATAAAATAAAATAAAACAAATAAACTATAAAATAAAATAAAACAAATAAAGTATAAAATAAACAAACAAAACAAACTCCAAATAAAATAAATATAAAATTATAAAATAAAATAAACAAACAAACAAACAAACAAAACAAACAAACAGGATAAACCTAAACAACCTCCCTCAAATAAATAAATAACTAAATAACTAAATAAATAAATAAATAAATATTTATTTATTCTACCTGTTCAGAAGAGAAGGAAGCAACAGCTTGTAATGCATCATAATGTAGCGGAGTTGTAATAAATTTATCTTCTAATACGAAGGAAGCATATGTCTTCTCATTTAATGATAATATACATTTATTTTTATTTCTTTCTAAATCAACTAAACATAAATATGTTTTTCGCGAACCTAAAAATCGCGATGTTTGATTCAATATATTCCCCTGCATCGTGTCGAGGCTACAACGAAGTAATACGCCCGTGTTCAATCCAACCTGAAATTATTAAATAAACATATATATATTAATAAATATATAAATATATAAATAAATTAATATATATATATATATATGTATGTGTATATGTATGTATGTGTATATATATATATATGTATGTGTATATATATGTATATATATGTATGTGTATATATATATATATATATATATATATATTTATATAATTATTAACTAGTAGTAATTATTAGATAGACGAGACAGATAGAGACAGAAGAGACAGCTAGAGACAGAAGGGACAGATAGAGACAGATAGAGACAGAAGAGAGACAGAAGAGAAAGAAGAGACAGAGATAAATAGAGACAGAAGAGAGAGAAGAGACAGAAGAGAGAGATATATATAAATAGAGACAGAAGAAACAGAAGGGAGACAGAATATATAAATAGAGACAGAAGAAAGAGAAGAGAGACAGAATAGATAAACAGAGACAGAAGAAAGAGAAGAGAGACAGAAGATATAAATAGAGACAGAAGATATAAACAGAGACAGAAGATATAAACAGAGACAGAAGAGACAGAATAGAGACAGAAGATATAAACAGAGACAGAAGAGATAAACAGAGACAGAAGATATAAACAGAGACAGAAGATATAAACAGAGACAGAATAAACAGGATAGAGACAGAAGATATAAACAGAGACAGAATAAACAGGATAGAGACAGAATAAACAGGATAGAGCGGGTCTATCAATCTGTGTGTGTGTGTGTATGTGTGTGTATGTATAATGTGTGTGTGTGTTGTTTGTCGTACATAGAGATAAACCTCCGTAGTAATTGTATTTTGATTGTGTATATTAATTAGAGCAACAGACTCAGGTGTAGAATCAGCAGGAAGTAGTAATGTAGATAATAATCTAAGCTGTTTCTCCTTATCAGCTGCAAATATTCTAACAACATTATCTAATCCCCCAACAGCAATGAAACCAGCTCTCTGTCTTCCTTCAATAATGGGCTGTATATGGAGACAGGTGACTTCAACATGTAATGATTTCGATGCTGTCTCTGTTAATATACCATATTCATCTAACTCTAATAATATTAATTCTCCGCCAGATAAACCAATAACTACTTGTCTATCATTTGCTGCTGCTGCTTTAATAGATAGATTATTTGATGGCCTCCATATATGTATATTACTTTGTTTGAAATCATAAAAATGTTGTATATATCGTATTTCGTCTTCTAAGACTTGTATACATATATCTTTATCTAATAATGATATTAATAATGTAGAACATGTTGTTTTGAAAGGTGAAGATAATAACTCTTCTACCTGCTCATCAACCTTCAAAACAAGAGTGCTATCTTGAAAAGATATAATAATATATTTATGATACAAACTATCTTGTCTATCCTTCACTGTATATACACTCCGAGGGCAGCCTGGTAATGTATTATCTGCTAGTTCTTCTACTTGTAAACCCTGTTGTAATATATTTAATGTA
>OY986950.1:1748610-1751110 GCA_963920595.1 Eimeria praecox
CAGCAGCAACAACAGCAGCAACAACAGCAACAACAGCAGCAACAGAATCAGCAGCAACGGCAGCAACAGCAGCAGAAACAGCAACAGCAGCAGCAACAGCAGCAGCAGCAGCAACAGCAGCAGCAACAGCAACAGCAGCAGCAACAGCAGCAGCAGCAGCAACAGCAGCAGTAGCAGCAACAGCAGCAGCAGCAACAGCAGCAGCAGCAGCAACTGCAACAGCAGCAACAGCAGCAGCAGCAACAGCAGCAGCAGCAGCAACAGCAGCAGCAGCACCTCTATACAGCTGAGGGGCGTAAGAGTGCCTGCGCAGACACTCGGAAGAAGAGGAGTGAAGGTGAAATAATTACGAGGAGATATTACTGTAATATCAAATCTATAAACAAACAAAAACAAATATAATATATAATATATACATATCTATAATAATAATATAAAGATTTATATATTTATATACAGATAAATATACAAATACAAATACAAATATATATATATATATATATATACGTATATTCAAACAAACAAACATATACGCATACACTGCGTTCATGCCTACGGTGTCTATGCAGATATACTTGAACATATGATAGATAGATAGATAAATACATAGATAAATACATAAATAGAAAGATAGATATAGATAGAGATAGACAGAGATAGGCATAGACAGAAATAGATAGATATAGATAGATATAGATAGATAGAGATAGAGATAGATAGAGATAGATAGATATAGATATAGATAGAGATAGAGATAGATAGATATAGACATATATAGATATAGATAGGCATATATAGATATAGATAGATATAGATAGATATAGATAGATATAGACAGATATAGATAGATAGATAGATAGATAGAGATAGATAGATGGATAGATGTTTCAATAGAGAGAGTGACAGATAGATAGAGACGATATAGATAAAATAGAATAGATTTAACAGATTAGATATATTACGTTACAGATATTAGTTTAGATATTAGTTTAGATAGAATAGAGAGAATAGACAGAATAGATAGAATAGATAGAATAGATAGAATAGACAGAATTAGAATAGACAGAATAGATAGAATAGATGGAAGAGACAGAAGAGACAGAAGAGACAGAAGAGATAAATTCGATAAAATGGATTGAATAGACAAAATAATAGAAGAGATAAAATAAAATAGATAGAGTGATTTAAAAGTTAGAGAGATTATATATATATATATATATATATATATATATATATATATATATATATATATATATATATGCACAGGAATTGTAAAGAAAAGAAATAAACAAATATAATAAAATAATGTAATAATAAATACAAATAAACAAATAAACACACAAACAAGTAAACAAATAAACAGATAAAACAAATAAGTAAATAAATAAATAGAAAAATGAGAGACAAGGAGAATAATCATAATAACACATTTAAATAAATAAAGAATAAACAAATCTAAAAAAACAACAACCAAACATTAGGGGAGTGTCTGAAAACAGAAGACAGAGAATATATAATTATAATTATAACTATGTTTATTATTATTGTTATTATTATTATTATTATTATTATATTATATAAAGCCACAGCTAGCGTAAAAGAAAAGAGAGAAGCTGTAGAACATACAACATCAGCAACAGCAAGAAGAAGAGTAGGGAGAGCAGAGAGAAGTAAGAAAGTATAAAATATTTATTTTTTTTAATTTTGTTGTTTTTCTTGTATATAAACATTTGTTTTATTAGTAGAAACAAATGTATTAAAGTGTGAAGATAGTGTAGAATATAAGAAGGTGTCTTCTTATTATCTTGTTATTATTCAACAACATTATATAAACAGTTAAACAAATCAAACAAAATAGAAGAAAAAAGATATATATATATATATATATATATATATATATATATCTTCTTACTTTTCAGGGTCAAGATTTCTGAAGAAGTTTACGGCAGCCCATCCTGTTCCTAAGACTACAACATGTTCTCTGCGAGATCTTGTAGCTGCTTGATGCTCTGCTACTCGCTTCTGCTGCTGCTGCTGCTGCTGTTGCTGCTGCTGTTGCTGCTGCTGCTGCTGCTGTTGCTGCTGCTGTTGCTGCTGTTGTTGCTGCTGGTGTTGCTGTTGTTGTTTCTGTTGTTGTTGCTGCTGATGGTGTTGGTGTTCTGATGAAGGGGAAGAAGGTGGGGTTGCTGACGCCGCAGATCCGGAAGATACATTTCTTAAAGAGTGTACAGTTGATAGATGAAGCTTCGACTCCAAGAAAAGCCGAGGAAATATACTAGAGAGCCACAGCCGTCGACGCGAAAATGTTGAATGTGTACGAAGCATTCTCAGCATCGTAGAACCCAAAAAAATATGATTTCGATGAAGCTGTTGACGTATATTTGAAACATTTAGTGATTGTAATATATATAGAAGATTATTAAAAAAATAACTGATGAGATAATACTTGATCGTTTCTGAATATCTATGTTGTTGTTTATATCGGCATATGTGCGTATAC
>OY986950.1:1768610-1811110 GCA_963920595.1 Eimeria praecox
ACGCTCACGAACCCGCGTCGGCTGCAGCAATCGTCTTCTTCCCTTGCTACCGGGGGCTACAACCAAATTACAAGTAGATATAAAACACATATTAAATAATATTTACAATATATAATTAAGAACAACTTAATTAGGAACAAGTGACGTGGCCCCAAATACTCATTTTGAACATCAAACCCATGAGAAAACTTAAGAAACGAGCTTCCTTGCATTAAACCCACAGCCACGGTATAGACAGCTGCAGCAGCAGAAGCAGCAGCAGCAGCAGCAGCAGCAACATCAAAATATATAACATACCTCTGCAGGTTTATCTTCAACAAATCCCAGTTCATTAAGTAATGAGGACAGGAAAGCCAGGAGCTCAACCCAGGATCGAGCGAGCTGCCTGCCGATCTGTCTTCCTTCTTTGTATATTCCTCTCTTTCTCTCTCTCTCTCTGCCCCTGCTGTTGCTTCTCCGTCGATTTCCGCCTTTCTCTGCTCGTCTGTGAACCTGTTCTTTGTGTAATTGTCTGTCTAGCCCTCTTCTGTTTACCCTGTGAAGCTCTGCTGGTTTCGTGGTGTTGTGGGTTTTGCTTCATTTGTTTGTAGGCTCTTGTACGTTCATTGCTTGCTTACCTGCGTTGCTGTTTGTATCTTTCTCCATGACTTTCTCCGCTAACCCCGGTGTATGCAATGCAAGTAGTTTCGAAAAGAAGCAAGAGGCAGCTCAGCATATAGCGCAGTCTCTGTACACCTTATTGGGAGCACAAGCACGCTGAGCCTTCAGAGTTTCATAGGGTGTGTTTATACCTAGACCGATACAGTAGAAATATCGAGAAGAATATCATAGAGGGGGAAGCAAAAAACACAGATCGGTAGGGATCGGTAAATGCGTACTTTCCAGTTATCGCCTCGGTTGGGATATGAGCTCATCTTTGCTACAACACTGTATGGTGCTGATATCCCGTAAGATAAGCTAATCGAGGGTTATTTGCGCCTGCATGCATGCAGCAGCATTATGTTTGAATATCAGCGTATCATGGTTTGCCCTTTGGTAGATGTACTTCAACTTGGGCATGCTGGCTAATGAGAGCCAAGATAGCATTTACCGTTTGTTCTGTGTCAGTGTCTACATCCCAAGTTGATAACGGAATGATTGCATGCGCTGTTGCCTTGCAGCAGGAGTTACAGCAAGGTATGCTGCAAGACGTGCGCGGACGCTTCTGAAATTTCTGGACCCTGTGCCCCAGTCCCCGGCATTGGTGCTACTGTACCAAGGACGTCTGTACACTAGACGGGAGGTTAACTACTTTTATACTGAAGCTCCTGTTGTTCCCCATGGCAAACTGCCCCCATTTTTCCTGGTGTTCATATTAGGCAGATTTCTCAATGCGTGAAGATGTCCCTTGTTTTTGTGGAGGTCTAAGATCTTTGTCAAAACGCATCCGAAGGCCTGCACTTGTACTAGCATCGTCTGGTTTGGAAGTGCAGACAAAGGCACCACTTTCCGGAGTCGCATTCGAACTGCTGAAGCTACACGACATGCGCTGCGATGTACGCTTGTCTATACCCCGGCAAGGAAACATGGTAGGGCGGAACTTGACAAGCTCACATAAAGTAAGCTTTTCGCGATGCGGTGGATCGAGAGGTATCTTTCCTTGAAGATCACACACTCGCCTGTGAACTGGCGAGTTTCTATACCAGAGGTTTATATCATGGCTGCCCCGTTATGCAACGATCGTATAGAAGCTCCCCAGGTGAGAGAAGGGATCTACAAATTAATGAGCTGTGGAGGGCGAGCAAAGGGATGAAGAGGTGGAGCTCGTCAAGGTGATGGGGGACCTACTCATCGAAGAGAAGGCAACCCCACTTCCACCACCCCAGCTGGGAAGGAAGGAAAAGAATTCGACGACGGCCCATAGATAGAGCCTGCAAATTAGCAGTTGTCTGTGCCAGCCCACACGCAAAATGATAAGGAGCGAGAAGACACGGCCGCAGGTAAATCCGGCACTCAGAAGCATCGGCGGACAAAAAGCGTGTTGTGTTTCTGTTCATTGCGTAATAAACAAGGTTACATAATTTGAGGCTCCAAACTCATGAAAAGAGCCAAGGAATTGAAGAAGAAAGACTTTGTGAAGGGCCACCAGGGTAACCCATAAAACTGCTAAGAAAAAGCTCTAGCGCCCCTTTAACGAATGACGCAGCGACACTAGCGAATGAGATGGCAGTATCGACTGGAGATCCGCCTCGAGTAACCTCTGCGCTCATCAAAGTACCAATTAGTGAGTAGCACTTGTTCCCCAGTTGCCTCACGCAGAGTGAGGGATGGAAGGTACTTGAAGCTACGTTGAGGAGATGTATAAGACCCTGCTCGTTGGCTCCGTTTCAGCTCCTGCTTTTTGCGAAAGGCAGACAAGAGACCACGATCGGTAAAACTGTGGGCAGAAAACGCTACCCTAACTCGAACGCGGGTCACACTACCGCGGTAAGCGAATTCTACGCCGGACCAGTTGAACATAACCTTTTTTTCGGCATGGCGTGGGAGATGAGCTCGAAGCCGCACGAATCACTGTTCGAAGAAGAAGGATGCGAGAATGCTCCAATGCAGTGTAAAGAGTAACCGGCAATGACGGAGAAATGCATGCAGATCGTTGTGGTTGTATCAGAAACACTGCAGTTCCGTCTTCCTATCCAGTTAGCACCAGAAGAAGATGGAAAGAGGCATTTTTCAAGGGAAAGTGACCAGGTATATCAAAGCTTACGGAACGCCCTATCAGTCTGCCACCCGCTAGAATCCAAATGCACGGTATGGAACTTACTCCTCGAGCAGCCATGCGCTGTGTCCCGAGGTGTTGGCTGAAGAGGAAATCGAACGGAAATCATGCGAACGGCTAAAAGCGTACACTGGTGAATTGTTAGCTAGCACGCTCATACAGTCATTTCTGTACGCGTTAACTAGCGGTCTCATTGCATGCATCCAAAGGGGGCTAGAATATACTTGCATGCGTTGCTTCTTTGATGTTGGAGGCGTAGCTACAACTGATTCCAGGTTGCTTCATCTCCGCGTCATTCCCGGTTCAGGATGCCCGGCAATTGGAAAAGATGTTCGGTGGTTTGGGGGAAAGTTCATTGTAAGCATTTTGACGGCGATGCAACTTACGATGTGAGTCACGTAAGGCCTAGGACCTTCGTTACATCCAATGTTGTAGCAAAACCAAACTTGTATTTCTCCAGCATAGCTTCTCCAACATTCGGAGGTACGGGGTAAATCTCTGAATTCGTGTTTTCCTAGGCTTTTCTTACCAAGGCCAGATAATAGACAAGCTCAGACACTGTTCACAGCTATGCGGCTTGTAGCAGTTGGCGGCGAACACTCTCGTGAAATATATTTCCCCTCCCCCGAGTTCGACCTTTCGGGTTCATGCCAGGGTGGGGAGCTGGCGTTTGTGGTCTTCTGTGCTACGACACTCGGGAACGTGGCTATTCAATAGTTTGTGTTGAGAGACAGCTTTTCCGCTTTGGGGCATGCTATTCCATAGGGTGTGACTGTAACTGCGCAAAAGGAAGATCAGAAGCAACCGAAACAGCAGAGGCTGTGTCTCTATCTCCACCAGCAGAACTAGCATTAGGGAAGGACTGGACAGGGTTGTGCGGCGGCTGCCAGCCAAATTAGAAAGATTTGGGGAAGGACATACAAGATCCAGACACTACGACAACGAAAAACCATAGAACATCCCCAGCATGCCGCATGCATCGTGTCCTGTTCGAAGTTGGTATGAGCATTTACACTGGCGCCGAGGCTGAATATTGAATGACAAGTAGGTGTTTAGATAGTGTCTTCATTGTTCGTGCATGCAATGAAGGGGGCTTCCCCATGCTTTCCCATGCTGCTGCTGTTTTGTATAAGCTGCAGCAAGCTGCTCTGCTGTTCATGGCAGGCCGCCTACTCCCGCAACACATGCCCCTTAAGGAGGGATCTGTTGATGCTGTAGAATGTTTTTTTTATTCTTTAACCCTATTTCAGCTCACAGCATTTTTCATCTATGGTCGGGTACCCTCGCTAAAGATGTGGTAGCTGCACTGGGCTGGAGGTTCCCGTCTCAAACACAGTGAGTCGCTGAACTCTTCGATATCTGTTTCTCTTTCTTTTTTTAAATGAATTGTAATTTCACTTCAAAGAAAGCGCCGCTCGTATTTCTATAGACTTGTTATTGCGCCCTTCGCCTTTGCTGTGATCTAGTCAGCTTTCAACAGCGCGTCTCGTGCGATCCGCTGGTTAAATGCAGATCCTGCTGGCCAGAAATCTTTCAGTAAATATTTGCTATCAACTTTGATTTGAAGAAGGAAGGCAGCACAAACCAAATAGCCACAAGGGCTGCAACAGACGACGGCGCCTGGACTGAACCGGTGGCGGCGTTGTGGGTATGAGGCAAAAGTATCTGGGGCTTATCTTCCGTTCTTCTGTTTTTTTCAACATTGTATTTGCATAAAATCACAAATTTAACGGCAGAGAGGAGAGAAACAGCTAACAAATTCGTAGCTTTCTTCCCTAAGGTCCTCCGACCGCTGCAGTCCGTCGTCGCAGCGCATGCATATCATCGAGTCCTGGCTGTAGACAGCTACAAAGAGATGAAATAGTTTTTTTTCAAATGAAAATAGCAGGGAAGGGAGAACAACTCCTTCGGGGCGGCTTTCCAGCTCGCCAGAACCTGCAATGCAGCCCCGCGGCAGCGACTTGAATACGACGGAATATTCATGAAGGAATCTTTCAACCTGTTGGATTTCTGGGGTCTTTCAGGGCTGCCGTAATGTCTGTGAGAGCAGAGGCAGAGCTGGCAGGGGCCTCTGCGGATTTTGAAGCGACGGCAAGTGTTGATGGTTCGGCTCTTCATGATATTCAGAAGAGCCGCCACCAGCTACCGCCGTCTGCGGTGACATGTACGCAGAGTCTGTCCTGTGAGGAAGGCCCTTCTACGAGTCCTGCGGATGCTGGAAGAGAGAATTCGTCCTCCATTGCTTGCTGTAATCCAGGAAATGATGTGGGGGTAGAGGCGGCATCTGGCCAGGATGCCTCAGGGTCCTCTGTTAGATGTTCTGCTTTGCCGGCTTCTTGTAGTAGTGCTGAGACCGCTGGAGTGTCTGTACACCGCAGCCGGTCGGAATTGTTAAGCCCCAATGCCCAGCTGGGGGCCGTCAGTTACCTCGACGCTTTCCGCCAGAAGCAGCGCACCCTTGACACTGATGAGTTGCGGCGGAGGCATGAGGCCCTTGATACTCTCAAGCAGTGGCGGGGGGCCCCCAAGCCAAGCGGCTGGCGTGGGGGTGAGACGATGTCTGGAGTGTTGGGGGGAGGAGGTGAGGGTACAGCTTCCTCGCGCGGGGTTCCTGGGGGCCCTTCCGGCCCTGGGGGCCCTCCTAGTAGAGGATCTGCTTCTGCACTTTCGCGGCAGCAGCTGGTAGGGGAGATGGCAGCACTATTTAGTCGTCTGTGTTTGGGGGGAGAACAGCGTCTGCTTGCAGTGTATAGACAGAAGCTGTCTCGCCTGGAGAAGCAGCAGCTGCAGCTGAATGCTCTTGCTTCTCGTTTAATTCGTTCTGCCTCTGCAACAAAAGCGAGAGGCACGCTCATAAAAGAAAGGTCTTTTCAGCTGCAGCGGCAGCTGCAGCAGCAGGAACCTGCTGCCAAGACACCCCACAAACGAATCCCAGCGGTCTTGCGTCTACCCCTACCCACATTCACCCCCGCAGGCACAACACAGACAACACAGCAGCAGCAGCAGCAGCAGCAGCAGCCGTTGGATCCCTGGCGCCGTCTGCTGCGGCGAGCGCGGCCTGCGCGTCGCAGAGCCTCCCTTCCTGCTAATGTAGGTCTCGTGGGGTCCTCCAGTACATCTTCAGCTGCAGCAGCTGCTGCTGCTGCAGCAGCTGCAGCAGCAGCAGCAGCAGCAGCAGCAGCGGCAGCAACAGGAACAGCGGCGGATGGCGACAGCGTGGCTGCAGCTCCAGAAGCTGCAGCAGCTACGGAGCCCGCCCCAGCAGCAGCAGCAGCAGCAGCAGTAGCAGCAGCCGTGTCTGCAGCATTTGAATTGTCTGAAGCAGTAGAACGTGTTAGCAGCAATAGAAGAAGAAGCTTGCCGTGTAGGATGAGAGATCCTTTCTTCTATCCTCAGGGTGGGAGACGACGGAGAAGCACAGCAGAGGAGCTGCTGCAGCAGGCTGAGGCCGCATGTGCTGCTGCTGCTGCTGCAGGCGCTGCAGCACCAAGTCTGTGTCATGGGCCTCTGCTGCAGGACCTTCACTGTCTCTCGAGCTGCCTCTCTGTCGAAATGCTACAGACACAGCAGCGCATGCAGCTGCTAGATATGCTGCAGCAGCGCCCAGCAGCAGCAGCAAGAAGGCGTTGGGAGTCAGCAGCAGCGCGTTTCTGCCCTCCCCCCCTGAGACACAGCCTCAGCGCCCAAGGGGGCCCCCTGGGGGGGCCCCCACGGGGGCCCCTGTGGCTGCATGCGGAGTTGCAGGGGATCCCTGGGGTGTCTGCATGCGCTGGAAACAAAGGAATGGCCTCTAAACAGGCAAATGCTGTTCCCCTTCGCGCTCCGGTTGCTGCAGCAGCAGCAGCTGCAGCAGCTGCTGCTGCTGCTGGAGCTGCTGCTGGAGCTGCTGCTGCTGGAGCTGCTGCTGCTGGTGAGGCTGGGGGACCTCAAGCGGTTGCTGCGCAGGCTTCTGCTGTGGCGGCGTCTGTTGCGCCTGATACAAACGCTACAGATGCAGCTGCAGACAGCGAAGAGGATATGATTGAAGGAGGAGGGGCCGGCGTTGCAGCAGCAGAAGCAGAAGAAGCAGAAGCAGCAGCAGAAGCAGCAGAAACAGCAGCAGCAGGATCTGTACGGAGCGAAGGAGACAGTAGTTTACTGGAGGCAGAGACAGACTGTGAGTATTTGCTAGGCAGACAGCTCTTACCTTATGAACGAATGCTTCTAACATACCGCATGCTAAGAAACAAGGGGCTGGGGGTGGCTGGAGGGGCCCCCGGGGAGACGCAATTGATTGAGGAACTGCTGCAGGCTGTAGGTGAGGGGGCCCCCGGGATCCCGGGGGCCCCTGGGGCCCCCCCCTTCTCGCTGGGTCCTGAGGGCCTGTCTGGTGATGAAGACATGCAACGATGGGGGCCCTGGTCAGAAGAGGCTGATAACGACGCAGCAAAGGCAGAATCTTTGTTGCTGCTGGTGCAGCAGCTGCAGCAAGCAGACCTGCAGCAGCTAACGCATGTTGCGCATGCAATGCCTAGAAGCAGCAGCAAACGTCATATGCAAGAGGAAGAGTCGTTCCTTCATGCTTTCTTTGGAGAGCCCTCAGCTAGCTCTGTATACCCCGTAGAGGCCCCTAAAGAGAGACGGGGGGGGCCCCCATTGGAGGCCCCTTCACAGGAGGCCCCTATGATAGGGTCAGCAAACATAACGATGGAGGCTGAGACAAAGAGAGAGACAGCAGAAAGAGAGACAGATGAAAAGGGAGACAGCACACACACACGGCATTTCCCCACAGCGGAGTCCCTCTACAGGGCTCATTATTTGCTGGGGCCCTGGCGTAACAGTTTAATAGGGACCCCTCAGCAGCTACTGAAAAACCCTAAACCCTAAACCCTAAACCCTAGATGTCCCAACGACAACAGAGACAGCACAGACGGGGGGCCCCTATATCTGTCTGTCTTCTGCTGCAGCAGGCAACTGCAGCAGCAGCAGCAGCAGCAGCAGCAGCAAAGCAGACTCTGAAAGCTGTTGCAGCATTTTGTCACAATGTTTAAATAAACAAAAATGTAGCGAACTCTAAGCCCCCCCCGCCGCGGGCGCTGCATGCATGCATGCATGCAAGCCACCTAGCAGCAGCTTGCAGCAACAGAAGCACCAGTTAACACCATCACTCAGCAGCAGCAGCAGCAGTAGCAGCAGCAGCAGCAGTAGCAGCAGCAGCAGCAGCAGGAACAGGGCGTCTTAACTCGTCCTGCGAGGCTACCCACCCTGTGGGGTCTCTTAAGCACTTAACAGCGTAAACCCTAAACCCCCAACATAATAAACCCTAAACCCTACAACCTGTGCCGTCATCACGTTAAGCCCAAACCTCCACCTAAACCCTAAACCCTAATAAGTCAAGTCTACCTGAGCCGCCGCCTAAACCCTAAACCCTAGTAAAGCCTCTTCAAGCTGCGTGTTCGAAACCCCTATCTCTGTGCACGTCCTCCATAAACCCTAGTTGCTGCAGTGCTGCTATGCCAAACCCTAAACCCTAAACCCTAAACCCTAAACCCTTTCTTCAAGACAAGTCTGTGGCTGGTGTCTTCAACAGCAGCCTCAAAAAAGCAGACAGCCTCTATGGGGCGGCGGCGTCTCCCACTGAGGAGACAGGAGACAGGTAGCAAATGTCTCCAGCTGCGGAGACAGGAGACAAACAGCAACAACAGTTCTGTTGTTGTCTCCTACTAAAGATAAACCAACATAAAACAACAATCATCCCTCCCCGTCTCTGTCTCTATGCCGCTGTGTCTCCTATGGAGACAATCAAAGACCCCAGCTCGCTATAATAAACTCTAATAAACCCTAATAATTATATTCATACAATCATCCCCCAAACTCCTCTGCTATTTGTCCTCCCCTAGCCGCCCCATCTGCACATTTTCAGGTGTACATACACCCGAGAAGGGGCAGAGAGCCGCTCTTTGACAGCTTTGAAGGAATCCAACTTGACTGCTGCTGCTGCAGCTGCTGCTGCAGCTGCTGCTGCTGCTGTCAGCAAGAAGAGGTGTAACACAGCCATCAAATCAAATGGCACTTGAAGACAGTAAACACCCAAAATGCGAGAAGGAGACAGAAGAAAGAAAGAGAGAGAAAGACAGGCAAACAACAAACCACAGACAAACGCGAACGCGGCGCTTCTCCTACTGTCTCTTTCTTCTGTCTCCTTTATTCTGTCCCCTCGCCTTAGTATATGTATATGTACACCTCACAGCAACCCGTAGGCAGACAAAGGAGACACAATGAGGCAGCTGACGAAGGAGACGAAAAGGAGATGAAGACATTCATCGTATCTCCCTCCACCCATCACTCCGCAAAGACCCCAAACTCTGCTGCTGCTGCAGCATCTGCTGCTGCTGCTGCAGCATCTGCTGCTGCTGCTGCATCTGCTGCTGCTGCTGCAGCATCTGCTGCTGCTGCTGCATCTGCTGCTGCTGCTGCAGCATCTGCTGCTGCTGCTGCAGCATCTGCTGCTGCTGCTGCTGCATCTGCTGCTGCTGCTGCTGCTGCTGCACGTAGGTGAGCAGCAGGCCACTAAAGGGTTCGGGGGCGTCAGCATATATGCGGGTGCATATCTGTCTGTCTCCTGCTTGTTTGCTGTCTCTGTATCCTTCTGTCTCCACCACTCTGTCTCCTCTTTGGGTTCTCTCTCCCTCTCCTGTCTCTTCTCCCGCGGCCATCTCCTCTCGTGTCTCCTCTAGTCCTTCATCCCTCAAAACTGAAATCAAAGCACAGACACCCCAGCGCTAGTCCTCTATATACTGTCTCCTTCTCGCGTCGTTTGAACACGGACTTAACGTTAAAATAGCGAGCGAACGTGCGTGTATATATATATATATATATATATATATATATATATATATAGACAGAGAGAGAGAGAGAGAGAGAGAGAGAGGGACGGAGAGACAGACAGACAGATACATATACAGATACACAGCTATAGATATATAGGTAGAGATATACAGATAGAGATATACAGACAGAGATATACAGATGCAGATATATATAGATACATGTTTATGTATATATATATATATATAACACGAAATAGAGAAAATGATATACACAACAGTATATCTGCATGCTCGCTTGGTGTGCTGCACATGTCTGCGTGGGGTGTACGTACACAGCAAAGCTGTCTGTACAAAGAGTGCAACGAGTAGTTGCATACACAGCCATCAATCTATACAACTGCAGCAAGAATAATACAAATCTAAACCACACGCACCTGCTGTCTGCCGTCTGTGTTATGGTCGCTGCGGTCGCCGCCTCCGCTGCGCTGCTTCAGGACGGAGCTGCTGCTGCCTCTACTGTTGCTGCTGCTGCTGCTATTGCTGCTGCTGCTGCCAGCTCCACAGGCGTAGCGTGAGTATACGGCACTGGCTGCAGGGGTCCCTGTTGTGGTAGCACCGTATATTGCTGCTGTAGCTGCGCCAGCAGGAGCAGCAGCTGCTGCTGTTGGTGCTGCTGCTGCTGCACCTCCAGCAGCAGGATAAGAAGGGTATGTTGACCCCGACACCCTACGATGACGTGAATCCTGACCTGAAGAAATACACTGAGAAGCAGCAGCATCACGCTGAGGAGGGGGGGCTCCGTATACAGCGTGCTGCTGCTGTGCATACACTGCCGCAGGAGGCCCACTGGCGGGTGAGTAGGGAGCTGTTGCTGCCCCAGTTCGCTGCTGCTGTTGCTGTTGCTGCTGCTGCTGCTGCTGCTGCGGGTAAGTGTAGCTGCTGCTGCTCTTTTGAGAAGATGCAGCAGCAGCAGCAGCAGAAGGCTGCTGATAGGAAGCAGAGTGACGAGACGAGCTGTGGTGGGCACTGCTGCCCCGAGGAGCCCCCTCCCCAGTTCCACTGCTGCTGCTGCTGCTGCTGCTACTGCTGCTACTACTACTGCTACTACTACTACTGCTGCTGCTGCTGCTAGAGGGGGCAGCAGATGCTGCGCATGCAGGCTGAGAAGGAGTGGAGTGGGTGTGTCTGTGGCGTCGTGTTTCCCTTTTCTTCTTGATGACTTCTTGATATACTTTCTCGCGGTAATCTTCCACAGAATACCTGAGGTGTACATACACCCGAAGAAGCAGCAAGCAGCAAGTTAAATCGGTCAGAACCAGCAGCATCCTAAACAGCTAGATAGCTAGCTAGCTAGCCGCATGTAACGCAGTGTTGCTGCCGCTGCTGCAGGTGCGGCTGTTGCTGCTACTACTGCTGCTGCAGCAGAATGTGTTGCTGCAGCTGAAGAAGCTCATGTAGGGAGAAGCAGCTGCAGCAGGACCTCACTTGGTGTTGTCATCAATAGGAATTGTAATGATGTGGCCGCACACAGGCTCGTCATCAGGGTTGTGAAACTGGCGGACGTAAGGATGCTCTAAAGCCTTCTCTGCGCTGTACGTACACCCCAGACATGCAGGAAAGAACAAACAACACTCAATCCCAAACAACACATGCCAAAGCAGCAGAAACTAGAGCATATACAGCAACCACCGCAGCAGCTGCTGCTCCTGCTGCTGTCATTGCAGCAGCAGCTGCTGCTGCAACAACAGCAGCAGCTACAGCAGGCGATAGCAATATATGAACGCGAAGCAGCACATTTAGAAAAGAAACAAGACAGAGAAACACAAAGGATAGAAGTATACACACAATCAAAATAAATATCTAACCCACCTAATTCTTTTACGGGGATTAAATTGCAGCAGCTGTCTCAGCAGATCCAACGCCATTGGAGGGGCATCGGGGAAACAATCTTCGAGTTTTCTGAAGAAGAAGAAACAGAAAAAAACAGAAAAATATAATACAAATAAAAAATATACACAAACAAACAAACAAACAAGAAATTGGATTTGATAAAGATGAAATAGAATGATCTAGACACAAGACCAGAGACACACTCATATTAAATGGCACACCAACCGCAGCAGCAACAGCAGCAGCAGCAGCAGCAGCAGCAGCAGCCGTTAACAGCAGCAGCTGCTGCACCAACTCTATCACCAGCACTCGCAGCTGTATGAGCAGCGACAGCAGCAGCAGTAGTTGCTGCTGCTGCTGCAGCAGCAGCAGCAGGAGGGGTGCGTGTATTACTTCTGTTTGATAACTGGCAAGCCCTCCATCATGGTTGCAGCAAAAGGACTACGGATAGCTGCAACATCTTCAGGTGACGGCCACCCCGTGACGGCTACAACTCTTTCAAGTTGATTTAAAGTGGAAGAACCTGCAAACAATCAAAGAAGGATACAAACAGCGAGCGGATATTCAGGTGTACGTACACCCCAATGCACCTGGCTCTGAGGCCATGGCTGATTCGGATCTACGGTCTCGTTAACTGTAGAATGTCAAGACGTTAGGCTGGGCTGGCGGTTCGGAGGGTTTAGGGTTTAGGGTTTAGGGTTTAGGGGGAGTCGGACCTGGGAAGACAGGCTTTCCGGAGAGGAGTTCGCCGAGGATACACCCCAAAGACCACATATCTACCCCCTTGGTGTAGCAAGTTGAGCCTAATAGAATCTCTGGCGCTCTATACCAACGTGTTGCCACGTAGTCTGTCAGCACAGGATTGCTGCTAGCTTCTCCCCCTTCAGAATGTGCCACAGAACGAGCTAGTCTGACACGCACATACCCAACACAACTAACCCTAAACCCTAAACCCTAAACCCCAAAGCTTATCAATCCCCGCACTCCCCATGCAGAGACGACGGGAGGACTATGACCTCAATGTCAGATCCAGCAGCATATGCATCAACTGTACACAGCATCTACATTTATAATAATCATTCATTGGCCTCGTATTTTAAACAAATGTACGTTGTTCACGTTATATATATATATATATATATATATATATATATATATATATATATATATATATATATATATACAGCCGCGGAGTGTGTTATAGATACACCGTAGCAAAGGATCTGTCTATTGTTTGCAAGACCACAAAAGCTGTTTACATATAAAGAGCTCAGCCCCACCCAAAGTCCGCCACTTTGACGTGGCATTCGCTGTTAAGAAGGATATTAGACGGCTTCATATCGCGGTGCAGCAGCTCCCCTGTGTTTACAATCCAAGCACATCACTCATTCATTCTTTAACGGTGTTTTGGGTAGATAAGAAACAGTGAAGAAGAAGATAAACAAATAGAAAATAAGAAGATGAACTGCCTATATAACGGAGAGGGGATTTAGAAAGAAAAGACAGAGTTGTCTGTAATACACTAATAACAAATACGAAGACGGCTGCCTTGCCTGAATGCATGTACTTGATCGCACGCAAAAGCTGGTAGACGATATACTGCTTGTGAATCGCCTCCAAGATCTGGGCGCGAATGACAGCATGCAGGTCCGTTTCTATAGCAAACACAGCGTACGTACACCCCAACCCATATCACCCTTCCCACCTCTTCTTCCCCCCCCCCCCTTCTCCCTCCACCCCTCCCTCAGTTAAATCAATCGGAGTTGATCTAACTTGTCTGCCAGAAACTAGACGCGAAAACGATATCCTCTCATATAGACAGGATGCTGCTGTCTATACACCCCGAGAAGGTGGCGTGTTGCTCTGTGTCTCTCACCCATGAAATCGAACACCAGATATATGTCTCTATCGTTGTCGGCCTTAAGGACATTCATCAGACGCACGATATTGTCGTGTCCTGCCAGTTGCTGCAAGAACATAATCTCTCGAAAGGTTCTCTGGGCGTCTGTCGCATTATGAAATGCCTCAAATATCTTCTTCAAGGCCACAACCTCATTTGTACGCCGGTCAAAGCTCTTCCACACCACTCCATAGGCCTATATCGCCGCCACCAAACAAATACAGAAAAGGAGAAAACCTTATGATAACCGCCGCCGAAGGCCCCCCCTCAGACAATCCGCCCTACTTCCCCCCCCCCCCCCCCCCTCCCCTCCCCCTCAACAATGGGGCTTCTAAATACCCCAAGCAAAACGAAATAAACCCCAAATTACAGAAACAGCCAACATCCCCCCCAAATCCTTAGCTTCAACACGTTTAAGAATCATTTCCCCCTATATCAGGGTGTACGTACACCAGAATGGTGCATGCAAAACCGTCAAGGCGTATCGTGCACATACAGCCGAAAAGCTCACCCCCTTTCCGAGTTTCTGGACGATTTCATATTTACGAAGAACATGTTTGTCCACATCTTCAATCATTTTCAAATAAAGCCGCAGAGACACACCAGGTGCTGCGGCCAGATGAGGGAATGCAGGTTTGCTGCCGCAACAGCTGCAGCAGCTGCTGCTGCTTAGGCCGGGGCGGCGGAAGTTAGCTGAGAGGCTCTTGGCTTCTTCAGCTGTTTCAGATAGAGGCTACGAGGAGGAGGCCGCAGAGCAGCTGCAGCAGCACGGGCGCCGCCGTTCAGCAGCGGCAGCAGCAGCAGCAACGGCGGCAGCAGCAGCAGCAGCTGAAGGCTCGCTCTCCCTGCAGACCTTACATGTGCTGTGTGCTGGGCTGTAGGTGTTCTGGTTCGTTCTTGTGGGGCCCCTGGGGCTTCAGTGGCTGCTGCGTTGGCTGTTGCTGCCGCCGTCACTGCAGCCGAAGTGCGTCGCTGGGTATTTGGGTTGTCTGCTTCTCAGGGGTCTTTGCGTGGGTCATTAGAGTTATTTGTGCTGCTTGTAGTTACAAAGTAAGCAAAGAGAGACGCGAAAGAACGGCGCCAGAGGCGGCAGCCGCGAAGGCAACAGAGTGGCCTCGGCAGTGCACAGGAGCTGCGGCGACACCAGAAGAAGGAAAGCGACTCGATATTAGGAAGAAAGACATACAGAATTACCCCAAATTTCTCCGTTTAACTTTGAAGAAGTGATATAATAAACAAGCGATGTTTACTCCTTTATACAAGATAAGGCACAGGGTCCTCAGCCGTTCTGTGGCTGCTGCAGCGGACAGCCGCAGCCGCAACCTTCTGCTGCTGCAGCCGAAGCTAGATGACTGTGCGTCCCCTTTTCTCCTCCGAAGTAATTAATAAATATAATTTCTTTTATCTTTTTAATGTACTTAATTTGATCGCATACTGCTTGGGTTGCTGCCTTCTTTTTATGCGGCTCCCAGCAGCTTGCTGCTGCTGCTGTTGCTGCTGCTGCTGCGCAAACCAACCGACCGCCGCTGGTCAACTCGCTCGGCTGTCTGTCCACCACAGTGCCATTTAGCAATACCTGCAACTCGAGTTTTCACTTATCTTTCCCATCCTCTCATCATTGTTTCTGGGGGCTGCTAATATCGGCTGCCTACCTACCCAGTGCCGTGCGCAATGGGCCTAGGCGGGAGGAGAAAGCAAAGCAACTGCAACAGCGACTCCCCGCTTCCGCTAGGGCGAACTATGCATGTATGAGATTGTCTGAATGCATGTATGAACAGATACCTAAGCAGACTAGGGCTAAAGGAGGCAGCCGTTTAACTCTTAGCAAAGATAACGTAGCCGCTTAGTTGCCTGCAGATTCGCGAAACACGCGGAAACGACAAGTATTGAGTGTGATTACATCCAAATTGTTGTGTTCTCCTGCGCTCCCTGGAACTGTCTGTACACCGTGAACAGATGCAAACTCGTGGTTATCTTGAAAGTAACCTGCTACTTCCTTGAATCTTAAGGGGATCTCTGTATGGGATGCGGGCTGGCCAGCAGCAGAAAAGGGCTTCAGAATATATTCAATGTCCCTCATTCCCCTTTGAGTGTACGCATGATCTTAATCCTATAGCGGGGCATTTCGGCTGCATTTACGTTGGCCTTCCACGAAGAAAAGCAAGAGCAAGAGTCACCGAATAACTCGAACCTTGCCGCTTTTGAAATCGGAGCAAAGAGAATGGCTTAAAAGTAGATACATGGGCTTGTTGAATCAGCACAGAGCTAATCGTCTTTTTAGTGTCTTTAATCCACCTTGATTGCTTACCTTGTGATCAGCTCCCTATACAGAGCGGCCTAATCTCTAACTCGGCTGTAAATACGGCATATCCGCCTAGTATTGTTTTACAAGTAGAAGGTCGGTAATAAGATATATCCTTCATCGAATAGTGTGGCGGTTAATGATTTACTCAATAAACAAACTGCTGCATGTACCGCAACTTGCACAGGGAGAGATATGAGCATGCATGCTGGGCTGTTGAGGTAGAGGCTGCTAAGTGTATTTCTGTTTGCGATAGACTTGTGTTTTGCACGTGTATGTGTTCACCTTCAAAGGCACATGCTGCTAGCATCATCCAGTATTTAATCTCTGTTTACCTTGCAGTTTCGGGTGCAGCCTTGCACTTCACGTCTGTACCCACCAATACTTTGAGGAAAATGTAGTATGGATGGATGCAGATAAGTCGGCACAAAGATGCAAAGACCTCAAATGCATATGTATACGTTCTTATATGTGGATATGCGCGAACAAGTAATGTATATATGTGTGCGTGTGTGTGTTTCTGAACCTGCACCCCTGTCTTGGTTGCACTCAGATGTGCACTCCGCATGATAAGGCTATTGAAATGCACTAATTAGTTCGTTCTAAGTTTTATATCAATAAAGAATATAAATTAAAATAAGGGAAAGAAGGATTTGCGTGCACCTGTTGTACGGCATCACACAGGTCACCCAACCCTGAAGCCTCTCCTTCGTTTGTCTGTTGTCGTGGGCTTAAGCGTTTGTCTGTGTGACGGGTAAGCCTTCATGAAACGATCGCTAAACATATGGAAAAAACATTTAAAGACACAAGCGGCTCATTTCCCTCCAATCCCGGCAGTTCAGATCTGCACTGGCACGTCCGGACTGGTTCAGAAGACCGGTGGTTCTCTATTTCAGTTCAGCTGCACTTGAATGTGCCCCGCTGTGTCTTGGCGGTATCCTTCTTTCCCCCTAAATTGATTAGCATGCTTGCAACTAATATTGGCATTCAATGGCAACGAGAAGAGGGCTGCTGCCACGACAGCATGCTGCTCCATACTGAGCGGCTGCACTGGCGGCTGCGTACTCGCAAGAATTTCAGCTGCTCTTTTATTGCCCACATAGGTTGAAAATTACAATTTCATTCATAATAATTGAGCCTCAGCACTTTTTCAGGCAAAAAACACAATATTTTCCTCCCTTCAGCAATCTTGAAAGGTGCTCCTCGCCCGCTTCCTACAGTTCTAGCGGCACCCCCCAATGAGGCATTTGGCACCATATTGATTACTAAAAACCTTATTAAGCGTAATATTTGTACAGAAACAATATTCGTTAGAGAATCACCTGTTTTTATGCTCCTTCTTAGTTGTCCCTGAGCTCCTTTTCCTATTTCCCCCCCAGCTGTGTATGCGGTGACCCTGGCGCCAAATTGTACTAACGGAAACTTGAAGAAAAGCGTTTATTTGCACCGTTAACCCGTTACCCATCACTACCAGGCCATGGGAACCTTGGAGAAGAGTGATAGGACCCATGCAGGGCGGGTCCTCACATCCCGGCGTCGCCTTGGGCATTTCACCTTGGAGGAAATCGGTCAAAAGAAGCCAAGAAGCAGCAGCAGCAGTTCAGCTCATTCTGCAGGCCCTATCTCCTTAGGTCCAGAGTTTGCCTTTTTGGAGCTGCGCTTGAAGCACGTGGCAGCCATAAAGAAACTCAAGGAGAAGCTTCGGCATCCCTTGCACCGTTTTTGGCCCATAAAATACCCTGTGGTAATCGATGCAAATTTTCTTCCGCTGTATTTGCCGCAGCAATACAGGACTTCGACCCAGAAGGCTCCAACCGAACCCGCATCTTCTCTGACCGCTCCTTCTGTTTCACTGTTCTCTAACCTGCGGTACAGGGACCCAAATGCCCCTTCAGACGGGAGCAGCAGCGGCAGCAGCAGCGCCAACGCATATGGTTGGGGGGAGAGGGACCAAGCGCTGCCCTGGCGATGTGTGCCAGGCATACACCCCAAGGACGAGTTGACTGCGTGGGCTGATATTCGTTGTTTGCTGATGCAGCTGTTAGTCCAGGGTTCTTTGATTTGGGTGCCAGTGTTACTGATCTGGATATGGCGGCGTTACTGCACAACCCGTCGTCGCAAAATCATATTTGCTATTGTCGTTCTTTCGCTCTTTCTCTTCCCCATTCGGCCGAGACCGCAAATACGCAGGTGGCATGGATGGGAAAATATCCACCGATACCACCGCACCGCTGCAATTGTCGAAGCCGCTGAACAGTTTCCTCCAACAGAACCGACCATCTTCACTATCTTCCCGCATGGAGTTGTTCCTACTGCTCCGGTAAGTGCTAGTTGATGAACAAGTTACATTATTTCAACAAATGTTGAGCGTTCAGTCTGCAGCCGCCATTTGAGTGGTCTTTAAATTTGGAATCGTTTGTCTTTGCTTCTGCTTCGATTTTGTCTGGTACGGCACTGCGGTGGAATGCAGGCTGTGATGGCGACGGGGCAGTTCGGAGATATCCTGGGTCACTTCCGCCTGACGGCCGCCTCTATAGTTCGCTGGTGCTTAATATATGGCCAGCTGATCTTCTTATCGGATGCAATTCCTGCGGACAAGTCCGTCAGCATTGGTTGAGGGCTGCGAAAGTGGTAGCTAGTGTGATATTTATTCAATGAATAACACGGTGTTGACTCTGTTGTTTTCTTTTATGGTTTGCTCTTCCAGAAAATCCATGAAGGAGAACCTCGAAAAGGGCTCCAGCCTTCTCGTCTCACCCGGCGGTATTGCCGAAATCTACGAAACTAATTCTTCTCAGGTTGGGCACTTCTTGCATGTCGTTAGTGGCAGCCAGCATAATGCATCCGTGCTTAATACGTGTAGAACTAGATACCAACAGAAGAGATAGTGCTCATGTTTACCTCGCGCCCAACACACCAGTGCATTTGGAAGGGCTCACAGCGAAATTCAAGCATCCGCTAGCCCTGCATTCTATTCATGATGAGTCCTTCATGCCTTCAACATAAATAAGTGCACAACACTACGGTAGCTCTCAATTCGGTGTACGCGATGCCCGTCTACACTGCTCCAGCTGCCAACCGCTACTGTCACGTCGTATTTATGGGTGTCCCTGCAATAAATAGGAACGCCTACACCTGCAAGACCGCCTCGGAGTTGTTCGGCTCGCAATGCAAACGGGAGCGCGACTTGTTCCCGTCTACTGCTTTGGGAACAGCCAGGCATACCGTCTGCCTTGGGGCGTCCGCTTCCTGCAGCCGTTTGCCAGGTGCTCAGCTGCTTCTTCAAGCTCCTGCACACCGCCAGTAGTCGCTTGAACTGGTAGTATTCATAAATGCGCATGCACATATATGCAGGATACGCGGTTGCATTCGAGAGCCTGTCCCTCATTGGAAGGTTCAATGCGCAAAGCGGCAATGCAGACAAAGGCATGCAAGCTGTGCTGAAGTGGGTTGGGGTGCTTGCCTTAGGCTCATGAGGATCGCATTTGTTTCGTTCTACGGTCGCTATGGCCTCCCAGTGGCCTACCGTGTGCCAATGCTCTACGCCATTGGCCGTCCGCTTCAAGTGCCTCAAGTGGACAAGCCTACAGATGCGGTCTGCCGCGCGATTCCCTTCCCTCGTTTCTCTCTTATCATTTGCTGCATTAGGGTTATTATTGTGGCTTCTATTAGTGGCACTGTTGCTATCACCATTGTCATCAGTGCCGTTATGTTGGTGGTGCGCTGCTGGCACACCCCCTCCCTTCTTTTCCTCTTTCTTGTTTCTCAGGAAGTTTCCGCTGCCCACAAACTGTTCGTAGCGGAAGTTCGACGCATTTTCGACACTTATAAAGGCGTCTACGGTTGGGCCAACAAGAAACTCGAGATCCTGTAGATGTATACACCTGCCCCAATCACGAGAACAGTCTTGACTCAGCATGGCCCCGCAAATCCTCGAGGGATTTTGGGATCCCTTGAGTGAATTCAACAGGCCTCAAACCCTTCTTTGGGTTACTGCCGCCACACTCCACCTCCGCTGGAGCCCCTTTGGGGATCCTGCTTCCCTAGGAGACCCCTTTTGGGTCTCGGTGGGGCACCTGAAGAGCCTTGACGGTCTGCTCCTTGACGATAAATTTCGCGTTCGTACTGGTTACCTACTGGCCTGCGCGCATATGTTCTGCCTAAAAAGGCTGGGGCAGGCTAGTATTTCAGCTGGGCGTATGAAGTGGATATCTGCTGGCCCTGATTTGAGCTTTGATTCGACATTCCTGTTCTGCCCTTGATGGTAAACTACACCGTGAATCCTGTCATTCGCACGTTTGTAACATGCTACTGCTTCGAGGAAGAGGGCACCAGGCACGGGAAAATATGTATCTTTAGCGAGTCAGAGATGCGCTGCGCCGGAGGATGCTCCTCCTGCGTTTAGTTCTTTCAGCTCCCTTCAATGGGTGCCGGACCACAGGCACGAGGCACACGTCAGCGATCTCTACAGAGACACATGGGGGAGTTACGGAGGATCTGAAGTGTGCGGCCTTTTGCCTGACTTGTTCTGCGCCCCTAAAGATGGGTATTTTCTTCTCCCAGGAGACAGAGGGATTTCCGTGAATGCACGGCGCTTGAACTACAGCAGCCGCATACAGGCTCTGTGGAAGAACAAGCAAAACTGTTTCTCACACGAAGTATATTTCCGTTAAGAAAGCACTGTTTATAATCCACTTTCAAGCGAATGTGCACTGAAACTAGCCATTCCTTAAAAACGCATTGATGCACGACCTGTTGATGTACTGTAAAGGGGGGAAGCAGCAGAAAAGCAATTCAGAGCGTTTGGAAGCAATGGCCTCCTTATCAGTGGCAGCTCACGATGCAGAGCTATCGCTGCTGCTGCTGATACTGCTGCTGCTGACGCTGCTGTTCTGGCTGCTGTTGCTGCGGGTTAGGCACTACCGGTTCTCTCATGAGAGGCTGGTAATGCGCATATTTAAGTGCGAGCTGGTCCCAGCCCTTGGGGAACTCTCTTTCTGACCCCCAGCGGCCCTCTCCCCGGATCGCCTGCAGAGACAACCGAAGACTCTCAGAGGAGTACTTGGGAAGGCGCAGCGGCGGCCGCGATCTTCTAAACCAACGCAGGGCCAACAGCTGGGAGGGCAGCGAGGGGCGCCACAAACCCTGAGACGATGCATTTGCAGAAACAAGACAAATCCGTTCGCAAACAAATTCATGCAAGAATACAAGGAATAACCAAGCAAAAGGCATCGAAGGAAATACACAAGAACATCATCAAACTAGTGAATAATGAAGTAGGTTAATATCCTACAAGCAGAATACGCTCATAAAGCAAACAAATATGCTGTAAAAAGGAGGAGGAACGCGTGAAATGTGAACTGCCGCATCTGTTGTAGAGAGTGTTACTCCACTTCATCTCCCCCTCTGCTCTCCTCAAGGCCATCTACCTGTCTATATGCTGGCTGTTTCTACATCTTCTTTGTAATTTTATCTATTAATCTTTCCCGTGTCTTATTGCTGTCTGCTGATAAGATCTCGTGGGCATCATGGTTATCTTCGACTCCATGAACACGTATATGCTTTCTATGGCGTCCTACTTTTGGTTTTATTGCAAGCATTGTTATTAGTACTATTATTATAAGCTGGCGCAACGAAACAAGACGCAATATACTTCTCCATTATCAGACACTGCTGCATCGTGAGGGAGCAGCGAATAAACCCTCGATGCTTGCATAATGCTGCCGCTTCCGCACCTGTATAGAGCGCCTCTCCGTCCACACTTTGGGGCCACCGTGTCTGAGGAAGTTGTTCGGCCCCGAGCTGTCTCTGTGCAGCTGCAGCAGTTCCTCCACTTGCCGCGGCTGGAGATTCTCCAGAGGAATTTCGGAGCGTGCCCCCGACTTGAACACAAAAGTGGCTTGCGGCTGCTCGTACTTGTCTTGCTGCAGCACCACCTCCACCTGCAGCAGTAGCACCAGTAGCAGCTGAGAGGCAGTACACGCCACCTATTTTATATAATCATGCAAGTGCAGCGCTTCCATATACTTTTGATGCCCCTAAGCCATTCCTGCTGTCAGGGATGGCGGATGCGGGTCCGCATCAACAGACAGTTGAGCAGAAACAAATACACACATAGCCTCCTGCCCTTGAGGGCTAACTCAGGCCTCGAGCAGCACCGAGCCTCAGACGTCCTACAGGTACATGAAGTTCGGTATATACACATCAGCAGCAGTTATACGCATCAACTGCCTACAGGCACTAAATAGGGCAAGAAGTGCGCGAAAAAGTGTGGGGGTACAGACCTGGGGGTTTCGCTGCTCCCAACTCGGCAGCAAGTGCTTCAGATAGAAACGCACACCACTGCTGCTGTATCCAGTCTCGCTGTAGCGCAGGAGCACCTGCTGCAGTTGCCAGACCCCTCTTTCACACATGGCTGCTCGAGAGAGGCTTCGGCTGAGATTTGACTCGCTGTCACCCTGCTGCCCTCATGGGGGCAATTCTTGTCTGTATCTGCAGGAGATGATAATCCTTCTAACCGCTCTGCTCGAGCTGATTACCCTTGTCTGCACTGATTCGCCTGTGTCCCGCCTTCTCGCTGTTCCTTCCAGCTGCCTGTAGGAGCAGCTGCGGTGATATTTGAGGCTGGAGGCCACACACAGCCATCAATCATGCCTGGAGAAGCATATTTGTCAGGCGCTCTATAGCACTTCGAAGTTTATCTGTGCTGGGCAAAATTCTTGATAGGCCACCAGGATACTCGAAACCGAGCCGTTGACTAGGCGTGCAGTGCCTGGACAGTTCCGGGTGCTAGTCTCCGATAAAATGGCATCCCCTAAACTTCTTCTCAGTTCGAAATAATCTAAATCAGAGGCTTCGGAAGAAAAAAGCGAGAAAGGACTAAAGGCCTGAGCGGCAGCGGAAGGAGGTGTTCATGCAGACCCAAACTGTTGATCTGAACTCAGCGGCTCCAACTGGCTGAAGTTGAATTGTCGACAATTTGCTCTATGAAATACATTTGAAAACACCATAACATCACTTGGGGAAGGTTGGTTCTACGAGATGCCGGGAGAAAGAAGGTGGTAATCGCGCTTCCAAAACTACGTTTCACGCGCGTACACGCCAAGGGAGCAGGCCAATGCTTCTCTGGGGCGCAAAGCGGGCCCTTTCTTGAACCAGATTGAGGCAAATTAAGGAATTTAGGACTTATCTTTTCTTATACCCCTCCAAAACGAACAGAGTTCCACCATGAGGAGCATTACGGCGCTACTCGCGCTTCTGTTGACGATCACCCCTGCTGCATGCGCACAAGCATCTGCAGGTGAAGAGGAATCCTCTCCATTCAACTACATCACAGCGGTAGGCGCCGCACTACCAGCACTCAGTCTTTGCAGCAGGAGCAGCAGGAGCAGTAAAGGCAGCAACAGCTGCTGCTGTTGCTCTTACTCACTCACAGTGGTCCTGCATGGCCATGTGCTTATCAAGCGTATGCCACTTTCGATGTATGGATTTAATTGGTGTCTTTTGGTTTCACTTGAAGGAATTGTACATATATCAGGAACAACCACACAATATCAAAGCCCCAACGCCACTTGCAACAGCAGTTCGCAGTGCCGATGCAGTTCTTGCCGCAGTTGCCATTGGTGCGGCAATGAGGCAGGCGATGTTCAGCGGATGTCCTTATGTTGTGTATGAAGAAAGGACTGTATGGGGCGGGGTGAACGTACACCTGATCTGTGAATGTTTGAATGTGTATGCCTGTGTGCGTGTGTCTGTCTGTATGTATGTATGTATGTCTGTCAATTTGTCTGTCTGTGTCTGTTTGTGTGCTTGTATCTTTCAGAACTTGCTGGCCCAGTTACTGATTATGTTGGTTTTGTTCCTTGGGAGTTGTATTGGCGTCTGCTGCCTGATAAAGATCGACACACCCACGACCTTCTCTGACAAGCCTCTCGTCATCAACAAGGAGTACTGATTGCTCTTGAGATCAGCAATCTGTTTGCTGCAGCAGCAGTGTGAGGGCGCTTGCACACTGCTGCTGCGGCGGCGGTTGCAGTATACGCTGCACTTGCTGTTGGAGATCTTACAACACATGTTGCACTGTTGCGGTTACTGTTGCTGTTGCTTCTGTTGCTGCTGTGCAGCGGCATTTGAGCAGCGTGCATGCAGACCAGCGGCTGCGTGTGTTTCGGGGGCTTTTACATTGTGGCCCTGATGTAGCAAGCGTCCTTTTGACACCTGGCTGGGGGGCATCTGCGCCTTCCGGAGAGGGCTGTGCCTGCTAACCTTCATTGGGGCTGTCTCCCAACTGAGAGGCGCCGCCGGGCTTCAAGTATTTCATTTAAAGAGCCTTACCTTCTCCTTAGAATAGCGGCACAGACAGACGGTGCAGAGGTTGCTGAGTTTGCATGCAGCACCCGTCCTTTAGCCTGGCTCATGTATCACGTTGAGTTTTCGTGCAGCTGATTTCGTTGCTGCTAATAGCTTTGGAATACCAAATTCCACATACAAGTTACCCCAGAGCTTGCACCGTTCGGTTTCCTCAGTTTCATGCATGCACACAGCACGGGCCATTGCTGTTGAGTTCTCTTCGGGAGAGCGTACGCATGAAGTAGGAGCGTGCTGTCGCAGCTCGGGCTGCAGGCTGCTGGCTTTTGCTGTCTTCTCTCCAGAGTCAGGGGAAGCTTACAAGCCCCTTCCGTATCATGGTGAACTTTGGCTAGCTGCAGCTAGCCGCAAGTGCCGGCGTGATGTTGCTAATATAATGCTTCTCCTTCTTTCTAACTCCCCTCAACTACTGCTAAACCAGGTATCCCTGCAGCTGCAAGAAAAGCAAATGCGGCAGCAGCACATGAGGAGCGAGCTTTTGTCCCCCATGCTTCCCTGGCCGTCTCGCTGCCTGGAGAAGGCCTTCAAAGCCTGTGGGCTCTCCTCTGACAGATTTGGAGGTAATGCATCTCCAACAGCTGCTGAAGGTGCATAACCTCCCAATCTTCCAGCCTGATTCCCGCAGTAGCTCCTGGCGACCCTTCAGGTGTTGTATTTCGATGCCCTTCGCAAAGTTTAGAGCTTGGGAGGTCAACAGAACGGGAAATCTGGAGCCCTTTGATGTGGCAGTATCGATTAGTGAAATGATCTGGATGCAGCGTCCTGCTTCTGTCGCACTGTGTGGTTAGTGTTGTATGCATTTGTACTAGTTGACTCCTGATTCCTAAGGAGCAAGAGAGCATCTAACACTTGTCTACGGTGTCACTGCATGCGCAAAAAGGGGGCTGGGTTAAGCCGGCTGGTCGGGGGATCTTGCAGCAGTAGTTGCAGCAGGGTGTGTTATACCTCAAGGCAGAATCCGCTGGCCTGTGCCCACCCCACACTCCTTTAGCGTCTATGGCGCCTGAAAACTGAACGATAGGAAATAACCTGAATTTTAGGAATAGAAGCATCAAAAGCACTGTGATTGGGTTACAGCTGACAACGGTCTTGCCTTAGTTCGATGTCTGCCGTCACACCGGCAGACCCCCGCGGGCAGAATTCTATGGGAATTCTCCTTTAAGCTGTTCCCTCTTGGAGATTTGGGGGGAAAAGGTTAATATATGTTTAGAAGGGCTTTGCAAGTCAGGGATAGTTTCGAAGGACGAGGGGGATAAGCACGAAGCGACGAGGTGCAGCTAGGCAGTGGCGCCAATGAATGCTCTGCCTGTGTGGCCCTGTTATTGCGCTTCTTTTCCCCTTGTGAGGCCGTTTCAATGATTCTTGCTCCTAATTCTTTGAAAATGAAGAAAGCTACAAACCAACGCAAAGGGTACAGCCGGCTGTGAGCAGCAACGGTCTCACTGTGGGGCCCCTTGGGGGCCCCCGCTGGCTCCTGAGCGCCCGCTCTCTCGCGCCACTCTTTCGTTCTGCTGCGAAGAAATTATTGAAATGCATCAATTACAAATTCAGGTCTACCGTTTGATTGCCGGAAGAACGCCTTCTTCTTCATTGAGGGCTGCGGGACCAAGAAGCTACACAGAAGCCTTCGGATAGAAACAACGAAATTCATCATACAAACCTCAGCGAAAGAAAAGCAACGTCACATGCGCAGCCCGTTGGAATGAACCGGTGCATGCAGGCGGCAGATTGAGGGTTCTTCGGCAGCGCTTCCTCAAGGCTGACCACTGCAGTGCAAGTCACACCTGCACATGCGCTTGCACGTAATGCAACAGTTTTTGTACATGCTTTTAGGCATACCATATACGCACGCGTATATGTAGAATGACACCCCCTCCGGCGGTCACAAGACGATGAGTAACTCTTTTTGCCGAATACTTTGAGGCTGCACGGGTGGCTATGGGGGTGTCACGGGGGGCCGTGTGGCTCCTCAGCAACACAGCAGCTACACGCATGCATGGCATCCTTTGCACGGGCCCCCGCACCTGGCGCGCAGCTGCAGCACCTGTTTGTTCGGCTGGAGCAGCAGCAAAAGCAGCTTCTGCTGCTGCACCAGAGCCACTTGCTGCTGTGCAAACGTGGGCACCCGTGGCGTTCGTGGGGCCCCTGCAGGGGCCCCTCCATGGGCGTAGCCTCCCCCGTACCATCAATTCTTCCGTTCGTGTGCGTTGTCTCTGCTCTCTGCCCTGTGCAGCCGCTTCACGGGCTGGTGCTGCAGCGCCTTGCATGCGGCCATCTCTGGGTCTTCTCCGCTGCTTCACACACCCAGCCACCAGGTATGGTCGTGGTTTGGCGACAGTTGCGCGCTCAAGCGGCAGCAGCAACAGCAACATCAGCACTACCGGCAGCTCCAACAGCAGCATCAACAGCACCGACTGTGGGAAACCAAGAGGGGCACGCCCGCTGAATCCCAGCGGACAACCTACTGCTTGCAGAACGATTTTCAGCAGCAGCAGCGAAGGACAGTGTCCCAAAAACGGCAACAGCAGCAGCACGATGAGACGCAGCAGTGTCAGCGGCAGCAGCGGCAGCAGCAGCAATGGCCGCGGGAACACGAGTGGGCCCCTAATTGTTGCAGACAGCTCGGAATCAAACCGAGAGGGGGTTGCACCGAAAAGCCTTTGGCGGCTTCTTGCTGCTGCCATGTGGCCTGCAAGTCGCACCCTGAAGGCACGGGTTGTGGGGGCTGTTGTTTCTCTCTTGGCTGCTAAGTGTCTCACCATTGCAGCTCCTGTGGCCTTGGCGGGCCTTATAGACCACTTCACACAGACCGCTGCAGCAGAAGCAACGCAAGCAACAGCAGGAACAGCAGCAGCTGCCGCTGCTGCTGCTGCTGATGCCGCAGCGGAAGAAACAGGAAAGACGACCGCACGGCCCCTCCTGCACCCGGCGCTTCCTGTTGGGCTCGTTGTCAGCTACCCTTTGGCCAGGCTAGGCGCCTCAGGTACGATGGCTACACAGGTATAAGCAATTTCAACAGCATGTGGCAGCTGCATTTGATGCAGCAAAGTGTGCGTGCCAGGCCCTTCTATTTCCGTTGTTGCTCCCATTGCTGCTGCTGTGCTGCAGCCTTCACGGAGCTCCGCACTGCTCTCTTCACGCGGGTGTCTCAGAGGGCATCACGAGAGTTGGCTGCCACGGCCTTTTCCCACATGCATGCTACGTCCTTCAGCAGCAATAACAAAGTACTGCTTTTGCTGCTGCTGCTCGTGCTACTGTTATTGTAGCTGCTGCTCGTACTAGTGCTGTTGCTGCTGCTGCAGTTGCTGCAGTTGCGACTTGATGTGAATTCCTTGTTTTTCTTACCTTCCATTTGTTAGTGTGGGTCGGCTGCATGCTAATCCTGGTGCAGCTGCATGTTGTTGCGGGTCCCTGGTACAGGTGGGAGAGCTGACAGCTGTCTTGACTCGAGGAACTAAGGCTATTTCGCAGCTTCTGAACGTTTTGCTGTTCCAGGTAGGTTCTGCATGCAACAGATGGGGTCTGAAGGGTGCATGCTCAGCCCGCTGAAGACAAAGAATGTGCGCTGCCGCTCGCGCTACAGCTGTCGCCATTGCTGCTGCTGTTGTTGCTCTTGTTGCTGCAGGTGCTGCCCACGACGCTGGAGTTCTTGATGGTTTTGGTTCTCTTGAAGCTGCGAGTTGGTTGGACTGTGGCGGCAACAGCTGTGGCAACCATTTCGGCTTACTGGGCCTTCACAGCCGTCGTCACCACCCGCAGGGCCAAACTGAGACGCGAAATGAATCGCTTAGAGGGGCTCAGTGCTGGTACAAAGCGCACTTCTGACACACACAGCAGCTGCCAAAGGGTAATATTGGGCCTAGGGGACCCTTTTAGGGGCCCCCTAGGCTAAGGGGGTACAGGGGCTTAAAGGCCTTTGGGTCCTCTAAACGCCTTTATCTGTGGAGGGTTAACGCCACGGGGATTACAAGGCCACCGTAGGGGGAGGCGGCGGGGTTTGTAGAAAACGGGGGCCCCCTCGGCCGTTGTTTGAGCTTTCTTGAGTTCTTGCAATGTATTTTACTTGGCTTCAACTGCTGCTTGGAAAAAGGGGAAGGTGAGATAGGAGTTTAGGGCGATTTTCAGGATTGTGTTTCTTCGTGGCAGGGCTGCTGGTGGACTCGCTTGGCAACGCAGAGGCGGTGCGCTACTTCACAGCGGAGGCTCAGGAGGCGGAGCGTTTTGGGGCAGTGCAGCGGCAGCTCGAGAGTCAAACGGCCAAGGTAAATGAGTCTCTGGCTCTCCTCAATTTCGGACAGCAGCTCATCTTCACCAGCGGCCTCACCCTCGCCCTTCTGCACACCGCCAACTTGGTCGCCGCAGGGGCCGCTCCTGTTGGCCAAATTGTGCTTGTCAGCACGCTGCTGCTGCAGGTAATCGATCCAGCATCCCCCGTGTTGTCGTGCTTGGGTGGCTGCATCCGTGAATAGGTGCCTTTCCATAGCTGTGCATGCATGCTCCCTTGCGTGCATGGGTGCATGAGGGCATGAGACATGACGGACGGCAGCAGCTCGCTCATTTCACCATCATGGTGTCTGTGCCGACAGTCCCCGCCTTTGTGTTTGTGGGTGCCGTGTTTCCGGCTGATTAGTTGCGGACGTGCGGCATATTTTCTTGCCTCATTGCTGCCGATGGTAGTCGGTGGTTCAGTGACTTCGCTGGGCGGGGTTCCTGTGGTTGCAGCTGGCGATACCTCTTAACTTCATTGGGACTGCCTATAGAGAGCTAACACTTAATACAATAGACTTGGAAAAGCTGCAGCAGCTGCTGCAGCTGAAGCCGCTGGTGCAGGACCCACCGAACCCAGTTGCTTTCCAATTGCAAGGCGGTTCCGTCGAGTTTAAAGACGTGAAATTCGCGTATCCCCCCTCCCACTCATTGGAGCAACTGTCTGTACAGCCGGCGCCACAAAACCAGCAGCTTGGAGAAAGTGTGCAAGACTCCACAGCTGCGCAGAGCGTCGGGAAGATGGTATTAGACGGATTTTCGCTTCAAGTGCCTGCCGGGAGCCGAGTGGCCTTGGTGGGAGAATCGGGCTCAGGCAAGACAACGCTAATTCGCCTTTTGTACCGCCTTGCCGACCCTCTTAGCGGCGTCGTGTCTATTGACGGGCAGGACCTCAAGACTCTGCCAATCATGTCATTTAGGTATCTTGCAATTCGCTCTGTTTTGAGGAAACCCATTGCGTGAACCTGGCATGCACACTTGCTTTGCTGGATGGCATATGCATGCGGTGTAGTGGTGGCCGTGTTGAGCTGTTGTGAGGCCCCTTTGTCCTCCAGAGAGGGCGCGGGAAGTAAGATAAAGGGTACGGACGGATTAGGGGTTTTGCTCAGCATTTGGGGGGCGGCCTGTTGCTGCCGCTGTGTGCACTGGGTTTGGCACAGGCGGCACATTGGGGTGGTCCCCCAAGACGTGGCGCTCTTCAACGAATCCCTGGGGTTTAACCTTCGCTATGGCAGCCCGCACGCCACAGATGAACAAGTGAAGGTGTGACTTCAGCAGACTCGTTGTTGCTTGGCCTGTTTGCTTCTGCTGTGGCCCGGAAGAACCGTCGCCTCTGCATGCAGGAGTGCACACGTTCTCTGACGAAGTTGCCGCGTGGAACTCCCGCTCATATGATTTTGCATTGCTTCTTTTACCTTCTCGGTGCACAGTGCAGATAAGGGCATCCCGGCCCCATGCTTTGTCTATTTCTTTATTTCTGCTGCGTTCGCTCTGCTCAGGAGGCAATCCGCCTGGCAGAGCTGACAGAGTTGGTGGAGTCGCTTCCCGAGGGACTTAACACCCCCGTGGGTGACCGAGGCCTTCGGCTAAGCGGAGGAGAGAAGCAACGCGTGGGGATCGCGCGGTGTCTGCTGCGGAACCCGGAGATTGTGTTGTTTGACGAAGCTACGAGCGCCCTTGACCTCCACACTGAGCACAAAATCCTAAAGGTATGTGTTATGTTTCTCCTGTTTGCTTCTGAAGCTCTGAGTGCGGGTACATCTCGCAACCTCTATATCTACACATATGCGCATACGTATGTATATTCACTTGCATATTTATATGCACGAACGCGCGTTTATTGAAGCGAGTTTGGCCTCGCAGGCAGTGGCTGGTAGCGGGAAGGTTCTCGCGATGCTGCGGTTGGGGGCTGAATGAGGTCCACGCCTGTGTTGGCTGTTTAAATGTTTATTCCTCATTAACAGGCCTTGCAAGCAATTTCCCATGGGCGCACCACCCTGTTGATTGCCCACCGCCTCTCCACAGTCGCAGGAGCCGACACAATTGCTGTTCTGGACAGGGGCCGAGTCGCGGAGATCGGAACGCATCAGCAGCTGCTGCGCAAACCAAATGGCTTGTATGCTTCCATGTGGGCCCGACAGGTCAGCGCTGTGTTCTAGGGACCCTTCGGCCTGTGTGCACTTCATTTCACCTCGTGTTTGGTGCACGTTTAGCTGCAAGCGTGTTTCGTCTGGCACATGGAGGCATAGACACCCAATTGCAACTTCTTGAGACTCGTTTCCGTCATGCTGTACAGTGTGGGGTGTGCGTGGACTGTGCTGGCAGCGAGAAGGCCAAACGGGGAAAGCCTTCAGCACCTCCTGATCGGTAATACCCATCTTCCCAGTACCGAGCGTATTTTGGATTTTTAATGCCTGCAACTCCCCGTTTGAAAGGCATGCAGCCTCACTTATGGGAGGTATTTGGGCTGGCTCCGGCAGCAGCTTCGGCACTTAGCTACAAATCAATGGGAAGAGACCAGAGGGGGTGCGAAGCGCCCAGGGCGTGTTCACGAACCACACAAGAGAAACTTATGCATTTGCATAGCTGGAGTTGTATATGTTTCTTGCGGTATACACAATCCATGCATCTGCACATATATCCAGGTGTGTGATTTGTATTAGAAGAGAACACATTAAGGCAGGTTGGACGGTTCATGCATTTGCTCATAGAGCTTCACCTGCACGATCCCTGGGCCTCACCAGCTTGCAAGAGTGCTGAATCGCCATAAATGGGGCATTTTCCCGCCCCTGTTGCTCACTAAATACTCGCCATCAGCAGAAGCTGCCGCACGCAATCCACGACAAAGAAGCGTGCTTCGACTACAGAAGCAACTGGACAGCTCTCCTTCAAGCCGCAGACAACAGGAGGACTCGAAGAGCGTGTACAAGATGACTGTGCTTCTGGATACGTCTAGCAGGCGCATTCGTGGGTAGAAGATCATACTAGCGGCATATAGGGGCATGTATGCCCACGACTATGTGGGGCGCCATTACAACACAGCACACGGCAGTTTAGCCCATGGGGTTATTAAGCGGCAATATACGGACCTTCCTTGGCGTTTTCTGGATACACTTACACGAGGCGCCACTCTGGCGGCGCCTTGAACCGGGCTTCAGAACAGCAAAACAACTAAGAACTTTGCATGAACGGCATGCATGTAAATTTACATATAAAGGTTTAAGAATGGACGCAAGAAGCCTGCTCCATGCTCGCCTACAGGCGCTGCAGGCACTCGCTAAGATGCAGTTAGGCAGTGTGCGAGCAAAGGAGCAGCCTGAATTTACACCAGAGTCGAGGGAATGAACAGCTTTGCCACCCATATGCTTCAGTATTGTCTTCGTCACACCTCCCTTAGGTGTCTGCCGACCTAATATAGAGCTAAATCAGTGGTTGATGGAGCATCCAAGAAGGCAGATTTGTGTGCGCACCCATTTGAGTGGCGAGGGCTCCAGGCATAGGATATTCAATACATCTTGGCCGATGCAGACAAACTGATGAGAGGAAATGCGTACTGCAGCCCAAAGCTGTGAGTAAATAAAAGTACTGCTGTGGTGTTCTTGAGGCTTTTTGCCAAGCAGTGCAGCTCGGCATAACACCGTCACATAGGAGTGCCTGAAAGCAAAGTGGATATCTCCTGGTATCTCGAGGCATTGACGGAGAGAAGCGCAAAATTAGAAATATTTTTGCTTACAATTTCTTCTGGCTGGTGCGCCGCGTGTGTTGCCGTTTCTCGAGCGGTGTTGGCACAACTACGAAAAAGGTTACTGCCGATATCTCACCGCTTTGTTATAGTGGAGCTGCTGCTGCTGCTGCTGCCCGGCAAGCTGTGTAGTAAGAACTCCTGCCGCAGCTTGTGAAGAGACCTGCAGCCGATGCTATCTTCGGCATGGCAACGAGGTATCTGCACAGCGTCCATATGCTTTGTGGCACATCACTAGGGGTTTTTCAGGAGCTGCTTATATGCGTTTCGCAACGGTAGAAGCGCGTGTAAGGCCGCAATGGCTCCTTATCGTACTAAGGAATAGAGGGTTGATCAGCGTAAACAGCAAACACCCAGCCTCCCACGTACTGGGAGAAAAACATTTGCCGCCGTGACGCAAGAACTTCCCATTATCTTATTCGGCCTGGCCTAGCGAGACTGTTTTGATGGTGAGCCTCCTCACAACCATTTGAACTGGCTGATCGATGTGGCAGAGAGCTCTTGCAGAAACCCTCCACTGCCGCAGCTGCCCAACGCCTTCACTGGAAGTTGGCTTTTGCCACGCTAATAAGCGTGGGCTTTTGTTTCCACTTCAGGCTAACGCCCCCTCAGCCTACTCAGGTACCAGCAGCACTGCCCACTTTTGCTGTCATATGGCTGCGTTAGCTGCGGATAAGGAAGTTCACTCCTACACCTTGGTAAGGTGGCTTCTGCTTGACTTTGCACGTTGGCTTGTTGAACCCGATTTCTACGGGTTATGCTCCGAAAACCGCTCTTAGGGGACCGCCTCACCCTTTGCAAGATACACACTACCTGGATGGCTTCTCTGGCAGTGCCTCGCGGCAATTAGTCTTGTCACACTGTTGTAGTGGTTGCAATTAGCATTTCCCAAGGTGTGGAGTGTGCCTTTGAACAAGATCGCAGGCCTCACCCTGTCCGCTGGAAGCAGGCTTCCTCCTTCCATTTGTGTGCTCCGTTGGGTTCAGCAAAGCCCGTCTTAGACTAAGTTGTCTCACTTTCTTCTTGCCCTTTTATGATACCCATCCATCCATATCGGTAGGAATGAATCGCAAAAGTGGGGTATTTCGGTCGAACGCACGCCCTCGCAACCCGTACATGTCGATCATGTTCACATGCTTTAATTTTACCCTTCGTGTGGAGGCGAACAGCTCCTTAGCCCGATTGATACTTTCTGGCCCCAGCGGCAGGTGCGCACCGTCAAGGGGCCATTTCCTTGGTGCATACCCAGCTGAAATGCGCCTTGCCACGAGCAGGGACTCACATGAGTTTGTGAAAGCGTCCAGCTCATATGGGGTTTTAGTGGGCAGCTTATGCTATTAATACGAGCTTGGATAAGCATGGTGCTCATATATGAGGCGGAGCTGCGAGTACTGCTGTCGCCTCTGTCGCCCCCATCATTGCAGCACACGCTGCGTGGGCGCGAGGGCGTTTTGCTTGCTTTGTCGGTTCCCCTGGGGGCGCTTTTGAACGTCTTCCTCTTTCACTGCCTTGGCCCTGCTCACGCCCATACCATCTCCATTTTCGAATTATGTGGTCTTGTTTATTTGGAAAAGAAGCATATAAGTAGCTCGGAAGCATATAAGTAGCTCGGTCCCTCTCCCGGGTTTCTGAGTGCGGAATTCGTCGGCTTCTGCTTGTCCTCGCTTGTATTTTTCTAGATGGAGCTGGCCCTCGCCGCCCCAATATCCATAGGGTTTATATCCAGATCATTTCTAGGCCTTCCCCTTTCCTTCTCAGGTAGGGTAGAAGTGCCTTTTTCGCCCTGTGGCCCTTAACTCCCCCAACTAACAGTCATGTTTCACCTTTTCGTGCCTTTGTTCCGCTGTCGCGGCCCAGTTGGTTATCGATTGCCTCTGGAGAAAAGCCCTGCTACGAACCACTGATACAAAGGTCCTGATTCCACTTGGGGATTCTTGTTCGCCAGGGACTGATGCTTTTTTGTCTAGCACTTTCCCTTTAACTTTTCCTTTTTAGCGTTCCTCTGTTGTGCGATAGCCTGTCCCCTTGGGGATCTGGGAATCTACCTGCATGGCAATGCGTCTCAGAAAGCCTCCATATCCTTAATGCGCTCCTGCAAATTCGTATCATTGCATAGGTATAGCCACCATGTTCGTGCCTTCCCTTTTAATCATGAGGTGCCAATAGCAACGTTGGCCCCCACCCCTCCCGGAGGGCGAATCCTTGTCAGAGACGAGAAAGGGGCTGAGTCTTTGACCAAGACTAAAAGGGGGATGCCTAGCGATTTTTGTTTTATTTCTTCGCAAAGCGCATTCGCTACTAACTAGTGCTACGGATCAGGCCACCCAGCTATGCGGGTGCGTTTCGTTGCTTGCACCTGCTTTGATGAACCATGCAGTGCTACTATGTGTAGTAAGGACCCTCGCCCTTAGCTTATGGTCACAGCGAAATCCAATACAGTAAAATATTCACCAAAATAGTGCCTAAACAGCGGCTGAATTCCCCTCAAGTCCCCAGGCATCCTACGCACAAACGCTCAGCTGGGGCTGGTGAGGAATGGACACGGCGCGCCATGATTTGCAGCACACCTTGTTCCAACTAGTGCTGCAAGGCAACCTCGCATGTAGGAACAGCCAACCACGTTGTGCAACATGTACTAAAGCTGTAGGGAATTGTTAAACACTGTCTTCGAGCAGACAAGGCAGTCTGCACCCAAGTAGGAATGCATGTTCCAGCTTCAAACAGATCATGCTGCAGTGCAGATCTACCGGGAAACTTCCTCTCTACGATGTTTCGGAGTAGCTGATTCACTTCGTTGGGGGCAGGGCAAGTTCCCTATAATGAGGGCCGTCGATCTTCCTAAGGACCGGAGCGAACTGCACTAGAATCAAAGACTGCAGAAAAGTGCTGCCCGCCAAACAGCTGACCTTTCCTACAGCCCCCAGGCTTTTAGGGAACACCCGAGAGCCTGGACCTGGCGAAGATACGTGACGGTTTATCATGGGCTGCACCGCACCTTGCCACAGCTGCAGTAGCAAGGCAGCCCCACATTCACGCAGAGCCATTCCCCCGTTTGCTACTTGCTCCAGCACTGTACAGGGTAGACAGTTGCTAAACACTTATTTGGACCTCCATACTCATTTTGCGAGCAGGTAGAGATTCGAGCACGTACATCACTGCCGCATTGCTGCATCTATTTGCCCTCAAAACTGCAGAATGATGGGCGCCGTCAACTTCTTCTGTTCCGACCATGCGCTGATTCCCACTCCAAATACAATTTATAATACCCTGACAACCAAAGGTTTCTGATCTATGGCATTTTTCAACTCAATTTTGAAACAGAGGGCACCGCAGACGTAGAGTGCGTGTAGCTACGGAGATGGGAGACCTCCGAACGCCCTGCTTCTTCCCTGTGATCAACGTTGGTAAATATTCCCATAAAACCATTCTTTGGAAATGCTAAGCAAAATACGTTAGCATGTCTTATCTTTCACGTGCATCTGGGCAGGGCATGTAAAAGTACCTCCAGACATTGGTCCACCGAAGGAAGTGACTACGGTCCACGATGGACCTTTCTCAATTGCCTCACACCAGGGTACACCACGGCATGACCCTCACAACATCCCTTAAGTTTCTTCTTCACAAATAATTCCCGGGGTATGCTATTTTAAACTTATTCAATAAGCCTGTAAGCATTCAAAGCGTTTCACTGGGCCCTCGTGCGTGGGTGCGCTGCTCACACGTCGGTGGGAAGGATCGCCTCCAACCTAGTGCACAGAAATATTTATTTTGTGTCCTCTATGTGGCACTTTAATGAGGTTAAACGCTAGATAGATTTAAAGTGATTGCCCACAGCGGGAAACGGCGAGACGGTAAATTCAACGCATAGGACAGTCCACTCCGATGCGCGGCGCAGGGAGTCATTTGAGCATTTCATTATATGAATGCCTTTGGCTTGTAGTAAATGCAGCCCTTCATTTTGCGCGATTATTAATTTACAGATGCGCTACTACTAAATGTTATCCTAAGCCTTATTCGACTTAGCAGCCTCGGTGGCGGGCTGTGTAGGCAATGAAAGGCGTCCTTGCCCGTCTCGACGTCTCGCTGCTTCACTGGGTAGGGGAAGGCAACACCGCCGCTGACTGGCGTATATTTACAGTGTCTGCCCTGTGATTAATTGGCTGCTCTGATTTATTTTGGGTCTCGGTTTCTCAGCATTTATTCGGAAGAAATGGCACGTGCTAAGCTACTTCCCCTTGTGGGTGCAGCGCTTTTCGTTCTGGGCAACGCAGCTCAGGGCAGCGGTGCATCGCAGGGGACCACAGTCACGTACAGCGTGGTTCTTGGTGAGTTGGCTAGTTTCTTTTTGTCTAGTTTGGCGTCGGTGTACCAATGGGACCGGTTGGGGAGGTGGGGGTCGCGGGAGGGGGGCAGTGGGTATGAGGGGAAGTGATTGTTTGCAATTGACTTCTTTTACCAGCGGGACTGCAACTTGGTGCTGCTGTGTTGTATCATTTGTTTGATATGAAGTGCATAGTATGTTTGCGAAGTTGTGTGCACTTGTCTCGTGTCCACAGGCAAAGACCAAGCATGCCTCACTGATATCGACGGCATGCGTGAGTCGGGGGGGTTGAACAAGTTCGAAAGGCCTACGGAAGCAACCAAACAGCTTCCTTCAGCTGATAATTCGGAAAAGCATTGGGACGATTTCTGTAAAGATGTGCTGCAGGTAAGCCTTGAGTCACCTGCGTCGCTTGCTGAACTGGGCACAGCAGTGCGCACAGGGTAGGTCCTTGCCGCTCCTGGTGTTCAGGCTGATAAGAAGGGATCGAAGGCAACGCTGTCATCTGGCGACGATGGAAGCATCAGTGCAATGTATGCTATGATGGCATTAAGCTCGAGCGCGGTGGATTGCACCTCTGTGTTGGACCAGTGGAAAGGCGCGTACAAACTATTCGACGGGGCGCCGCCTTCGCCTGAACAATCCTCTGGGCTGTACGACAATCCTGAAGCTGTCATTTTCGTAGCATTATATAACCCTAAGCCAGCAGCTTCCGCAGATTGCAGGGTGGTGACATGTACTGAAACGACCTCGGCGAGTGATCCGCAGTCCAAGAAGGAAAGGAAAGGCTATGCCTACCTTTGCATGTCGACACCGAATGCGTTGGGCGATAAAGCAAATCCTCCGTTCACGTAAGACAACTAGCTGGCTTCCCGGATTACAGCGTATTTTTGATGATTATATGAGGGTGACTGCGGCAGCATGGCATGTGCCCCCGTGCTTGTTTTGCAGGAAAGAGCAATGGAAGAAGATCGCGTCCAGTTTGAAGGCTTCTGCCCCGGCTGTAGTGCCGAGCGTGTTATTTGTCCTCTTTTCAGTGTTGGGGGCGGTATTCCTGTGAAGCCCGTTGCAGCCATCCATGCATGTACAGGTTGCACATATGACGACTGCTGGAGCATGTGGCATATGGTGCAAATGCCGAGCAGGTACAGCAAGCGAATGCCTACACAGTTTGCAGCGTTGCATCAGGGAAGTAGGCAGGCGTTTTTATAAGTTTGCTCTGTTCATCTAGCAGCGACGCGCAGCGACGCGCATCACCTCCCACCCCACCCACGCAATTGATTAGTTGAGCTCAATACCCCGTTGCCCGTAACGGAGCACAGTTGCTCCGTTACGGGCAACGGGGAGCCGATCTAACTGCCGTTAGGCGGCCAAGCTGAATGGGCGATCAAGTTCAAGGGTAGGAGGATCGCGGGGACAGGAACGAGGTTTATCTACTCGCCAGCCACTGCGGCTGTTTGCTTTTACGTATTGTATATGGATCCTGATATATAGGGTTTTGGTGCAGTAATTGTAGTAGTTGTAGGGCTAGTGAGTGTTGGCAGTGGATAGAGGAGGTAGCTTCAGCGGTAAAGTAGGCAAGGTGGCGGTATTGAGGAATGCCTCATAAGGGATGAGGGCGATTATATATATATGGGAGGTAGTATTAGCCGATGTAGTAGTAGAAGGGAGAAAAGGCACCGTTGCGAGAAGTTCGCTTAGCTGCAGTGGGGTGCAGCGAATATTTGACAGCTGAGGCAGAAGGGAGGGGATGGGGGACTATGAGGCAAGGCAGTTGGGGAACGTTTCATCCTCTGCATTGTGGGCGGTGGAATAATAGGTGAGGAATTGGGGCTATCCCGTGGGCAGTAGTCTGCAGTAGGGAGAGGCTCAAGCGGCAACGATCAAAAAGAGCCGAGGTATTGCATCGAAGCAGAACCTGGAGGCTCTGGAAGATGGGGACAATTGAAGTTGTTTCATATGTTGTGTCCGTAGCGATACCTTTTAGAAACGTTATGTATATCCAATGTGAACTGTTGTTTTGGGTCGGCGCAACCGTGAAGACAAAAGTGTGGGGTCGTGTGGGGAAGATGTAAGTTAGGGAGATTCTTTGAGCGGCTTTTGCAACATTTGTATCGCGTGTGCTATGCTTACAATTGAAGGGATGCACTAATCCAATTAGGCACAGAAACTCCGTTAGAAGCGCAATTTTGCCTTGATGTGTTAGGTTTCGATGGATTGTGCAGTAGGGACTAAAAGCCAGTCATTAATTTATCTGGTTGGATCGGTGTAGATAAGTAGTATGCGTGTAATTTGATTTGGAGCACCGGTGCAAAATACCGTAGTAGTATCTCGTAGCGCGCTAAGCGTTATGAAAGCTAGTCCGAGTGTAACGAGAGGTGAACTACGTTTGGCAGGTAGTATTGTATTGGTGCCACGGCAAGTTCGGCGTTATGCTAGCACTCGTACGACCGCATTTGCTCGCAGTGAAGTGTTATATTTGTATCCTTATCACAACTTAAGAGAGATATTTAATAACAAGTGGTATGAAGCCCTAAGCACCAACGTGCGCAAAACGCAGGCTTGCCTCAACTTGCATATGTTCAGAGCGTCGATAATGGGCAAGGCTACCCTCTAAAAGCGCCAAAAAACGTAAAGGCTTCACGGTGAATGGGCAAGCTGTACGCTTGTTTCCGAACATGAATCAGCTTGCCGAGCCTAGAGCGCGGAATGCACACTGTTGCATTGGCATAAAAATGGCACAGTGCGCGCTGCAGATTTGTTCGTGTTCATAATAGGGGGACCGAGCAACAAGTAGCAACTGGGAGTCCGCAATATTCAGCTATTCTCTCCCAACCCCTACCCGCCCACCCCCCCAGATATCGCCGCCAAGTAATGCTCCTGGCTTAAAGCACATACAATAAAATGCGCCAGAATTTGGTGCATACACAGTTTCTTACGGATTTACTTTCTGTATCATCATCAAGAGGTCAGAATGGAACGAAAGGAGAACGCATCGCGTCCTCTCCGCCACTTCATGGAAGTGGCTGGAATCTCTCGTCTTCGCTGGGCTTAATGCAGCAGGCAACATATCCTGTGTGTCCCTTCATCGGAAGTTGGTAATGATAACTACTAATGTGTGATGGATCCTCAACAGGTGTTTCTGACGAAGGCTCAACGGAGCATGCTGTCACCATTTCGCGTGGGCATGCAGCAGCGGTGCACCAGCTGGCAGATTGTGAGAAAGGCTGTTGCAAGAAGTGAGACAGAAGGGCTGGGAATGAGGTAGCTGGGTGTCGTTGGCCGTCTTGTTTCTCGTGGGCGTCCTCATCCTCCTCTTCCTCTGGTTGCACCTGTGGAGATGCATTACGTTTTCGCTTGGGTTTGTCGTTCTTCTTGTAATCTGGGGATGGACGAGATATGCAGGCACCCCACGGTTTCGCAAGAATCTCAAAGGCTTGAAAGTCTGCGGTTGTAAGCCAAGCCATAGCACACGAACATCGTACTGACACTGCAGGGTGTTAGAATCAACGACAAAGTGGACTGCGTGCGCACAGTTGCTTCAATACGGTGAAGGCCTCTTTGTCTCTAGTAATACGAAACGTGAGGAACTCTGACGATGCTGCATGCATCAGCAAGCCCGCCGTGGATGCATGTGCATCTGCCTCAGTGGGCCATGAAAAGGCACTGAAAAAACGCTCTGAGGCTCCTGCACAAAGCCAGCGGGAAATGAAGCCTGAGAGGAAGGGGCTATTTTGTAAATTGACCGTTGATCGGCTTCATTTAGCCTCTTTCAATGCCATCAACAACAAGCTTACCCTGAAAGCCCAGCTCCTGCGCTGCTGCGAAGGTCTTGTGTAACTGCTCCACACAGGGAGAGAAGGTCACCAGTCGGCCCCCACCCTACGAAGAAACACGCGCACAAAGCTGAATGCTTCACACAAGGGTGTTGTGGCCGTCGCAAACCACCGCAACGCACGTCCTGCTAGGCGAGTAAGAACTGCTGTGTTATCTACGGGAATAGGCTGGCCGCACCTTGAGAACCTGGTCGGCATGCTTTAGTGCTAGCCACGGGGAAGGCAGGTCAAGGAACACACCGTCCGCGCTATGCGGCATCGGCAACCTCCCCTCGTTGTCTTCTTTTGCTGCCCCTCCTGTTGGGCCAGGTGATGCCGGCGTTCCCGCAGGCACTTGCTGCGGACAGAATCCATCGGCGCATACGTCTCGGTGAATGGCTTGAACTTCTTTCGAAATCCCAAGGAGCATAAACTCGTCTCTGACACGAAAAATTCAGCATACACGAGATGAAAGCAAATGTGAAGGCGCGTCAGCCCCCCATGCACTAGACGCATGCATATTCTAATGTGCACACACCCACTGCCGGCAAGCAGCGGTCCCTAGGGCATACAGGCTATGACGCAGCGAGCATAAAGAACAGACTGGGGAATGCAGACCGCAAACTGCTTGCCACCTCGTAGGGAGTGAGAATACTGCCCACAGTGGCTAACAAACGAGCACCGAGCTTCCTTACCGCGCTTCCTGCCATCGTGGCTCGTGGAACTCGAAGGTGAACAAGCGGCCTTCGGGGCGCAACGCTACCGCCAAGGAATATGACAGAGACCCAGATCCGGTTCCTAAGCACAAGTATAATTCGCTTCGTGATTTTAGCCTCGTGCACTCACCACTTCCAGAGGGAATGAAGCGCATGCTGAGGCCAATTCGCGGGAGCACGCACGCCCTCCCCTTGCGAGGCACGGCATCTGACAAAACAGGCCATGGCCAAATTCGGCACTCACTGCAAGTACAACCGGCAACCCACCAGCAGTAGCAGCAGAAAAACATCATTACCTGCTTCAACAATAGTTTTGCCGGGGCGTACATCCAGAAGGCTCAAAATAAGCGATATGTCAGCATGGTACTGCGCACAAACTCAAGTTGCGCTGTCGCAGAGCTGCCTTACCATGCGCTAGGAAAGAAGCAACTGTCGTGAGCGTAGTCAACTCAAAGAAGAACAGCATCATAGCATGTCTACCAGCTCAGCCGTGACGGTACAGGGTGCTTGACCGAAGTGAGCATCCGCATATGCGTGCAGGCCTAAGGCATTGAGCAAGCCCCTAAACAAGAGGTCTTGTACTGCCTTCTTTGACTCACAATGATTTGGGTTCGGTGCCGAAGGGCGAGCGTGTGTAGGTCAGGGGTTGGGCGCAGCACCACTAGCCACTTTCCCTGGCGTCTCTCGTAAACCTAAGCAACTCGAAGAACAAAATCATGAAAAAATCTCTATTATCTCCGAGGCGACGGTAATGCAGCCTCCATAAAAATGTACTGCTTGCAAGCACCAGCACCGGAGCACCTGCGCAAGCCTCTAAAATAAGGGGCTCAACAAGCAGTGTTGGATCCGTTTGACCGCAAGCGATGGGATGCTGTGCTTGAAAATCAGGGGCATATTCGAGCCAATAACCAGACAAAAGGAGAAAAAGGAAAGAACAAGAAAACACAGCACATATGCACTGTACAGCGGGTGCGTGTACTTTAATCGCGCTTGGCGACGGGCCTGTGATATGCACAGTCGTGTTCACCTTACTTTATGTCCTATGCGTGTTTTCATAATATCCTCATGGTCAAAGTTTCCAAGTCGTGTTCTGCAGATTCCACCCTTCTTCAGCACACAGGAAAGGATCATTTCTCTGGAGCCGTAGAGGATTACCAACTCCCCTTCCTTCGGAAATTCCACGGCAGGGTGCTCTTCTGCCTCTGGCTGAAAAACAGACCCTTCAGCCGCTGCAGGCACCCCAATGGCGCAGGCAGCGTTTGTTACAACGCCGGGCTGAGCCATTGCAGCTGCGTTTCGTGAATCAGGCGTCTTCTATCGACCCTGTACAAGGGTTCCTCAAACCGAACGTGTAAACCAAAAGAGTGACCCAACTCTCGAAAAAAAAATCGCGGCGGTTATACTACGACTTCTTTCCTTTGGCGTAGATGGCGGGGGGGGCCCTGCCCCCTGAGGAGGGCTGGTCTTTGAATTGGCCAAGCACAAGCAAATTAGCTACACTGGGCTCTGGAGAAAATCAAAAGCAAGCATACACCTTTTTTTATTGCCTAACTCATACGCTAATTATGTTTCTTAGGAGAGCCAGATTCCCTGCGCACCCCACACGAAGAGCCCTGC
>OY986950.1:1816110-1838610 GCA_963920595.1 Eimeria praecox
GGTCCGCTGTGCTTCCGTACGTTCAGGCAGTGTACGAGGCCTCACGAGCTGTGGCATCTCTCCGCGTTGCTCGCGAGTTTCGAGATATCCCACAACTTTATAATCATTTTCTAACGATATCCGTGTTTTTACTCGGTTGCTGGTACGATGGTGAGCTATCGACAAGCTCTGTGACACCATCGCCTAGGAGCCACGCGAAGGTTTCATTTAGGAGATGAGCGTCGCCGCCCACCCCTTTAGTTTCGGTAGATTTCAAAAGTATACTAGCAAAGAAATATTTTAAGTCTTGTTTTGCCCCAAAGCTGCTCGTGCTCAACCGCAGCTGCGCGCCGGATAGCAGGACAGGCCCAAAGAAGGAGGGTCTCTTCAGTGGTCATCCTGTAGTCTTCCATGTCACTCCCTTTTCCCCATTACCTTAGAAATAGCCATGCTTTTCTCCACTCCTTGAGTTTCGCCACAGTTTCAGGGTAGTGTCCACCTTGTGCGATGCCAGCTGCCAGGGCTTGGAAACCAGCACGAGCTGAGTGTAAAGAAGTTTTTGATGTCACAGATATTGTATGGCGCCCACGAAGTAACATTCGTTAAGGGTACGTCGTGCGCTGCATGCAATGCTGAAACGTACAGGCTGATGGAGAGCGAGGCACCACCGGATAATAATGAGTGTTCTCTGCTTTGAGGCATAGGCCCATCAGTTGCAGAAACAAATAAAATAGCCCGATCCATATGCGCTGCTCCTGCACACATATTCTTGCATAACCTGAACAACCCGAATTCTGTAGAGGTTCTCCAGATAGCAGGATATGAGAAGAGCAAGACGCCCGGATTTGGGGTTGCAGTAGCGGAAACTTGATGGTTTTCTCACAGCGCAGTAGGCGCCGACGGCAGTACCAGCAGTTTGTTCGTGTATTCCATCTAACAGATGCGAGTCTTTCCTGCATTCTTTCTAGTTGGGGTGGTTGGTGTTCCTTCAAAAAAAACCACTGGCTGTAAGGTTGCGCTTGGGGGCGCATTGAACTCAATGCACACGAATGCCATTTTACCGAGGCACTTGGCGTGTTATATTTGTTTCATTTCATCAAATTAGACCACTAGAGGTCCTACATGAGCTCCATTGTAGTGCTTGCGCACTACATCAGGAACCCTTAGGGGAAGTCTGGGCTGTTCTATTATTCTGGGATTTTTCTTCTACAGTGGTGCTTGAATGTGTTTTAAGGACTGTTATTTGATTATTTAAGACATTTTAAGGTATGTTCCTGGGGATTTATCTTTAGGTGCAGAGTGTGCGCCCATTAGGTATACTTGCACAAGCTATATACGTGGTGACAGCAGAGCGCGCTGTTTACAACACCGTTGGCTTGCGCAGAGTGTAAAGATCGACACGCTCTGTGGGGGGTAAATACCACTGGCTCTGATACACCCATTGATATATAAAATAATATGCCCATGAAGCATGCTGCAAAACGTGTGGAGGCTACTGTGCCTCCGCGTGGTTTCTCACGAGACAGGTGAGGCAATCCGTAGGCAGCAGAAGACATGAACTTAGCTGTTTCTACTTGCGAATATCTCATGGCTGCCATGCATAGCTCACGTTTTCCTACTGAAGGTAACGGATTATCCTTACCAGGAGAGCGCTCGAGTTCTATTTCTATCAGGCTGACTGACGGCAGCACGCCTGTGCGCATGTGTATTAAGACTAAAGCTGACTTATACAACAGTTATCGTTAGTTCCTCGCGACAGTGCCATGCTAATACCAAGAGATTCCGCGGCAATGCCGCACAGATCTGCAGGTTTGTTAACCAAAGCCAGCGAAGGCGGATGCGAGATGGAGATGCCTCCACCATTTTCCTTCCTGCGGATGCAGAGAAGCCTGAGCACTGCCTTTCTAAAAGCTCCCCCAAAATGATTTGGTTGTGCCATCGCTAGGCAGTCGCATCGGATGGCCACACGAGCGGTTTTAGGTTGCGCTGTTTCGTATGAACGTGGAAGAGTGTGCTGTAACGTTTCTGTTGCATGCAAACACTTGAAAGCTGCCATTAACGCCCGTTTGAGGGTTTTACATAGCCGCGAATGATGGTGTAGCTTGATTGATGCGTGCAGAGCATGGCTGTTCCTGCCCGGAACTGCAGTGGTATCCAGCAAATACGTCGCGTACCATGTTGCCTAGCAGCTATGTGGATTCGACTTTTCGCATTTTATTCTTGATTATGTCTGTATAAAATGCGGGCAGTTTCCAAAGATATGAAACTTCAAATAAGGGCTACGCTCCTTGCGGGGCTTAGCCGTCCCACAGGCTTCGCAAAATGCTGCCTCTTTCCTGCAGGAAGACTACCTATTCACCTTTGGCCAATGCTTCAGCCCACAGAAGAGCACGAACTGTTTATCAGCAATGTGCATTCACACGCGAAAGTTGTCAAGCGGTTGACTCCACTGCAGCGTTTGCTGTCCGAGGCCGTAACTTTCTGGCTTCGTCATTTTGTCAAACCACCGAAACTACAATCACTTCCTGTTTGCTGTACACATGCTAGCAGTCGCTGAGTGCTCTAACCAATAAAAAACAATCGTGAGGCAGTTTGTTCAACTGCTCTGACCCTACCAAAGCATATCTGTTCCACTTCATGGCTTGGCACACAGTTGCTCGGGGTGCGGCTTTTTCCGGTCCTCTTCTCCTTGGCTTGCCATGCATGTATCATGCATCTGCCTAGAAAATCGAGTGTCTCTAAAGAATACGTAGGATTCAAGCAGCGTCTGTTTCAATGATCGTCAATGTTTCATAGCACCAGTAGAGCGACGCTGAGTGCTGTCGCAGCAAGACCCAGCAGACTGGGTACGGCAGTCACGGCGGAGCCCTTTATAGCTTTGACAATGCGCTTCCATTGTTCATCTCTGCACAACGCACACCGAGAAAGCAGAGAATGACCACATATCAACGCGCAAAGAAGAATGAACAAGAGTACTCTACGGAAGAAAGCCTCACGTAAATGGAACTGTGCTGTTGTCTTCCGGAAGCACGTCGGGCGTCGTCATGCAGATCAGAGCAAAGCCCGATGCGGATTCCGTTGCTTGTGGCTCGGTCGTTTGAGTAGTTCTGGAGCATGTAACAACTCGGCAGTCCGCAGTAGCACCGGACGAGGGATTGTAGATGGCCACAAGGGAGACATTGGTGGGGTTGCTATACAGCTGCTGGTCTTTGCTATTTGGAGGCGGCGGCCCGTCGAAGTTTTTGTAAGCTCCTTTCCATTCGTCCACCACTGCACTGCAGTCCGGGACATCGGATTTCAGGGCCTTGAATGCGTACGTCCCGCTGTCGAACTTCGTGAGCGTAGCGGCAATTGCGGGATTTGTGTCACTGGTTTTCTGAAGTCAACACGGCACCACAGAACTTCAATGATAATTCCCATGGGCAGCAAGCTGCGGACGACAGACACAGCCATGATAATGAATGGCGTACTGGAAGCAAGACGTCGCAAACAGACTTCCACGCTGAAGAGTTGTATTCAGTTCCGTCGTCCGATTCAAATCCAGCTGGTAGGCGTTTCCCCGTTGCATCCGCATTGGCCTGAACGAAATTGCTGAAACCAGCTGCCTCGCGGGCAGAATTGATCTTTGTGAGGCATGCGCCTTCATCGCCTGCAACGATAGAAGGGGACAATTGCACACAAAAGGCCACGATATGCTGGGAACAGCGTCCTAGGGCTCATCACTGGGCGCGTGCTTGTGAACACAGAAACACTCCAAGTGGTTGTGTAAACTACTTAAATTTTCATGTTTATAACACTTGGAGTGAGTCGACCCACCGAGTTTCACACTGTAGGTATAGGTTGTTTCTGCCCCGCTGGACCCGCCCACGAAGGCAAGCAAGGCACCGACGAGTGTGAGCAACCTGAGAGGCGCCATTATGCCCAAGTGAGTCCAATATCCTGGAGGGTAATTTTTGCACAAGTTTAACACTAGAGTTTCCGGGGATCGAGCACCCCATGCGTTAGACACCGCGTATTCTTCGGCTGGCGTGGGCGGCGCTCGGGCGAGCGACTTGGGAGTGCGTGAGACAGGCATCCAGGTCCACAAGCCAAACCATAGCGACTGACTAGTCAAACCTTCACCAGTTACTGCAACAAGAAGCAACAAACTTGTGTTGTTTAGGTTGCAAAGGGATAAGGTAGTAAATATATCTCAAGCCTCCCAACCTTCCAGCAAGCTTCACCACTGTCTCCAGTCTGTGGAGCCTAGTGATTCTTGCATGTATGTCTCCAGCTTGCGTCCTGTAAATTCAGTCACCCTTTTACAGTCATGTGCGTTGTTGTGGCTCCTTCATGATGGTCCATTAGTGTACCGGGTGTGAAAGGGCAGCATGAGCCTATCCACACGACTCATCGTAAATACCACGGAAATGGTCTACTTGAGGTAACTCTAAGCTTTGCACGATGTAAGAAACTTTCTGGAAACTTCGTTAACTATCCTAAGCAAGCTGAATACCCGTACTGTGAATGCTGCATCAGTCTGGTCTTACACTGCGACTGCATCGTTCATCATGCTAATCACTGCTAGCTAATTCAGAGGAAGAAAGAACACAAATAATTGACAGGAAATCAAACTTAGCTTCAGCATGAAATAGTGGAAACCTTTCGAGAAAAACGGAAAATGGAATATTTGTTTCAACCCTACCACAACAGGAACTGCTCCAAGGCGTCGTAAAGTGGCTCACGTGAATGGAGCAGTGCCGCTTGCCTTTAGCTCATCAGGCGCCGTTATGCAAACCAAAGTATAGCCAATCGACTCCAGCTGGTGTAGTTGTTCGAGTGCACCTAACGACTCGGCAATCTGCAAAGGCTGCGGACGAAGGGTTTGTACAAGGCCAAGAGCGACACATTGCCGATATCATTGTATAGTGTGGTAGTATTGCTATTTGGTGGTGGTGGTCCATTAAAGCTTTTGTAGGCTACGTTTCATCATTTCAGTATATCCGGGCAGTTAGGGGAGGGGGAACTGAGAGGCGCGCAAGCACATGTGCCGCTGTCTTACTTCGGTGTTTCAGTAACGGCTCGCGAGGTTTACTCGGCACTCTCATTCTGAGAGAAGGAAGCAGGACAGTGAGTGACAGTGCAGGGTGCTCGTGAAAGATTTTGCCTGCGATAGGTGAAATCGAGGTAACCAACTCACTGGTATCAAGGCCTTGCATGCAGACAGCCAAGCTTGTGGTTTTGCTCCCAAGTCCAATCAGGAGCTAGGCAGCCTTTTCGTTGCCTCGTTAGAAGCGGGTTTCGTTGGCTCGCTGAAACCAACCTTTGTGCAGGCAGTATTGGTGTCTTCAAGGCGTGCGTTCTTATCTCCTGTGAGCCTCAGCATAGTTCTGCGCCCAGCCCATCTGACTTTGGCGCTCGATACCATGCCTATCGCCCCCGTTTTTCTGGTACGGGAGGCGGGGAGCTGGGTGCGTTGTTGGAATGTTCTGCCATCCAGAGCAGTTGGGACTTTGTTGTGAGCAGCATACCGAGTCTTGCAGGGTATGTTATGGTTGGAAATGCGAGTAGACCGCTTGCTACAGCATGGTCTGAGTGATGTTCGTGCTCGTATCTCCGCTTGCTCGCAGGCTAGTTATGGACAATCAAGCAAATTTTAACAACTCCCTACACTGAGCTATATAATTCTGGCGCATCTAGAAAAACGGGGCTGGATTGTGCGTGCGTCTCGGGCTGCTTTGGAGCATGAGTTACAGCCAAGTGCGTTGCAGCTAATGGCAGGCCCAATCCTCTCCCCACCCGCTCCGCTTCTCCCAGGATGCCTGGAAACTGTAGGGAATGCTATCTGCCTTGGGGGACCTTTTCCTTAAGCCTTTGATTCTACTGCAGTTCACTAAGATCCTCGGCTAAGATCGATGATCTTCGGTAGAGAATGCAACGAGAAAGAGGGAATCTGAGTTCTCATTTAAATTCGGCAAGAGCGTTCAGCACTCGCAGCAGGTTCTTTCTTGTGGGCCAGGCAGTTGGGCTAGCATAATGTGCTTTCTTCAACTATGATTAACGACTGTAGGAATGCGGTGTCTCATTCGTGAATGCCAGTACCCTACTCTGCGAATGGACTGCTGCCGCCAACTAATGGAGTCGACGGGATCTCTGTTTTGCTAGTCTGCTTCAAATGCACTGCGATTTACCTAGCGAATGAGATGAGAGACGAGGATGGACTCAACGGAAGTTTCGAGGCCTCGCATCGCCCCCACTGCGCAAAGGGCTGCTGCGGCTAGACCCAAAAGACTGGGCAAGACAGCCGACGCAGAGCCTTTTAAAGCTGTAGCAATCTCTCCCCAGTGCTCGTCTCTGTGAAGCGTACACCGACACAGCAAATAGTTAACATGCAAAAAGCGCCTGCATAGCAAACGGGGCATGCTGACGTCAAAAGACTCACGTGAAAGGAGGAGTGTCAATGCTCTTGGAAAGAACGTCAGGCGTTGTCAAGCAAATCAAAGCAGAGCCTTCCTTTTCTTCTGTCTTGGTATCGCCCCCTTCGCCACCCTGAGTGTTTTTTGTGGTTGTCGTGACTGTTTTCTTGCATGTGACGACTCGGCAGTCAGCAGTGGCGCCATCTGAAGGGTTGTATATGGCCACGAAAGAGACGTTGTTCTGATCCTTGTATAGTTCATTACCTGCCGTGTATGTTGGGGGCAATCCATTGAAGTTCTTGTAGGCGGCATTCCACGTATCCACTGCGGCAGTGCAGTTGGCGGGAGCAGTATCGACGACATGGTACGCGTATGTGCCGCCCACGAATTGGCTTCCAGCACTTCCCCCGGTCACCTTTTGCTCTGCTTCTTCCTGAGAGCATCTAGACAGTGAGGCGCTGGCTTGATAATTGAAAGAAAGTGCGCTTCCCACTGAAGGCATGGGTAGAGAAGCAAAAAATACTTACTGGGAAGAAGACGTCGCAGACAGGCTTCCAAGTCCAGGTTCCATAGTTTTCGGAATCTACCGTTGATTCTACAGGCAGCCGCTTGCTGCTGTCGTTATTTGGAGCTTGTACGAATTCGTTAAGACCAGCTTTAACCCTAGCAGCATTGATATCGGAGAGACATTCGGCTTCACTTCCTGCAGCCAGAGGGACAGAGCAGTACCATGGGGTGACGCATGCTTGTGAGTCCCCCCATATGCTTAGTAAGATGTTTCTGAAGAAGTTTAGGCCTTCACTGACGACTGTAAGTCTTCCGAGCAGGTGAGGGCCGGCAAGAAGAGTTTGCCGCCATGGCACCACCTCAAGGCCAGGGCGGCACCAGCAGGCAGCAAGCTTACCAAGTGTGGCAACATATTGTGTTTTTGGTGTTGTTACTGCAGGCGGGGGGGTTCCTGGATCATCCATCGGCTTCGGCCACGAGGAACAGCGAGGCACTGACGACTGTGAGCAGAGGGATGGCCCGCATTGCTGACGAGTAGATGCTTAGACTCCGAGCTGAACACCAAGTAACAGTCTGTCAGATCCTTCTACTATGCAAGTAGTTTTCAAAATGCACACGATGCAGGCCTGCAAAGCAAAATGCTGGGGGGCCTAGCCATTGCTATGCCGGAGATGCACTACCTTCTTTGACATGCAGGGGCTGAAGGCGAAGGCGCTACTTTGCCTTAAACAACCAGTAAAAACGAAACACATAATAGGGGGAAAAGCCCTTGCATTGCAAAAAGGGCGCCGAACAACAAAGGAATCCCGCTTATTTTTCCTTTGTTTCCTCCTGACGAGCAGCCTCTTCTCTTCATGAGACGAGTGGAAAGCAAGGCGTTCCATTAAGGCAAAGCTTCCTTGACCGTGCATAACCCTGTATCCTGCATTTAGAAGAAATAATTCCTTGGAGTCTTACGACCTCGCGCCTGCCTCTTGAGTAAGCAGTACTTGCGGTAGTCGTAACAGCCTATCAATTCCAGTTTCAGTTTCGTGGCTCAGTTGCTTCAAAGTTCCCCTGCTAGATAACAATTCGGTTCTGGCCAATGCCACTCTAAGGTCTAAAAACCTGCACAACAGTAGTGGCTTACGCCTGTGCTTAAGCAGCTGGGTGGGATAGGATTTCAGTATCCAACAGGTAGAGAGGTGTGGCCTCTCTACCTGAGAAAGTCTTACATTGCATCAGACATGAACAACAGTTGTTTGATAAACAGCATGGCAGCCGTTCTCAGGACCTCCGTTGCTCGCAAGGAACTCTCGAAACTGCACACAACCGTCGAAATTGCTTAGACCGTTCGCGCCGCAAGCCCTCGCCGAACAGAAGGTGCCGCTGCAATCAAGCAGCGGATGCCTAGTAATGCAGTAGAATAAAAGTTAATTTTGTGAGGACGTAAAACAGCGATGATTCTTCGATTTGTTCCCCCCTTTGCACGCTGTCGTCTACCAACCTAGCTAGTGATCGAGGCGAGGTCACGAGTTCGCAGTCGAAATGCAGCCTTCACGCCACTTCCGGTGGGTGTGAGTGGATTTAAATTTATCATTTACAGTATAGTTTTAATGATTGACCTCATACCCTCTATAGAGTGCTATGCTCACGCCAGGGTGAGACGGTGCCCTCGAATGAGGTTCTGTTGGACCACGACTGCAAGTAGGCGATCCGTTTCAACTAAACTGCCAGGGCATGAAACAAGGACTTAAGAAGCTTTTATGTTTTACATTTAAGTCATTAATGGATTTTAAGTAAGAAATCGATGCTATTTCCTTCGATACAGAGTCTGAGAGCCAATGGCGGTGACAAGGGGGTGCAAGATCTGGCATTTGAGGGGTTCTGAGATTTAGAAGCCTCCACATTAATGCCCCTTTGGTTTGTCTAACGTTCTTTTGCACTTCAATAACAATCAAAGTGTGTTTCGAATTTCTTTGTTCTTCGCTATGCCCTCAAGATCGTGCAGATCTCTGCCACTTTCGCTATATGCCTGCCCAACAGGAACAGCGTTCACACGCACCCGTGCCACCGACTGCCTCATCGCAGCTGAAGCGTCGGAAAGCGCCATTTGTAATATTCCATTTATAGCTAATTCAATATTCTTGATGATTTACTAGACTACGTGTACGTCTGGACTCCTGTTACTTCAATAACCCTCTGGTAACAATGGCGCCCCTCAAGCTGCTCACAGTCGTCAGTGCCTCGTTCCTCGCTCTGCACACAGTCAGCGCCGCAGGCGGTGCAACAACAGTAACTTACACTGCTACTCTCGGTATGTTTCTGTGTTTCAACTCCCGTTGCTTGCTTAGACTCTGTCCTCTGCTGGCCAGCTGCTCGTGGTATGTCCAATAAGGGGGGCAACCCCACAGACGAATATTTCAAGTTCACTGAGCCCTCAAAACATTCACCATGATACTTTTACCTTGTAGAAACTCCTCGCCTATTCAGAGTAATTTGGGTTCTATGCCGCAGGAGACGATGGCAAGTGCCTGGACAAGGTCAATTCTGCTCGCGAGGCAGTTGGACTCAGCGACCTCCAGCAAGCAGGAAAGACCGATACAACACGCAGACTCCCTGACAGTACCTCTACTCAACAAGACAAATATAATGAGTGGGTCTGGCAGCCCGTGTGCGACGTCTTGATCCCAGTAAGTTGTTTACTTCCCTAACTTCCCTCCGGAGGAAATATTGCCGCGTGTGCAACTCACCTCAGCCCTTGTCCTCTTCCTTGCTGCCTACAGAACCAGCCAAAAGAAGAAACTGAAAGTGATGCACCTACAGCAGGAACTGTGAAGTTCCAAAGCGGCACATACGCGTACGAGGAAGTGGACGCCGCTGCTGTCAACTGCACTGCTGTCGTAGATGCGTGGAAATCCGCCTACAAGAACTTTAAGGAGCCGCCCCCAGCGTACACAACAGATAATGCACTGTACAAGGACCAGAAAAACGTCTCTTTCATGGCCATGTACAATCCTTCAGAAGGAGCAACTGCCGACTGCCGAGTCGTCACCTGCACCAAAACAACCAATGTCGCTAAAACTGCAGATGATGGCTCGGCAGGAAGTCCACAAACAGAATCGGGTTCTGCTTTGATCTGTATGACTGTTCCTGATATACTATCAAAGGAACAAACCAAAGCTCCTTTCACGTAAGTTCTTTCTTGTCTTGCCTGTTCCCTCTGTTGTTTTACTTCTGTTTGCTGTTGATTTGACTTGACCCGTTTTGGTTTCTTTGGCTGCGTCTTGCAGGGATGAGCAGTGGGACAAAATCGTCAAGACCTTGAAGGGATCTGCCTCGGCTATCTCGCCCAGTGTGGTCGGTCTTGCGGTAACGGTGCTTGGCCTCGCAGCAACGTTATTGTGAAGGAGAATCTGTTGAAGAGGCAGACTGTTTTATGGGCATTTTTGTCTGATATTTTCGAGTTTCTAAAGTAGAGCGACGAGGGATTTCGGTGTGGTGTAGATATCCACAGATCACAAACTAAAAGCTTGGGAAGTGCAAATGTTGCACGCCCAGTGCATAGAAGAAGCTTGAAGCTGCCACGATGGGGTCACTCTAGAGAAGTCGATTTTTGGGGGGATGATTAAGTTTGAAGTGTGAGGGTGATAGGAGAGTTTGCATTATAATGCAAGCGAAGGCCTTTTTATACAGCGGAAGAACTAGGCTTTGGGGGGCATTTTTTACTTTTTTCTGCCTCAGGAGCCGTTGGGCTCCCTACGCAGAATAGTTGCGAGTTCGCAATGGCGGTTTCAGCCTGACTGTAGATTACCGCATCAGTTTAAACTGAATTAAACAAATTTCACTCGACAGAGGCCTTTACAAAGCCTGGGACTACTCCGCTCTAAGCCAGCCACGCAGCGATGGGCGTGACCCTGGTCATCAATTTGCGTACGATCATTGTGGGAGAGGGATTCTACTTCAGGGGACTCAAATGATTTTCCCTTTTCTAATGGCTTGGAAAGCTAGTGAATGATCAAATTACTGGTAGCACCTTTTAAATATAAATGAAATAAAAATAAAGCATAGCAGAGGAAGTGTGTAGTAGTCTTCGCCCACTCAGGCACCTGCATGAGCCACTGGGGAGGGCCAGCTTATGTAGCACCATGATTTGTCCAGGGTTTCCCCATATTAATGTAGTGAATTAGCCTGTATTTCAGTAGGAAAACAAGGAAAAGGCAGATGCGTGATGCACAGATGCTTCATCCCTGAGGCGCCCCTGACCTTTGCAGCCTAAGCCTGTGAAGCCGGCGGTTATTGTACGCCATATATTTGCAGCATCATGATTGTATTTGAAAGTGTTTTAGGCGTTTTGTGGGCATGCGCCACGGTGGTACGCTGGGGTACTCGTGAGGTTACGCTTATGTCAATGGTTTGAGCACATGAAACTCACATAAAGATGATTTCGAGCCCTTTTAATGCTTTGTTTATATTTACAGTCTACGTAATACACTGTGCAAAGCACGCTGATCGCAGGGCTACCGGAACTGGCCTGGACAACCCAGATAGGGCAGGATGGTCACTCGCACCCAGGGCATTGATCAGTTTAGCGTGGAAGGCGCATTCCGCAGGACAATTGGATTATCTCATTTCAAATGTTTTTATAAACTAAAAGTAAGGGCTTCCATTGTATGCATTCTTCTGCTGTGTTACAACATATACGAACCCCCCGCCGCCGCTGAAGTTGGTGGTTACGGTCCCTACATCTGTACCTCTTCCGCGCGGCGGCCAACGGAGGCGTTAGACAAGTGAAAACACCAAAAGCTTGCATTGCCTCAGTATATTTGCAGTCTTGTTTCGAGACCCCTTCAATGCTTGAACTCCTCCTCATTAGATGACGCTCTGTTGGATAGCCTAGGATGCTCTGCGTGATGCCTTGTACCCCTTTGCTTGTTCTCTCAGACTCGCGATGGAAGGCCATGTGAATGTTGAAAGACGACCTGCACTACAGTCTAAACTCCTGGCGCATGCAGCAAATGCGCACTGGTTATGCATGTGGGGCTGCCTTGCAACACTAGCACCAGCAAGGGGCGTTGTACCGCTTGGTAGGCCAGCCAGTGCCCCCACCAGCCCAGACCCGTAGGCAGCTCTGTCCAGGACGCCACGATGTTGGAGGGGGTATCAGATGCTTTTTGCCGGCCCGCTGTTTAAGCCTTTGGCTCCACTGCAGCTTGCGATAGCCGCCAGCTACGATCGAGGACAATCGATACACTTCGTAGGACTGCACGCATCATCAGGGCAGGTTTGCAGCTAACCTCACGCTGACAGCAAGGGGGCCAGCTGCGTTGCAGTAGCGAGCAGTGAAGCGTCTTTTAGGAGAATTTAAATTTAGAAAAATACCTCGGAAGAATCGTTGCCAATGCTAAGCCTTTTTTACACTTGCGCAATGGAGGTTGATACGAATGCACCATTGGGTAGGTAAGCGACCAACGGGTGGGCGCCTTACCGCATTGGGACAAGCGTACGTTCTTCATGAGTTGCCTTTTCCTTATGGGTGAGATGAAGAGCGCCTGCGCACATGCTAACCGTGCCCCCCTTCATTAGAAGGGGGCACGAAAATGTTTGCCATGTCTAAGCAAGGATACCACTTCCCTAGAGAGCATCCAGGGGATAGAATCCATCCAGCAAGCGCGGCTATGCAAATTTACTCCCATCGAGACAACGAAGTAGGCTAAGACAGAATTAAGGAAACCTTGAGGGAACCTAGGCGAAATAAGCGCTCGATAGAACGTTACGTGGAGAATTATCAGTTGTCGCTGACGAGCAATTCCCGAAGGAATGGAAATATGTATATCAACTGTTCATAGCAAGGCTATCTCACGGCAGTCAGTAACCGGCTCGGCGGCGGAGAACGAACTCCGCCGCGAAGACGCAGTACTTACGCACCAAGGAGAAATAGCCCTCTCACCAGTCTAGTGGAAAAGGAAGAAGACAGAAGTGGAAATGACCTAGCTATAGAAGCTATGGCAGTGAATGCCAGCCCTGCCGAGAAAGGACAGAAAATAGCAACCGAGAGCAGCAGGCGAGTTTCACACTCAGGAAGCCGGTGTGGATTACTGAGCAGTACATCTGCTTCCTTTGCAATAATCAAGGAAGTAAAATTCAAGATTGCAAACTCATGAAATGCGCTTAAGGAACTGGAGAAGCAAGAACTCAAACAGGCTCGTCAGGAGGGCAAACAGAGCGACCAGGGGAAGGCTATGGCGCCCATGTAACGTACAGCGCAGTGATAGGGAAGAAAGAGACGATAGCCGCATCGTTAGAGCCTCCTCAAGTCAATTTTGTGCATACCCAAGCTCGTATTAATGCCTACGATTTGCTAGCCCTACTTGATATACGCTGCAAAGAAGATCTGGAATCTGAAGTTACGGCGATGAGGTGCACTCTACTTCTTTGCTGGGGTAATATCTTCTAATACGCTTCACATGTGGCAAACAAGTCAGGAAAATCGATAAAACCATGTTGGTGAAACCCAAACTCCATTTGAAGATGGGTAACAATATCTACACAACGTGCACTAGCGCGGGAACATACGAAGGTGCAAGAACGCCAGGCAACGGACTATGGCAAAGGACACTCAGCAGTAACTCTCAACCCAGATGGCTTCGTTCTAATGGATTCGCGTGCCGTTTGAAGCGCGCCAGACAACGATCAGCCAGAGTTGCTCGCAACGTAGGTTACGTGGACGTCTGGCGCACTGCAGTGTACAATCGTGGCGCTTGCCACAAAACGCCTAAAACACTTTCAAATTTAATCATGATGCTGCAAATGATATAATATCTGGCGTACAATAACCGCCGGCTTCACAGGCTTAGGTTGCAAAGGTCAGGGGTGCCTCAGGGATGAAGCATCTGTACATCGCGCATCAGCCTTTTCCTTGTTTTCCTACTGAAATACAGGCTAATTCACTACATTAATATGGGGAAACCCTGGACAGATCATGGTGCTACATAAGCTATCCCTCCCCAGTGGCTCAGCAGAGGATGTGTGTAGTAGTCTTCGCCCACTCCTGAGTGGGCCATTGCTGCGTGGCTGGCTTAGAGCGGAGTAATCCCAGGCTTTGTAAAGGCCTCAGTTTAAATTGAATTAAACAAATTTCACTCCACAGATGCGGTAATCTACAGTCAGGCTGAAACCGCCATTGCGAACTCGCAACTATTCTGCGCAGGGAGCCCAACGGCTCCTGAGGCAGAAAAAAGTAAAAAATGCCCCCCAAAGTCTAGTTCTTCCACCGTGTAAAAAGGTATTCGCTTGCATTATAATGCAAACCCTCCTATCACCCTCACCCTTCAAACTTAATCATCCCCCCAAAATTCGACTTCTCTAGAGTGATCCCATCGTGGCAGCTTCAAGCTTCTTCTATGCAGTGGGCGTGCAACATTTGCACTTCCCAAGCTTTTAGTTTGTGATCTGTGGATGTCTACACCACACCGAAATCCCTCGTCGCTCTACTTCAGAAACTCGAAAATATCAAACAAAAATGCCCATAAAACAGTCTGCCTCTTCAACAGATTCTCCTTCACAATAACGTTGCTGCGAGGCCAAGCACCGTTACCGCAAGGCCGGCCACACTGGGCGAGACAGCCGAGGCAGATCCCTTCAAGGTCTTGACGATTTTGTCCCACTGCTCATCCCTGCAAGATGCAACCAAAGAAACCAAACCAGCTCAAGTCAAATCAACAGCAAACAGAAGTCAAACAACAAAGGGAATAGGCAAGACAAGAAAGAACTTACGTGAAAGGGGCTTTGGTTTGTTCCTTTGATAGTATATCAGGAACAGTCATACAGATCAAAGCAGAACCCGATTCAGTTTGTGGCTTTGCTGGCGAGCCATCATCTGCAGCTTGAGCGGCATTGGTTGTTTTGGTGCAGGTGACGACTCGGCAGTCGGCAGTGGCTCCTTCTGAAGGATTGTACATGGCCATGAAAGAGACGTTTTTCTGGTCTTTGTACAGTGGATTATCTGCTGTGTACGCTGGGGGCGGTTCCTTAAAGTTCTTGTAGGCGGATTTCCACGCATCTACGACAGCAGTGCAGTTGACAGCAGCGGCGTCCACTTCCTCGTACGCGTATGTGCCGCTTTGGAACTTCACAGTTCCTGCTGTAGGTGCATTATTTTCAGCTTCTTTTGGCTGGTTCTGTAGGCAGCAAGGAAGAGGACAAGGGCTGAGGTGAGTTGCACAGGCGGCAATATTTCCTACGCAGAGAAGTTAGGGAAGTAAACAACTTACTGGGATCAAGACGTCGCACACGGGCTGCCAGACCCACTCATTATATTTGCCTTCTTGAGGAGAGGTACTGTCAGGGAGTCTGCGTGCTGTATCGCCCTTTGCTGCTTGCTGGAGGTCGCTGAGTCCAACTGCGTCGCGAGCAGAATTGACCTTGTCCAGACACTTGCCATCGTCTCCTGCGGCATAGAACCCAAATTACTCTGAATAGGCGAGGAGTTTTTACAAGGTAAAAATATCATGGTGAATGTTTTGAGGGCTCAGTGAACACGAAATATTCGTCTGTGGGGTTACCCCCTTATTGGACATACCACGAGCAGCTCGCCAGCAGAGGACAGAGTCTAAGCAAGCAAAGGGAGTTGAAACACAGAAGCATACCGAGAGTAGCAGTGTAAGTTACTGTTGTTGTGCCGTCTGCGGCGCTGACTGTGCGCAGAGCGAGGAACGAGGCACTGACGACTGTGAGCAGCTTGAGGGGCGCCATTGTCACCAGAGGGTTATTGAAGTAACAGGAGTCCAGACGTACACGTAGTCTAGTAAATCATCAAGAATATTGAATTAGCTATAAATGGAATGTTACAAATGGGGCTATCCGACGCTTCAGCTGCGACAAGGCGGTCGGTGGCACGGGTGCGTATGAACGTGTTCCTGATGGGCAGGCATATAGCCAAAGTGGCGCTGAGCTCTGCACGGTTTTGTGGGCATAGCGAAGAACAAAGAAATTCAAAACCCAATGTTATGGTTATTGAAGTGCAAAATAATATTAAACAAAGCAAAGGGACGTTAATATGGAGGCTTCTAAATCTCAGAACCCCTCAAATGCCAGATCTTGCACCCCGTGTCACCTCCATGGGCTCTCAGACTCTGTATCGAAGGAAATAGCATCGATTTCCTACTAAAAATCCATTAATGACTTAAATGTAAAGCATAAAAGCTTCTTAAGTCCTTGTTTCATGCCCTGGAAGTTTAGTTGAAACGGATCGCCTACTTGCAGTCGTGGTCCAACAGAACCTCATTCGAGGGCACCGTCTCACCCCGGCGTGAGCATAGCACTCTATAGAGGGTATGAGGTCAATCATTAAAACTATACTGTAAATGATAAATTTAAATCCACTCACACCCACCGGAAGCGGCGTGAAGGCTGCATTTCGACTGCGAACTCGCGACCTTCTCGCCTCGATCACTAGCTAGGTTGGTAGACGACAGCGTGCAAAGGGGGGAACAAATCGAAGAATCATCGCTGTTTTACGTCCTCACAAAATTAACTTCTATTCTACTGCATTACTAGGCATCCGCTGCCTGATTGTAGCGGCACCTTCTGTTCGGTGAGGCCTTGCAGCGCGAGCGGTCTAAGCAATTTCGACGGTTGTGTGCAGTTTCGAGAGTTCCTTGCGAGCAACGGAGGTCCTGAGAACGGCTGCCATGCTCTTTATCAAACAACTGTTGTTCATGTCTGATGCAATGTAAGACTTTCTCAGGTAGAGAGGCCACACCTCTCTACCTGTTGGATACTGAAATCCTATCCCACCCAGCTGCTTAAGCACAGGCGTAAGCCACTACTGCTGTGCAGGTTTTTAGACATTAGAGTGGCATTGGCCTGAGCCGAATTGTTATCTAGCAGGGAGCCTTTGATGCATGATGTTGATCTCCACGAAACTGAAACTGGCATTGATAGGCTGTTAGGACTACCGCAAGTACTGCTTACTCAAGAGGCAGGCGCGAGGTCGTAAGACTCCAAGGAATTATTTCTTCTAAATGCAGGATACAGGGTTACACACGGTCAAGGAAGCTTTGCCTTAATGGAACGCCTTGCTTTCCACTCGTCTCATGAAGAGAAGAGGCTGCTCGTCAGGAGGAAACAAAGGAAAAATAAGGGGGATTCCATCGTTGTTTGGCGCCCTTTTTGCAATGCGAGGGCTTTTCCCCCTATTAGGTGTTTCGTTTTTACTGGTTGTTTAAGGCAAAGTGGCGCCTTCGCCTTCAGCCCCTGCAGCTCAAAGAAGGTAGTGCGACTAGCAGTGGCTAGGCACCACAACCATGTTACCCAACACCTTATCATTTCCAAATCATCTCATGAGTACATGACTGAAATAATAGAGTATCCTTGCCTAACTACCTCCTGAAACGCGGTATTGAGGGAGGGTTCACCTGCAGGGCATGGGGAAACGTGAGCGTACCTCTCCCATGAGGTTAGCCGAAGGCGAAGGCGAACTGGCAGCTGTATTCAAGTTTGAACCCTTCACTTTCCTTTTCCCGGCAATGGCAGGCAACCATAGCTCTCCCAGTTGATTCGAAAACTCTAAAGCTGCTGCTCGGCGGCACCCTGTGGCAACCAGGTGTTGAGCTTTCATTGCATATTGCGCGCACAGAGGGAGCAGGGTTAGGGGGAGCAGGCAGTAACAGCACTGGCCGCTTAAAAGAATGAGTTGCAATGCCAAATGCTTCTTATAAAATCACTTAACACATTTTGCAGCTATATATGCAGATTTTTCGTTTCCAGCGAAACACCGGGCTGACTGGGATGGGCGCCCTCGAATTCGTAAGTGAAACTTGCAAAGTATTCCTAAATGAATCTTGCAAAGTGGGCAAAAACATGTTGCGATTTTAGAGGGTGGCATGCTTATTTTTGAAGCGGGAGAAATTGCTGAGTCTCAACAGAACGCGAAATACAATTTAGAGTCGAAGCAATGAACCCATTCACTACTCCGCCCCCCTTCCCCTAAGGCCAGCCTTTGCTTCAGCCCGAAAGCTGCGGAAATATGAACAATTCAATCTGTTCTCGACCCATAGCAGGATCTGTAATGTTGTTTCGAGGTTAGTTTGCAGCTCAGCAATGAGGCCGCTTTGAATACTGAGCAGGGCAGATCATACACAATAAAGCAGCCTCCCATAAAACAAACAGTATGTATGTCGTGTAAGCAAGAACTTGTAACGACGAAGACAGTCTGCTGCTCATGCATTTGAGGGGAGCGCATCCTACTTCCCAGGCGGAATATGCTAGTGCATTTCGCTGAGAACGAAGACGCTGTAAGCTACCCGTTGCAGTTTGGAGCTAAGTACTTGGGCTTAAGAATATATAATGCAAGGATTAACAGATCAAGAGAGGAAATCGTTGCACTCCATCGTTTCTTGTGCATATGGGAGATAATAAACTCCTATAGGAAGTTGTAGGCTAACAAGAGAAACCATCTGTGTCAAATCCCAGGGAAACTTAAAGCAGAAAGCCGCGTGAAGGACCTCATGTGAATTATATAACTGAACAGCAAAGAAGTTTTGGAGGAATGCAGGCTCAGGCTCAGGAGGCCAGCATCCCCCTCACCCAGTGTTGAACTTGAGTGCCTTGTGATGACAGAAAATGCAAGTAAGCGACGCTTCCTTCCTGACGGATGGATGTGAAAGGGAGAAAGCTGCAAAATAATGCAATTCTTTCTTTCTCTTTCTATCTGAAGGCCACATATTGCGTTAATTAGGCTCTGAGATCTCAGCACAGGCTTGGTAGATAAGAATAGAAAAACCGGCAAGAAACGTCTAATAATAATAATAATAATAATAATAATAATAATAATAATAATAATAATAATAATAATAATAATAATAATAATAATAATAATAATAATAATAATAATAATTAAACAAATCAGCAATTTCGCGTTGGGCGCGAGTTGTGCGTTCATCTCCTCTAACAAAGGAGTTTCGCACTCTCAAAGCCACAGCCTCTAAAGCCAAGACATTCAGAAAAAACGATATAGGAAAAGAGATATAAAAGATTCATCCATCCACATTAGCATTGTCATACTGGCGCAGACCCCTCTCTATATACAACGGGTGCCCCTGCAGCCAACGAAGCACAACTGCGCCGAAGAACCAACACACTGTGAACGGCTTCTCAGCTGCAGTTTAGTGCATTCAGACAAGCATTTGTTGTGTTGAAGAAGTAGAACAGGGTAGTAGCAATCATCAGGAGCTACTACATGCACGCCTTCGGAGTTGTATGCATGCTACGGCATCAACAACATCACCAAAAAGCCGCAAGACTTAGGAAGACTGCCGATGCAACGATGAATATGTTGAAGCCAGATCCTTCGGGTACGCCATTCCGGCCTAAAGAATCTTTGATTTTCTTCCACTGTTCTTCGCTGTACACCCAAGAAAAGCAGAAAAAGCAACATAGAGTGCATAAGTATAAACACAATCTACCTGTGCAACAGTGGGCTGTTCAGCTGACTATAATACTAAACTAGTAATACATCTAGAACTAAAAAAGAGAAAAGAAAACATACGTGAAGGGAGCAGGCCCGTTAGGTGCCAGTATATCCGGTGTCGTCAAACAGATGAGGCTGTATGCGCTCTTCTGTGATTTGATATTCTCTGGTTGGCTTGGGTCAGCCTCAGGCGACGCTAAGGTTGTTTGGGTGCAGGTGAAGACGCGGCAGTCTGCTGTTGCATCCTTTGAAGGGTTGTATATAGCCACAAAAGATATGTTGTCTCTGTCGCTGTAGAGCGGTGTGCTTAAATCGTTTGGAGGCGGTAGTGTATAATTTGAAAAGTTGGAGATGGCGTCCTGCCAGTGTTCTACGGCTTCAGTACAGTTGGGGGTATTTGAAGGTATTTGAATGGATGCATATGCGCTTTTGTAGAACAATTCATTTTTACCTTGGAATTGTTCTTCTGGCTGTAACAAGCAGAGAAAGCAAGAAACTCAGCAAGAAACTTTTGTGTTAAGTGCTACTCAGGCCTATTCCATAGATAAACCTCAACACTAAACAACATAAAATACATAAACAACTTACAGGCACCAACTGATCACAAGGAATCATCCACAGTTGATTTGCACTATCCGGTATCGAAGATGTAGCTTGCACAAAGGCGCTGAGATCTGCACGCTCGCGTGCGGCGTTTATTTGTGGAAGACATGTTCCTGTTTCCCCTGAATATATAAAACACAAAATGTTTGATATAGAAAATACTTTAAACAAAAAGAACTCTCAAATTCGCCTGCTGCTTCAATAAACACAACAAACAACATCAGACACTCGATCTGTGTGCCCGTGCCGTACTGCGCCCGGTGACCTCGCTCGCGAAGCAAAATCAAACCCGCGTTTCTTAATAAACCTATATACATTTCAACCTATTCCAAAAAGATAAAAACGAAATACTCACCGAGTTCATGAGTGTAAGTAATATGATCCTCGGAAGCAGCCTCTGTGGATGCGTGGGCGGTGTAGAGAAACAGAAGGCAGCCACCAACGGCGTACAGAACCTCACCAAGCCTCATTTGCGCTAAAAAGATACTAAAACTTCTTAGAATAAAAGTAAAATAGTAAAAAAACGTAGCAACAACACGATAATGAAAGAAGTAGGCGTCGTATATTCATGATCTGATCGTCAGCTATGTATAGATAGGCACACGAGGCTGCATGTCGTGTTCAAACCAAGCTCGTGCTTGCAGTAGTATCGCCTTTTAGTTTAAATATAAACTGTTATTTTTAATTAAAATAACACACATGTTTGTTTTTAAATAAAATAACAGTTTATATAATAATCGCTCATCGGATCATAAAATCTACCGCGTTGTTAGTAGGCGGGCGGCTGTGCAACGTTTTGCATAAACCCACCAGCGATTATTGCGTGTTCTTAAGTATTTGCTTTTATGATTATTATTATCTTTTTCATAACGCATTTGATTGATATTCCCTAATAATTCATTGTATTCATTTTAAAAACACTTTCTACCTATGGCTCACATGATATCGTATAGAGCATCGGTGTGCAGTAGGGTTGCGACGCCGAAAACGTTTATGAGCTGACTACTGTGTACGACGGCTTTCGACTCCTCTAAATAAATATTTTAATTAAACACATTCAAAAGCAGAATTATTTAGTTGTCATTAGTATTGAGCTCTGCTCTCTGCTATGCCCACAGCCCCTCTAGCACCCTAGGAAGGTGTGAGGTAAACCGCTAGTAGCATGTGTTGAATATAGCGAGAGAATCTGTAATCTCTCTGAGGCAGAGGCGATTAACCCCAGCTACTATTTCTGAAGCTGCGTACAGAAGCCTCCAGACTACACAGGAGATTAGAGGCGCCCCGAGCAGCAAGGGATATAATATTAAGTATGAAGCACTTGCAGTCTGTTACAGCCAGTCGACGACAAGCTTACCCTAACAGCGAAAGCTGTCGGTACACCTGGATTGCTGCGGCTCTTCTATGCAGCAACTGCCTCAAGGCAGTTCTTGCATGCATGCAAGCGAATCCAAGCCCCATCATGCATGCATGCATGCATGCATGCATGCATGCATGCATGCATGAATGTATGTATGGAGTAAGATTAGAGAGTGACACAGAAGAAATAAACATATCCGATAATGCATACACGATGTACAAGATAACCGTTCAGCATTTATTTTCAAATAATCGTCACAGTAAACTACTACAAAATTTTACGTCTCCTTCTTCAAACAGACTCTGCTGCGTCATCGAAACTCTGCTAGTATTGCTGTTTGTTTATTGTAGATGTTCTTTGGGTTTTCTCCTCATCTCTTTCTCTCCGCTCCTCTCGCCAAGAACTTCTTTTAATCAGGGCAGACCTAAACGTGTCTGCGCATGCAGCAGCAGCCGCTGCAGCAGCAGCAGTAGCCGCTGCAGCAGCAGCAGTAGCCGCAGCAGCAGCAGCAGCAGCAGCAGCAGCTGTTGCTGCTGCACTGGCTGCAGCATGCGGCATACGGCGACACCAACGGAGGTATGGGATATCTAGCTGTCTCCACATCTTTCAACTGTCTCTACCCCCGGGAGCAGTATTAGACAAGCAGAGTTATTAAGTATAGGAAGCTGCATTAACAGCAGCTGTTAGAAGAAGAAGAAGAAGATTAAGAAGAAGAAGAAGAAGAAGAAATAGAGGGAAATTAAGAAGCAGCAGCAGAAACAGAAGAAACAGAAGCAGCAGAAACAGAAGCAGCAGAAGAACAAGAAGAAGAAGATTAAGAAGAAGACGAAGATTAAGAAGAAGATACGCGTGTAATCCGTTCCCAATTTGTAAATGGGGATACAGCAGCCTCTGTTTGTTTAATATAAGAAGAAGAGGAGACAGGAAGATAATGATGATGATGATGATGATGATGATGAGGAGGAGGAGGAGGATGAGGCTTAGGCTCTTGACATCGAATAATCATACCGCATCCAAGGAAAAACCCAAAGGAGAGTGCTCCTCCTATCTGCACAGACAGCAGCACAACCTCCTCCTGTCTTGCTTACTCAACTGCAAATGCAGCAGCAAATGCAGCAGCAACAGCAGCAGCAAGTGCAGCAGCAGCAGCAGCTGCTGCTGCTGTTGCAAAGAATCAGTGAGATAGAAAGAATGATGGTGGTGATAGT
>OY986950.1:1881110-1893610 GCA_963920595.1 Eimeria praecox
TGGGTTCCTTAGGGGTCCACCGGGGGGGGAACCCACAAAGGGGCCCCCTAGGGGGCCCCTAAGGGGCCCCCCAGGGGGTACCTCGAGGGGGCCCCCCACAGAGGGGGGGCCCTGGGGGGCCCCCCAAGGCCAGGTTGTTGGGTATAAGCCTAATGTAAGGCAACAGCAGCACTGCAGCAGCAGCAGCAGTTGACGATAGACAGTCATAGTTTGTGTTCTAACTTAGCTAGCTAGGGTTTAGGGTTTAGGGTTTAGGGTTTAGGGTTTAGGTTCTAGCTATGAGGGTTTAGGGTTTGAGCTAGCTAGGGTTTAGGGTTTAGAAGCAGCAGCGGCTTTGGCTGTGTGATATGCAGCAGCAGCAGCAGCAGCAGCTGAAGCAGCAGCAGCAGCAGCAGCAGCAGCAGCAGCTAGAGGAGCAGCAGCAGGCACCTAAGGAAGACAGAGAATAGAGGAGTCGCGGCAGCTGCTGCTGCTGCTGCAGCTATTGTTGCTGCTGCTGCTGCTGCTGCAGCTATTGCTGCTGCTGCTGCTGTTTCGGCTTTGAGGTTGTAGTTTTATTTTAAATTAAATATTTTTATTATATTATAAACAGAGCACAAAATCTTTCTTGTAGACAGCGAGACGCTAGCTTAGGACCAGCAGCAGCAGCAGCAGCAGCAGCAGCAGCAGTGCCAGCAGCAGCAGCAGCAGCAGCAGCAGCAGCAGCAGCAGCAGCAGCAGCAGCAGCAGCAGCAGCAGCAGCAGCAGCAGCAGCAGCAGCAGCAGCAGCAGCAGCAGGGAAGGCACGTATAAAAGGTAAGAAGACAATCCTCGGTTTTTTCTTTTTTGTTTCTCCTCTCAAATTTTATAATATAAATAAATAAACACAAATAAATTATACTATTATCGTCAGCTGCAGCAGCAACAGCAACAACAGCAGCAGCAACACCAGCAGCAACAGCAGCAGCAGCAGCAGCCACAGCAGCAGCAGCAGCAGGTGGGGGGCCCCTTTGCTGCCTGCGTCGCTGCAGCGAACAGCCACGGCATCAGCAACATCATCAGCCCTGTGCTCCTCTCTCTAGGGTTTAGGGTTTAGGGTTTAGGGTTTAGGGTTTAGGGTTTAGGGTTTACGATTGTATAGCGTAGAAACAGGTTGCTGTATTCTCTTGTTTTTGTTATGTCTGGAGCTGAGGGGCCCCCCTCAACAGCAGCTGTATTAAACAAGGGGGGCCCCTGGGGGCCCCTCTATCAGGCTATTGCTCTATCTATAAGAAGAGCATGATAGACACATCAAATAAAATAAAAATAAAATAAAACAACAGCAGCAGCAGCAGGAGCAGCAGCAGCAGCAGCAGCAGCAGCAGCAGCAGGTGCCCCTGCCGTCTCCCTTCCACTGGCATCACTGCAGCAGCAGCAACCGCGGTGGCTGCAGCAGCAGCAGCAGCAGCAGCAGCAATAGCAGCAGCAGCAATACTAATAACAATAGAAGCAACGGATGCAGCAGCAACAGCTTCAGCAGCAGTATTAAGAACAGCAGCAGCAGCAACAACAACAACAGAGAAACAGCAGCAGCAGTAGCAGCAGCAGCAGCAGCAGCAGGAGTATCGGTAGGAGGATGGGGAGGCCGAAGGGTGGCAGCAACAGCAACAACAGCAGCAGCGGCAGCAGCAGCAGCAGCACGGGGCGTGGGGGCCCCCCCATCTCGTCTGCTCGTTCAGGGGGGCCCCCCTCAGCTTCTTATGAAGCTGGGGGCCCCCAGTATGCTGCTGTGTCCTCTGTCTCTTCTGTCTCTTCTGTCTCTCCCCTTGCATCTCCTGTTGATCCTGCCCCTAATGCTGCTGCCAGAGCAGCAGCAGCAGCAGCAGCAGCAGCAGCAGCAGCAGCAGAAGCCAACAACAACACACCCTTCAAATCTGAAAGGTGTACCCCTGACGGGGTTATTTCAGGGGGGCCCCCAGGGGGCCCCCCTGATGCAGCAGCAGCAGCAGCAGCAGGAGCCGCAGCAGGAGCAGCAGCAGGAGCAGCAGCAGGGGTTGGATATGATGTGTGTGGGGCCCCCGCAGACAGACATATATATCAATCTGAGAAGAGGGGCCCCTGCTGCTCGCCAGTACCCATGGGGGCCCCCCTAGGGGCCCCCCTAGGGGCCCCTCAGTACACCCCAGACCATACAACGAAAGGAGGGGGGGCCCCCGAGGGCCCCCCCCTCGAAGCATCATCCCCTGGGGCTTCTCATAAGAAATCCCCTATGGGGGGCCCCCCTAGAGGGGGCCCCCCTAGAGGGGGGCCCCCTAAAGGGGGGGCCCCTAGGGGAGGGGCCCCAGGGGGGGCCCCATCATGGGGGCCCCCCGGTCATGTTGGTTCTACTGGTAATAATGATGGGGCCCCTAATGAGGGGGGGTCTTCATATGTAGGGGCCCCAAGTAGGGGCCCCCCAAGCAACCGAGGGGGCCCCACACTTCGTGGGGCCCCCCCCCAGGGGCCCCCCTCTTCAGAGGGGCCCCCGCCCCCCCCCCCCTCTCAAGAAGTTGGGGGGCCCCCCTCAATAAGAGGAGGGGGCCCCACAACAGGTAGGGGTATGCTCCCATGGGAGCTAGCAGAAGAACTAGAACATCTGGCTTCTGTACGTAGGGCCTTCTCTTTATATGAGGCTGACTCACTGTGTGATGTTGCCCGAATAGAAAAATATTTAATAAGTCTTAGCCCCGAAGATAGGCAGTTGTTGGGGCCCCCATCCCCCGAAGAGAGAGTAGAAGCAATAAAACAGGCTGTTGCTACAAACCAACAGTTTATTGATTTCATGCTACTTGCTGCTGCATCTGTGGGGCCATGTACACCGCAAGATCCGTCAGAAGCAGCAAACTCAGAGACAGAAATGCAGCAGCAGCAGCAGCAGCAGCAGCAACAGCAGCAGCAGCAGCAGCAACAGCAACAGCAGCAGCAGCAGCAGCAGCAGCAGCAGCAGAACAAACATGCGAAGACGGGACAGCAAATCAAAAAAAGAAGGAGGAAGAAGATGCAGCAGCAGCAGAAAATGCAGCAGCAGCAAGAACAGCAGCAGCAGCAGCAGCAACAGCAGCAGCAGCAGCAACAGCAGCAGCAGCAGCAGCAGCAACAGGGGAGCGACGCGAAGGCAGAATGCCGTCGTCTGCTGCTAGAAGCAGAACAAGAAGACCCTGAAAAACTCACACGAAACCTCAGCAAGGTAGCTGCTGCTGTTGCTGCTGCTGCTGCTGCTGTTGCTGCTGCTGTAGCTAGTCAGCAGCAGCAGCAGCAGCAGCAGCAGCAGCAGCAGCAATGTCAACTAGACGATACGAGTTTGCTTCTGTTGTTTTTGTTGCTGCTGCTGCATCTGCATCTTTGTGTATCCTGTTTCTCTCTCTACCTCACCAATATCTGCTGTTGCTGCTGTTGCTGCTGCTGCTGCTGCTGCTGCTGCTGCTGCTGCTGCTGCTGCTGCTGCAGGTCCGCAGCACATTGCGGCAGTTTGTTAGAGATTGGGCTGAAGAAGGAGCAGAAGAGAGAGAAGCAGCTTACGGCCCCCTGCTCAGAGCACTAGAAGAATATCTACCTATCATACCAGGGAAAGACCCCCCGAGGTTTATCTAGGGTTTAGGGTTTAGGGTTTAGGGTTTAGGGTTTAGGGTTTAGGGTTTAGGGTGACAAGCTTTCCGCTGCACCGGCGAAGGAGAGTTACCTGTCTTCATCGCATTCAAACACACACACACGACAGAGGAACAGATCTAGGGTTTAGGGTCTAGGGTTTAGGGTTTAGGGTTTAGGGTTTAGGGTTTAGGGTTTAGGGTTTAGGGTTTAGGGTTTATGCAGGGTGTTGTGCCCGGGCTCGGGTTTGGGGCGACTGCCGTTTGAGGTTATGAGGAAGGGATATGCCTGTCAGGGGAATGAGTTCTCTTACTTTATGTTGATAGGTAAGCCCTAAACCCTAAACCCTAAACCCTAAACCCTAGGTGGGGGGGGGGGGGGGGGGGAGACTGGTGGAGGGAGGGGCCCCCTACTGTTTTGTTCTGCCCTGCTGCTGTTCTTGATTATACTGCTGCTGCTGTTGCTGCTGTTGCTGCTGCTGCTGTTGCTGCTGCTGCTTCTCTTTCTGCTGCATATATTTCTGCTGCTGCTGCTGCTGCTGCTGCTGTTGCTGCTTCTACATGCGCTGTTGCTGCTGCTGCATTTGCTGCTGCTGCTGCTGCTGCATTTGCTGCTGCATTTGCTGCATTTGCTGCTGCATTTGCTGCTGCTGCTGCTGCTGCTGCTGCTGCTGCTGGTGTTTGTGTTTAGGCTCCGATTTTTTGTTGAATTCTCGGCTAACTCCAAAATCGCTGCCTCTGCAGCCCTACTGTCTATCCACCTCAAACAGGTATATTTATCTGTCTCCTTATTATATATTTATTTATATCTGTCTATTTATTATATATTTATTTATATCTGTCTCCTTATTATATGTTTATTTATATCTGTCTATTTATTATATATTTATTTATATCTGTCTCCTTATTATATGTTTATTTATATCTGTCTATTTATTATATATTTATTTATATCTGTCTCCTTATTATATGTTTATTTATATCTGTCTATTTATTATATATTTATTTATATCTGTCTATTTATTATATATTTATTTATATCTGTCTATTTATTATATATTTATATCTGTCTATTTATTATATATTTATTTATATCTGTCTATTTATTATATATTTATTTATATCTGTCTCCTTATTATATGTTTATTTATCTGTCTCCTTATTATATATTTATTTATATCTGTCTATTTATTATATATTTATTTATATCTGTCTCATTATATATTTATTTATTTGTCTCCTTCCTCCTCTCTGTCTGTCTCTGTGTGTTTAGTAGTTATTCTGTCTCCTTTCTTCTTTTTTTATTTATTATCTCTCTCTCTGTCTCTGTCTCTGTCTCTCTGTCTCTCTTCTCTCTCTGTCTCTCTCTCACTCTCTGTCTCTCTCTGTCTCTCTCTGTCTCCGTCTCTCTCTCTGTCTCCGTCTCTCCCAAAATAAAATAAAATAAAATTAAATAAAATAAAAATAAAAATAAAACAAATTAAATAAACACCCTAAACAAGCAGACGACCAAGCAACCCCAAACCCTAAACCCTAAACCCTAAACCCTAGCTATTCTAAATAGTATGCATTATTATTATTATTATTATTACTATCATTATTATTATTACTATCATTATTATTATTATCATTATTATTACTACTACTATTACTATTGCTTTTAGTATTATTATAACTATAATAATAATTATTATTATAATTATAATTATTATAATTGTTATAATTATAATTATTATAATTATTGTAATTATAATTATTACTATAATAATAATAATTATTATTATTATTGTAATAATTATAATTATAATTATTACTATAATAATAATTATCATTATTATTATTACTATTCTTATTATTGTAATAATTATAATTATAATTATTACTATAATAATAATAATAATAATAATAATAATAATAAATAATAATAATAATAATAATAATAATAATAATAATAAATAATAATAATAATAATAATAATAATAATAATAATAGTAATTATAATTATAATTATATTATGAACAGGCGAGCTCAATCGGATCATCTGGAGGTAGTGTGGGTTCCTGATGTGGCCCCCAGCGAGCATGTTAAACCCTCAGCAGATTTTTCGATGTGTGCGGGGGAGTTTGTTGAGGTAAGAGAGAAAGGCATTTAGAGGAAGAGGAGAAAGAGTTAGGGTTTAGAGGGATTGAGTTAGGGTTTACAGGGGTTGAGAGGGGTTTTATTAGGGTTTAGAGGAGGTTGTTAGTCTGTTAGGGTTCCTGTGTGTTAGGGTTTAGGGTTTGTATCTGTTAGGGTTTGTATCTGTCAGGGTTTAGGGTTTCGGGTTTAGGGTTTCGGGTTCAGGGTTTAGGGTTCAGGGTTTAGGGTTTAGGGTTTAGAGTTTAGGGTTTAGGGTTTAGAGTTTAGGGTTTCGGGTATAGGATTTCGGGTATAGGGTATAGGGTTTAGGATTTCGGGTATAGGGTTTCGGGTTTAGGGTTTAGGGTTTAGAGTTTAGGGTTTAGGGTTTAGGGTTTAGGGTTTAGAGTTTAGAATTTAGGGTTTCGGGTATAGGGCTTCGGGTTTCGGGCTTAGGGTTTCGGGTATAGGGCTTAGGGTTTAGAGTTTAGGGCTTAGGGTTTAGGGTTTAGGCTTTCGGGTATAGGGCTTAGGCTTTCGGGTATAGGGCTTAGGGTTTAGGGTTTAGGGTTTCGGGTTTAGGGTTTAGGGTTTATGGTTTATGGTTTCTGTAATCTGTGTAGGTGTATGGTAGTTTAGGGTTTCGGGTTTCGGGTTTAGGGTTTAGGGTTTATTGTTTATTGTTAATTGTTTGTATTATCAATTATCTCTAATCTGTGTAGGTGTATGGTAGTTCATCAACAAATCTTCCTTCTTGTTCTCGCATGTTTGACGGCGTATTAACATCATTTTTTTTGGATACGGCGCGAAATGTATTAAATTATATTAAAACAATTGCGAAAATATTACGAAGAGGGGGAATATGGGCGAACGTAGGCCCACTACTCTACCACTATGCAGATATGCCACAGGAGATGAGTGTGGAGTTTTCTGCTGATGAAATACTGAAAGGTAGGGATGTACACAGGTTTATTTATTTATTTATTTATTTATTTGGTTTTTATATATTTAGATATATATATATATATATATATATATATATATATATATATATATATATATATATATATATATATGTATGTATGTATTATCTAATATTGGTCTTGTAATTGATTTTAGAGGAACAGGAGATAGGATGACGCGGTTAGGGGCTGGAATTATATATTAATTACAAGAAGGGGAGGGTTTAGGGTTTAGGGGTTAGGGTTTAGGGTTTAGGGGTTAGGGTTTAGGGTTTAGGGGTTAGGGTTTAGGGTTTAGGGTTTAGGGTACTCAATAAAATTAATTTTAATTTATTTTAATAATTATTAATATTTAATAAATTAAACCCTAGTATATAAACCCTAGTATATAAACCCTAGTATATAAACCCTAGTATATAAACCCTAGTATATAAACCCTAGTATATAAACCCTAGTATATAAACCCTAGTATATAAACCCTAGTATATAAACCCTAGTATATAAACCCTAGTATATAAACCCTAATAAATAAAAACATATACACATATAACCCTTCATAAATAAGCACTGTAAACCCTAATAACCCCTCATAACAAGTGCCTAGGGTTTAGGGTTTAGGGTTTAGGGTTTAGGGTTTAGGGTTTGTGTACAGTTGTTGAGAATTGGTTTGATTTGTTGAAAGTTGAATGGAGAGATTGTTATTATACTTCTAACCGCAAATCGATGATGCAGGTGAGCATACACCCCAAACCCTAGCTAAACCCTAAACCCTAAACCCTAAACCCTCCGTTAAACCCTAAACCCTAGACCCTCGTTCAAAAACCCTAAACCCTCGTTCTAAACCCTAAACCCTTCGTGTAAACCCCAAACCCTCGCTCTAAACCCTAAACCCTCGTTCTAAACCCTAAACCCTCGTTCTAAACCCTAAACCCTCGTTCTAAACCCTAAACCCCTACTCTAAACCCTAAACCCCTACTCTAAACCCTAAATGTTTGTGTGTGCTCAGGTGCAATATCACTGTTTACATTTCGTTGCTATTCGAAACGATGTGCCTTCGCCGGAGCTCGCCCCCGGAACTTGCGGCTAAACCCTAAACCCTAAACCCTAAACCCTAAACCCTCGAATCGCAGGATACGTATTCTTCTGCCCCTTTAAAACCTTTTCTATACAACATACAGCAGCAGCAGATGCTGCTGCAGCAGCTGCAGCAGCAGCTGCTGCTACTTCTGTTGCTGCTGCTGCTGCCGAAGGAGCAGAGCTAGTGTTGCAGACGACAGCAGCAGCAGCAGCAGCAGCAGCAGCAGCAACTACAGCACCTGCATGAAGCTACTACGTGGCTGCTGCTGCTGCTGTTGCTGCTGCAGCAGCAGCAGCAGCTGCTGCTGCTGCTGCAGGGTGTGCTGCTAGCGATGTTCCTATGAAAACCCTAAGCAGAGATCTACAGAAGTATATTTTGTTTAGAGTCGGGCCACCTCGGGTTTCGAGGGTCTAGGGTTTAGGGTTTAGGGTTTAGGGTTTAGGGTTTAGGGTTTAGGGTTTAGGGTTTGGAGTTAAAGCTAGCTGACTGTACAGTGTAGTGAGGTGTCTGCTGCTGCTGCTGCAGCAGTTGCTGCTGCAGCAGTTGCTGCTGCTGCTGCTGTTAGCTGGCTAGCTCTATACAGACTTGCTGCAGACCTGGCTGCATGCTTGCTAGGGTTTAGGGTTTAGGGTTTAGGGTTTAGGGTTTAGGGTTTAGCTCCAGCGGATAAGGAAGGCGTAAGGTAGAACGATAATACGAAAAACTTAAATATATCGACGGACTCACAAACAATCTTTTGAAGTTGCTGCTGCTGCTGCTGCTGCTGCTGCTGCTGCTGCTGCTGCTGCTGCTGCTGCTGCTGCTGAAGCAGCAGCGGCAACGGCTCTAGCGGTTGGCTGTGCTGCTCTGTTGTTTGTTTGTAAGTATATGTTTTCGTATTAATTAATTTAATTAATTACTATGAGTTTATAATTATATTATTATCTTAATTTTATCTGTCTAGCTGTCTATACACCCTAAATCCCTTCGCTGGAGTAGCGGCTCTCTCTGTCTTTGGTTGTGTGTGAGGGGTCTAGGGTTTAGGGTTTAGGGTTTAGGGTTTAGGGTTTAGGGTTTAGGGTTTAGGGTTTTTCTATAGTTTATAATCTACAAACATTAAACATTTATACAATTATACACAGAAGAAGCAGCAGCAGTTGCAGCAGAAGCAGCAACAACACCGCCAGCAGCAACAGCAGCAACAGCAGCAACAGCAGCAGCAGCAGCAGCAGCAGCAGCAGCAGCAGACAGTCTGCTGTTTATCTATACAGATGGTAGATTCTCGAGCCGATTCTGCTGCTGCAGCGCAGCAGCAGGAGAAGCCAGGGGCCCCCCAGGGGCCCCTGGGGCCCCACGCCAGCGACAGCAGCACTGCCTCACAGGGGGCCCCCCAGGGGGCCCCTCAGGGGGCCCCTGAGAGTACCCCGCAGGGGGGCCCCCAGGGGGGCCCCCAGGGGGGCCCCCAGGGGGCCCCCCAGGGGGCCCCTCAGGGGGCCCCTAGGGGCCCCCTGGGTATAACACCAACGTTTGTAGAGATAATACGACTTCTGTCAAACTCAAAGAAAGATAAACGAGAGCTTGAGGTGTATATACACTCGAAGATGATAGATATGGGCTATCTACCCTGCATCGAAGAGAGTGAAGCAACAAAGACAGCAGCAGCAGCAGCAGCAACAGCAGCAACAGCAGCAACAGCAGCAGCAACAGCAGCAGCAGCAGCAACAGGTGCAGCAGCAAGTACAGGGAGCCTGATAAGGTTCCCGGGAGGGGTTATAGCTCGAGTAGTGTATGTTGAAGAAGAAGAAGATAGAGGAGAAGGATGGAGCTGTACATACACCCGACCTGAGTGGCGTGTCTTGGCTGCTGCTGCTCCTGCTGCTGCTGCTGCTCCTCAGCAGCAGCAGCAGCAACAGCAGCAGCAGCAGCAGCAACAGCAGCAGCAGCAGCAGCAGCAGCTCGTTGCTCGTAAGTCTATCAAGCTGAGTGTAGGATATGTGGGGGGGATGGCGGTGTTAAGAATAAGCAAAGACAGCAGCAGCAACGCAGCAGTGCTGCTAGAGATACCTGCTGATATTGCTGCTGCTGCTGCAGCAGCAGCAGCAGCAGCAGGAGCAGCAGCAGGAGCAGCAGCAGCAGCAACAGATGAGGGAACAGCCAAACATTCTGTCGTTCAATTCGACTCTAAGAAATTGCAGGTATAGAAATTAGGGTTTAGAGGTCCTAGGGTTTAGGGTTTAGGGTTTAGAGATTCTAGGGTTTAGGGTTTAGGGTTTAGGGTTTAGGGTTTAGGGTTTAGGGTTTGTTGTTAGGGTTCAGAATCGAGGAGGCTGTCCCTATCAGCTGCTGCTGCTGCTGCTGCTGTTGCTGCTGCTGCTGCTGCTGCAGGCTTTGGATGATTTGCTGCAGGATCATCTGTGCCCTTCTTCCTTTGGGGGGCCCCAAGGGGGGCCCCCAGTTGGCCCCTCAGGGGGGCCCCCCAGGGGGGCCCCTCCTGCTGCTGAGGTGTGTTAGGGTTTATACTTGTTATGCATGCATCTTCTTTGTGTTGTTAGCTGACTCACAGATCTGCTGTTGCTGCTGCTGTTGCTGCTGGTGCTGCTGTTGCTGCTGCTGCTGCTGGTGCTGCTGCTGTTGTTGCTGGTGCTGCTGTTGCTGCTGCTGGTGCTGTTGCTGCTGCTGCTTCTGTTGCTGGTGCTGGTGCTGCTGCTGCTGCTGCTGCTGGTCGTGCTGCGGTTGCTGCTGTTGCTGTTGCTGCTGCTGTTGCTGCTGCAGCAGCAGCAGCAGAGCTGATAGCTGCTGCGGTTTTTTTGTATTTGTTTGTTTGAGTTTTGATATTTACGAAGAAATACAAATAAAATATAACTACAAATAAATAAAATATATTTATATATTTATATATTATTTATATATTTATATATTTATATATTTATATATTTACGTATTAATATATTTATATTTATATATTTATATTTAATTAAATTGTTATTTATATAAATTAAATTATTTATTTTTTGGTTTTTGTTTTGTTTTTTATACGTTCCCTGTACTTGCATCAATCATTTATTTATTTTATTTTATTTATTTAATATATTTAATTTATTTTATTTAATTTATTTAATTTATTTAATTTATTTAATTTATTTAATTTATTTAATTTATTTAATTAATTTAATTTATTTATTTTATTTATTTTGTTTATTTAATTTATTTAATTTATTTAATTTATTTAATTTATTTAATTTATTTAATTTATTTAATTTATTTAATTTATTTGTTTCGTTTTATTTATTTATTTTATTTATTTGTCTTGTATTATTTATTTTTGTTTGGGTTTCTTCCCGTCTCTGTCTATTTCTTTGTTTATTTTATTTTATTTTTTCATTTTATTTATTTTATTTATTTTTACTTTATTTTTATTTTATTTTATTTTATTTTTACTTTATTTATATTTTTATTTTATTTATATTTTTATTTTATTTATATTTTATTTTATTTTATTTTATTTTTATTTTATTTATATTTTTATTTTATTTTTATTTTATTTTATTTTATTTTATTTTATTTTATTTTATTTTATTTTATTTGAGTTTATCTGATCGTTTGTTAATTTTCAGGATTTGTTCTTCATTACTTATTTATTATTTTATTATAATTTGATTGTTTTAAATTAACAAATTAATTAAATTAAATTAAATTAATTAAATTAATTAAATTAAATTAATTAAAATTATTTGAATTAATTAAATTAATTAAAATAAATAAACTAATTAAAATAGATATATTAATACGTAAACTAACTAAAAAAATAAATAAATAAAATTAATTTAATTTAATTTAATTTAATTTAATTAATTAAATTAATTAATTAAATTAAATTAATTATTTTTTCTTGTTATTCTGATTCAGGGTATACACCCCAACGTCTCTCCCCCATGTCGGGGGCCCCCCTCTACTGTATCTGGGGGCCCCCTTCTTCCCCCTGTAGGTGCTGATGATGTAAACCCTCCTCTGGGGGGCCCCCTTGGGGGCCCCCCAGGGGGCCCCCTGGGGGGGCCCCCAGGGGGCCCCCTGGGGGGCCCCTCGGGTTTAGGGGGAGGAGGGGGGGGTAGCCTCGTAGGACCATCACATCCTTTGTTTGATTCTTTCAGACAAAATGATGAAAGGTTAGTAAACCCTAAACCCTAAACCCTAAACCCTAAACCCTAAACCCTTAGATAGTCGTATCTATAATATATATGTATGAATTGGTGATGTAGCAGCAGCAGCAATAGCAGCAGCAACAGCAGCAGCAGCAGCAATAGCAGCAGCAACAGCAGCAGCAACAGCAGCAGCAGCAGCAACAGCAACAGCAACAGTAGCATCAAGCATACAGATATCTAACAAGCTACGAACACAAACACAAATACATTAACATAGTTAAACATAAATATATAAATAATAATATAAATATTATTATTTTATATAATATAATACAATATAATATAATTAATATTATAAACATATAATTAATTAATTAATTAATTAATTAATTAATTAATTATATTTATATTTATTCTATCTCTTAGGGGACGAATATACGGCGCTCGCTATGACCCTCTCAGCCCCTTAGACGTAGATCCTACACCTGACCATACACCTCATTTAATGTATGGGGATGGGGAGGGGGGCCCCCCGGGGCCCCTGGGGCCCCGGGGCCCCCTGGGGGCCCCGGGGGCCCCGGGGGCCCCCGGGGCCCCCAGGCCTCCGGGCTTTCCAGGGGGGGGGCCCCCCAACCCCTTCGGA
>OY986950.1:1913610-1966110 GCA_963920595.1 Eimeria praecox
GTACACCTCAACACACTGCCGAGACATGATCATACCTGCCTGTACACCCGAAGGGCTGCAGCAGCAGCAGCAGCATCTGCAGCAACTCTACTAGCGGCTGTCTTCTCTCTTTATGTCTTGGAGGCGAAGTTGAGGCTTCATAGAAACAGCAGCAACAGCAGCAACAGCAGCAACAACAGCAGCAGCAGCAGCAAGAGCAGCAAGACAAGCAACAACAACAACAACAACAACAGCAGAAGCAGCAGCAGCAGCAGGAGCTGCAGCCGCTGCAGCAGCTGCTGCAGCTGCTGCTAGTGTTTAGATGCTCGATCTTTCATCTTCAGGTTCTGAGGATTTAGAGACAGAAGATTGGAGGTCGTCTCCCTCTGCACGGCAGCGGAGGCACTCTGCTGCTGCTGCTGCTGCTGCTGCAGCAGCAGCAGCAGCAGAAGCAGCAGCAGCAGCAGGCTTCGCCCCTATTCCATCAGAGGCTGCTCCCCTGTCTCTATCTTCGCGGCCTCCCCTTCAGCGGCAGGCAGGGACTGCTGCTTCTGCTGCTGCTGCTGCTGCTTCTGCTGCAGCAGCAGCAGCTGCTGCAGCAGCAAACTTCGTAGCAGGGATGCTGCGGCGGAGGCGCTGGCAGTTTGTGCTGCTGCTGCTGCTGCTTGGGATTGTACTGTGTGTGCTGCTGCTGCTGTGGTTTATGCCCTTAGGAGAGCAGCAGCAGCAGCAGCAGCAGCAGCAGCAGCTATGGAAGCAGAACGCTGCAGCACAGGGGACATTCTCCTCCCCCTGGCAGCTTGGGTATAACCCTGCAGCAGCAGCAGCAGCAGCAGCAGCAGCAGCAGATCCGTACTCTGCTGCTGCTGCTGCTGCTGCTGCTGCTGCTGGAGGCCGTAGGAAGCCAAGCAGCGGGACGTACTATGTACAACACTTACCAGGATATACTGCTGCTGCTGCTATGCCTGCAGCAGATGCTGCTGCTGCTGCAGCAGCAGCAGCAGCACATAAAGGTAGATTCGAAGAATTGTTTGCTGCTCCTCTCTCAGCTTCTTCTGCAGCACTTGCTGCTGGATCGACAGCAGCAGCACGACAACAGCAGCAGCAGCAGCAGCAGCAGCAGCAATATCTTAAAGACGTAGCTCTACCTGTCCCCTTTGCTGCACCGCCGCAGCAGCAGCAGCTGCAGCAGCAGCAGCAGCAATCTGTGCTGCTGTCTCTGGGGTCGCGATCTGCTCGCTTTCCTGTGCTGCTGCCAACACCAGGCAGCTCGTTTGTTGCAAGCCCACATCAGCAGCAGCAGCAGCAGCAACAGCAGCAGCAGCAGCAGCAACAGCAGCAGCAGCAGCAGCAGCAGCAGGCTCTGCTGCAGCAGCTAGAAGCTGAGGGGTGGAGAGGAGAAGTTGGTGCCTTAGCTGATTTTAATAACGATATGCATGTTGACTTCATCTTCATCGGCAGCAGCGCACACCTACCAGAGTGCAACAGCAGCAGCAGCAGCAGCAGCAACAGCAGCAGCAGCAACAGCAGCAGGAGCAGCAGCAGCAGAAGCAGCAGCAGCAGCACTACGAACCCGACAGACACTGCAATCGGAGTTGCGGGATTGGCTCCAGGGACAACACCGAGGAGCAGCATGAGCAGCAGCAACATACTAAGCAGCAGCAGCAGCAGCAGCAACATACTAAACAGCAGCAGCAGCAGCAGCAGCAGCAGAAGCAGATGTGGCAGCACGATATCTGTTTATACATGGAGTCCTGAGTTAGAGAGGTTTCGCTTTGAGGTGTCTGTACACCTGAAAGAGATAGTAGACAGCATCGTTGCTGTAGATTGGTCTAGGGATGGAAGGTTAGATATTATTGCTGTAACGGCAGGTGTAGCCCCTGCTGCTCCTGCTGCTGCTGCTGCTGCTGGTGCTGGTGCTTCAGACCCACCTGCAGCAGCAGCAGCAGCAGCAGCAAGAGCAGCAGCAGCAGCAGCAGCAGCAGGAAGGAGGGCTTATGGTCTTGTTGCCTTCATACAAAAACCATCAGGTGTATTAGAGAGGGCGTGGGATAGTCAACAGTTTGTGCAGCAGCTGCTGCAGCACAGAAGCAAGGTCAGACAGCAGCAGCAGCAGCAGCAGCAGCAGCAACAGCAGCAGCAGCAGCAGCAGCAGATAGTTGCTGAAGCCGCCGGTAGCTCTGCTGCTGATGATGATGTTGCTGCTGCTCCTCTGACAACTCCAGGCAGAACAGAAGCTGCTGCTGCGGAAGGCGAAGGACCTGCTGCTGCTGCTGCTGCTCCTGCTGCTGCTGCTGCTGCTGCTCCTGCTGCAGCAGCAGCAGGATCAGTGGCATTGGAATTAGCAGCAACAAGAGCAGCACCAGCAAGAGCAGCAGCAGCAGAATTATTTTATTCAGGGTATGATCCTCTGTCTGTGTCTGCTGCTGTTCCTACATTGTCTGCTGCTGCTGCTGCTGCTGCTGAAGCTGTAGCAGCAGGTCTTACAGATGAGGAACTCGCTACCTGTAGTTTATCTAGCATACACCCGCTAGTAGCTGACTTAACGTTTGACTACTACCCTGACTTGCTAGCTCAGACCCTACCAAACAGCAGCAGCAGCAGCAGCAGCAGCAGCAACAGCAGCAGCAGCAGCAGCAGCAGCAGCACGGGGTCGTTTCGTTTCTTTTGGGAGAATCTTGGAAGCAGAGGAATTCAGGGATTTGCACCGAGAAGAATTTCTGCTGCTGATGATATTTTTGTTAAGGGGGGAGCTGCAGAGACACCTGAACAGCAGCAGCAGCAGCAGCAGCAACAGCAGCAACAGCAGCAGCAGCAGCAGCAGCAGCAGCAGCAGCATCGGGAGGAAGAAGAAGAAGCCCTTATCACGAATCCTCACAGTAGCGCCATTGCAGATATCGATGGAGACTGTCGTGCGGATCTGCTGCTAGTAGGTGTACATACACCTGAGTTGTTTAATTTTATTTATTTGTTTTTTTTTATTTGTTTGTATTTTCTATTCTTTCTTTTCTTTCTTCTATTCTCAATATCCATTCCCTAAAATACGTAATTTATTATTAATATTCAGAAACTTGCAGGTGCTGCTGCTGCTGCTACTGCTGCTGCTGCTGCTACTGCTGCTGCTGCTGCTACTGCTGCTACTGCTGCTGCTGCTGCTGCTGCTACTGCTGCTACTGCTGCTGCTGCTGCTGCTGCTACTGCTGCTACTGCTACTGCTGCTGCTACTGCTACTGCTGCTGCTGCTACTGCTGCTGCTACTGCTGCTGCTACTGCTGCTGCTGCTACTGCTGCTGCTGCTGCTGCTTTGGGGTGTATGTGCAGATGGTTCAGCTTCCTGGTTCTTCTTCAACATCATTAGAAATTTGGTTGAGTAGATATGATGGAGTAGCAGCAAAGTGGAGGAGACAGCAGCAGACAATCCCCCTGCCGACAGGCGCAGGACAATTTCTACTTGCAGACTTTGATGCAGATGGTGAGATACAATTAGGGTTTAGGGTTTCTAGGGGTTCTAGGGATTCTAGGGGTTCTAGGGGTTCTAGGGTTTCTAGGGGTTCTAGGGGTTCTAGGGTTTATAGGGTTTATAGGGGTTCTAGGGTTTCTAGGGTTTAGGGTTTCTAGGGTTTAGGGTTTCTAGGGTTTAGGGTTTCTAGGGTTTAGGGTTTCTAGGGTTTAGGGTTTCTAGGGTTTAGGGTTTCTAGGGTTTAGGGTTTAGGGTTTAGGGTCTGAGGCTTGCTTACGATGGATGCCTCCTCTGGGAGGCATGCAGATCAGGGGCTGCTGCTTTGCTCGTTTGTTTCTAGGGCTTAGGGTTTAGGGTTTAGGGTTTAGGGTTTAGGGTTTAGGGTTTAGGGTTTAGGGTTTAGGGTTTGTGTGCAGGGACGCTAGACATTCTTGTGCCTTCTTGTGAGAAGAATGAAGAAGGAGTTTGTATGAAGAACGATGCTTTGATTCTAATGCGTACGTAACGAATCTGTTTGATGTAGATTTGAGGTGTACATACACCTCAGTATAATATACGTGTATACACACCTGAGAGTTGCTTTGGTTTTGTTGGATCAGGTATTTAGGGTTTAGGGTTTAGGGCTTAGGGTTTAGGGTTTAGGGTTTAGGGTTTGTTTTCGGTGTCTGTTCATCAAAAATATTTTCGTTTTTTTGTTTTTTTATCTTCATTTGCATTATTTGTTTGATAAATTTTAATTTTTATTAAATTTTATTTAATTATATTTAATTATATTTAATTATATTTGTTTTTCTCTTCTTTTTTCTTCTATTTTTCTGGGGTGTATACGCAGCTAACACACAGCCACCGCTCTGCGGATCTTTCTGGTGGACTTCGAGAACAGCAGAAAAATGTAGAAGACCATTTGAGCTCTGTGATGCAAATGATGAATTTGCTGTCGCCCACTGTAAGTACACCTCAACACTGTCTACGGTGTATGTACACCTCAACACAGTCTACGGTGTATGTACACCTCAACACATTGTACGGTGTGTATGTACACCTCAACACAGTCTACGGTGTGTAAGTACACCTCAACACAGTCTACGGTGTGTGTGTGTACACCTCAACACATTCTACGGTGTGTAAGTGCACCTCAACGCATTCTACGGTGTATGTACACCTCAACATATACCCCTGAGGGTGTTCATACGCCTCAACACGTGTACGGCTTCAGGCGTACAAACACCTCAACATATCCCCGTTCAGGTGTACTTACACCTCAACATAGACAGACGCCTTCGTGTGTATGTACACCTCAGCATCAACTCGGGTGTACGTACACCTCTGCATCCCGTGCATGTGGCTGGGGTGTATGGAGAGGCCTTGTTTCATTTTTTTGTGTTTGCAGCTTCTATCCTTCATGTTTGAGGTGTACGTACACCGCATTGTATGTATTTGTTTGTTTTCTTTCTGCTTCAGATGACAGCAAAGAATCATCTAAATCTATTTTAGATACAGACCCAACAATACATTTCTATGGCGACGCTGCGAAGCCCCCGACTCTGAGTGTAAATACAAATAAACTCTGCATGCAGACGAGAAGATATACAGAAAAAAATCTAGAGACCCTGGTGTTGCTGCTTGGCTCTCTGTTCTATCGGTGTCTTGGCTTCTGTATTAACGCCCTTATGCTTAGGGTTTATTTGGGTTTATTAGGGTTTATTAGGGTTTATTAGGGTTTAGGGTTTAGGGTCTAGGGTTTGTGTTTAGGTGGGGGATGTAGACGGCGACGGGTATTTGGATGTGGCCCTCGTTGCAGTAAAAGAAGGAGGAATTCGAGCTGTGCGGATTTACAGAAATGTCCCTGAGGACCCCAAGGCAAGTCTAGGGTTTAGGGTTTAGTAGGGTTTAGTAGGGTTTAGTAGGGTTTATTGGCGTTTTTAAGGGGTTATTAGGGTTTACTAGGGTTTACTAGGGTTTATTAGGGTTTACTAGGGTTTACTAGGGTTTACTAGGGTTTATTAGGGTTTATTAGGGTTTATTAGGGTTTATTAGGGTTTATTAGGGTTTATTAGGGTTTATTAGGGTTTAGGGTTTGGGGAGCTGCTTGGTTGTTGCTGTTGAAGCACACCACGAAAGATGAACCTAGGCATCGAGGGTTCTGTGACGTGTCAAGCTCGAGGGTTTAGGGTTTAGGGTTTAGGGTTTAGGGTTTAGGGTTTAGGGTTTGTGTACAGAACACGAAGAAGAGGCGGTTTCAGTTGGCTTCAGAGTTTGTTGCTACATCTAAAGGAGAAACTCTTCTCTGCAATCGCGTTGCTTTCTTCGATTTCCGCGAGAAGGTTGGGGTGTACAGACACCTCAGATTTTAGGGTCTAGGGTTTAGGGTTTAGGGTTTAGGGTTTAGGGTTTAGGGTTTAATGCATGCATGCATACGTGCATGCTAGTGTTTTCTTGGGTTTAAGGTTTAGGGTTTAGGGTTTAGGGTTTAGGGTTTAGCATGCATGCATATTTGGGGTGTCTATCCATTTAGTTTTTAATATATATATATGTATATATATATATATATATATATATACTTAAACAACCAAACAAACAAAGAAACAAAGAAACATCATTTATTATCTTTTCTGTTTTTTTTTGTGTTTAGGGTTCTTTGGATCTCCTCTGCCAGGGCCAACCGCAGCCACAGAAGCAGCAGCAGCAGCAGCAGCAGCAGCAGCAGCACGAGCAGCAGCAGCAGCCTCACGAGCAGCAGCAGCAGCAGCAACAGGATCAGCAGGAACAGGAGAGAGGGCCTTTCAGCACAATACGTTTATTTATGCGTCCCGCAGATTCAAACAACGAAAGTTTATTTTTCAAAGTTAATTCTCTAAATGGCGTATGTCCATATTCGTTTTGTTTGAAACAAACCCTCGCTCCTTTGCACGACAACGAAAACATTGGAGAAATATCTCCTCTTTCTCTTATCCTCGATGATATCAGCAGCATCAGCAGCAGCAGCAGCAGCAGCACGAGCAGCAGCAGCAGCAGCGGAGATGCTGCACTGCAGCAGCAGCAGCAGCAGCAAAACCACCAGCAGCAGCAGCAGGGTGTGAGGTCGTCTCCGCTGCACTTGCTACCGGAACTGCCTCCTCCCAACGGCGCCGCCGCTGTCGGTGAGAAGGGGTTTAGGGTTTAGGGTTTAGGGTTTTTATTAGGGTTTAGGGGGTATACTAGGGTTTAGGGTTTAGGGTTTAGGGTTTACACAAGCAGCAAGTGTTGTAGTGGGTTTTGCTTTCAGGTGCAACTTTTAAAATAACGGTGACAGACCTGAACGGCACGAAGACACCACGCACAGGTATTGTTTAGGGTTTAGGGTTTAGGGTTTAGGGTTTAGGGTTTGGGGTTTTGAATGTCTATCCGTAGGCATAGGGTTTAAGGCTTAGGGTTGTGAGGGAATATCGCGAGAACGGCGAGGTTAACGTCTAGGGTTTAGGGGCTTTAGGGCGTTAGGGTTTAGGGTTTATGGATTAGGGTTTAGGGTTTAGGGTTTAGGGTTTGGGGTTTATGTTTTCAGGTGTACAGATGCCACAGAGTGCGCATGCGCCTCTCTCTCTGCCATTTGAGTTATTTGGGTTGGGGCAAACAAATAATTATGTGGAGGAGTTTTTTGTTGGATTACCCCTGGCGCAGCTGGTAAGGCTAGGGTTTAGGGTTTAGGGTTTAGGGTTTACGGGTGGCGTGTTTCCTAACGTAGTGTTCTTCAAATCTATCATTAAACCCTCTCAGGTATCCTGTGCCTCATGAGGGTTTAGGGTTTGTATATCCTGAGGGTTTAGGGTTTGTATATCTTGAGGGTTTAGGGTTTGTATATCCTGAGGGTTTAGGGTTTGTATATCCTGAGGGTTTAGGGTTTGTATATCCTGAGGGTTTATGTAGGGTTTGTATATCTTAAAGGCTTAGGGTTTATATCCTCTGAGTGTTTGGGGTTTGTATCTACTGATGGTTTAGGGTCTAAATCCTCTTACAAAAAGGGTTTAGGTTTGCCCTCTCTAGGGTTTAGGGTTTAGGGTTTAGGGTTTAGGGTTTAGGGTTTAGGGTTTGTGTGTGTAGACGGCGTACAACATGTGGGTTTCTTTGATTCCTAACTCGCAAGTAGTTGTGATGCCCTATCCCCTCGACAAGCCAAGCTCGTGGCAGCTCGAGCTGTCTGTACACCCGAGCAGAAGCTTCGCTAACATCCTCATTGTATGACTTTGCCTATTAAATAGATAAATAAATAAATAAATACATAAATAAATGCATACATAAGTAAATAATTATATATATATATATATATATATATATATATATATATATATATATATATACAAATAGATAGATAGAGATATAGAGATATCTAGGGAGATAGAGGAGCAAGCCTGTAAATAAGATATGTGTAGATCTACAATTTGAAAACAACAGCCATAGTAATAATTAATAATAAATAATAATAATAATAGTAATAGGAACGATAATAATAATAATAATAATAGTAATAATAATAAATAGTAGTAATAGTAGTTAATAATAAAATAATAGTAATAATAATATTATAATTATAAAAATTGATTGATATGTTGTTATTTTCTGTGGAATTTGTCTTAGAATTTTTTGGGGTTTATCTGGAGTTGTTTCTTTTTATCTATTTTAATTTATTTTATTATTTGTCTTTATTTATCTTTCTCTATTTTAATTTATTGTAGTATTTGTGTTTATTTATTTGCATGCATGCAGACGACTGTGATTTGTTTGTTGTTGGTTGCTCTTATTATTTTTATTTTGGACAGGAAGGAGAAGGTAAGCAAAAGAATACAAACAACAGCTATATTTTATATTATTATTATTATTAATTTATTAATTATTATTATTATTATTATTGTTAGTATTATTAATTATTATTATGTTTACTATTGTTGTTGTTACTGTTAGTGCAGCTAGTATTATTTCCTGCTATAGCATTCTTGTTATATATATATATATATATATATATATATATATATATATATATGAATCTCATACTATTTATTTGTAACGAGTAGCAAATAGTACTATATAGTCTCATTTATACTCGTATTATATATATACATCTATATATAATAAAATACATTTATATATTATTATATAGTAGTATTTCTAGTGTTGTCTTGATGATGCTGCAGGCAGAAGACTCCGAACAGCAGAGGGGCTTCCGCAGCCACTTCATCGTCAGCTGAAGCAGAAGGAATAGAAGAATTAATTAATTTAATTAATTAATTAATTAATTAATTATATTTATTGTAAAAAATAAGATAAAAAAGTCGATATATGTTTCAGAAACAAAACAGCGTCTGCCTTCTTACAGACCCGCTGACGGCTGACTGTGTGCGGTGTACGTACACCTCAGCTCAAATGCATGCATGCAACGCTAACAAATACAACAATTAAAAAGTTTTATACTTCTTTTTCGTTGTAGTTCTTCCCCTGTTCGACTGCAGCCCGCACTACATGCTGCCTCTCCTACCTTTCAAAAGCAATTATAAGTGAACAGATGTTATATATATATATATATATATATATATATATATATATATATATATATATATATACAAGAGGTGGGCTCATGAAGAGCAACAGCACAACGTGGCAGGAGCTGCAAAAATAAACAACAGGGTGTATATGCAGCGCTCCCAACACATCAGACAGACTACAAGCTGCTGCTGCATGCAGGGAAACTCGAAGGAGTGCATGCATATGCATGCATGCATGCAAGTCATGCATGCATGCATGCATGCATGTAAGTCTGCCTTTCGTGGTGCTTCTCAGTTAGTTTGTCTTTGAATAGCAAGTTGTTGTTCTTATAAGCTGCGGTGTATGCACACTACAAGTTTGTGTATACGTCTGCTTGCATGCATCTACAGTGTTAGTCTATATACAACAGACATTTAAGACGCATACATATATAATGCAAATACAATATACAAACAAACAAGAAAGACAAACAACCATGCATGCAGAGCGTACATAGCTAACTAGCATGCGCATGCATAGCATAACTAACAATACATGCATGCATGCATGCATGCATGCTTGCATGCATGTATGTATTCGTAGTAGTGTAGGGGTTGTTCGCTGGTTGGCAATGCCTCTCAGCACACAATACAGAATACAGAAGCCCCACTTTACCTCAAAACCGCAGTGTACGTACAGCCCCGCCCCCATGCTGCATGCGCATGCATGCGCATGCATGCATGCATGCATGCGCTTGCATGCATTTCATATGCAATTGATGTACATTCTAGCGGAATGATGTATATCATTATATATGTATATATATATATATATATATATATATATATATATATATATATATATATATATATATATATATAATATAACACTTCTACGACACATAATGGATACAGATGCATGCAAATTAAAAGAGGCCGGCATTTCGCATGCAGCCCCAAACCTGTGTAAAGCTTCCCTCAAGCACAGCAGCATGCGGCTGTGCATACACCCCACACCTTAAACCCATTATATAAGATCCTTGCAATTTGCTCTACTCACATATATATATGTATATATATATATATATATATATATATATATATATATATATATATATATATATATATATATATATATATATATATATATATGGATAGGCATAATATACATATATAAATATGTATATAAACTATATTACATAGGGAGGGTCTACAATAAATACATATTATAGATATATTGTGTATACGGAGTGCTTATTGCATATATATATATATATATATATATATATATATATATATATATATATATATATATATATATATATATATAATGTTCTACGCATACTCCGTAGCTGCAATTTGTGTACTACGTCTTCAGTGTTTTTGCTGCATGCACTAAACCATATCTATGGAACGTCGCTGTGTATAAGTATATATATAAGTTTATACTGCAGGTGTATAGACGGTGTAGATGTGTATGTTTGTGTGTATCTGTGTGTGTGTGTGTGAAACAGATACCGATCTTATAATTATTTAAAATGTTTTATCTTCTTCTTCGTCGTCTTGATAATTTTGCTGCGCTTCAGTTTCTAGCATCAGCAGTCGTTCTCTAGCAGCAGCAGCAGCAGCAGCAGCAGCAGATAATACAGGTGTTGTTTTCTGCTGCGTATACACTCCACCATCCAAAGAATCTGGTGTTCTGAATGCCTCTATTTGTACTCTTGTTGTTGCTCTTCTAACAGCAGCAATATCTTGCTGCAGCAATTCTAAAACCTCCTGCTCTAGCAGCAGCCGTTGCGCTGTATCTGCAGCTCTTCTAGCTTTCTTTAATTCGCCCTCTACTACTTCTGCTACACGATTCATCAATGTTGTATCTACCTGTCTTCTCAGCTGTACAGACACCTGAGATAAACCTTCACCTTGCCTCAGCAGCTTCTCTAAAGATGAACGCAAACTCAGCATCACGGGGCTTTCTTCTTCTTCTTCTTCTTCATATTCCTCTTCCCCTTCTTCCTGCTGCTGCTGCTGCTCCTGCTGCCTTTGCTGTCTCTTCCTCGATCGCATCAGAAGCCCGTTGCTATTAAGTGCTGCTGCTGTTCGCTGTACACCTGCAGCATATTCTTGTACTATAGAAGCAGCTTCAGCAGCAAATGAAGCATAAGCACTTTGAATATGAGCAAATCCATCTCTATATATATGAGGAGCAGCAGACACAATAGCAGCAGCTAGCTGTTGATTCTGCTGCAGCTTAAGAAGCATCTGCTGCTGTACGTCTTGTACTTGTTCTATTGATGTTGTTAAGTCTATAAGCCCTGTACCTGACCATGAAGAAGATAAGATTGCATCATGTGTGCGGAAGTATGCTTCAACAGAATTTATCCCTTTCATCAAATCTCCTATCATAGTTTCAACATTCGCGCTGTTGTTGTTGCTGCTGCTGCTGCTGTTGTTGTTGTTGTTTCTGCTGCTGCTGTGGCTGCTCGAGCTGGTCCTGCTGCTGTTGCTGCTGTTGCTGCTGTTGCTGTTGCTGCTGCTGTCGCTAACACTGATACTGTTGCTGTTATCATCGCTGCTGTCTATATCGTTGCTGTCATTGCTGTTGCTGTCGGCACTGAGGTCTTCGCTTCTTCTGCTGCTGTCATAGTTGTTCTTATATAAAACCGCAACAGCATCACTCAATTCAAAATATCTAACAAGTCTAAGTCTGCTTTCAACAGCCATTCTTAAGAAACAAGAATGTAAGAAATCCGTAATCTGATTCTCAACGCGTACATACACCTCATGAGCTTGTGTTGCTGCAGCAACAGTACGTTTAAGTTGTGAGTATTCTGAATATATTAAACTCATTCCATCGCTGCAGGTTTCTAGAGTAAGCCTATCTGCTTCTGCTGCTGTAAGGGCTTTATGTGCTGCTGCTCCCAATTCTTTCAATCCTGCTGTTGTTGCTGCTAGCGACTGTAGCGACAGCAGCAGCGAATTTGCAACATCTTTACCTGCAGCATTTATTAATGCTTCTCTTACAGTTTCGGTAACAGGTATAGGTTGAGGTATATCTGTTAACTTTTCAAAATATTGTTGACAGCTTACAAGAGCTAAATCTTTGATATTGTTTAATGTAGAAACAGCATCATTTATCGATACTCCAAATCGTTCAAGTAGATTTTCTTTCTCCTCATCATTCGATACAGCGTTTAATTCCTTTCGTAGTTGTGTGGCATTTACTAAATATGACCCCAAATTCATCATTTCATTAACAGCTTCTTTTGAACGAAGAGATTCTGCTAATCGTGTTGCATCCGGTAATGCTGTCTTTAATTCTCGTACTTTAATTTGAACTTGCTCCAGCTCCTCCCTCGTCAAAGCCTGTCGAGATAGATACGCACTCCAACCCCTACCTTGTAAATGTAAAGTATGCAACCTCCATACAGATGATAACATTAAAATAAGAAATACACCCGCTGCAAGGAGCAATCGTTTCGTTTGTGGACCCGTCTTGCCTCGAGAATGCAAGTTTATTACTTCTGTTCGAGCATCCCAATTTGTCTGAGTTCGTGTAGTACCTAAAATATCTCTTAGCTTTCCTGTGCGTCCTGTGACAGACACATCATCATGAGACGAAAAGTCCATCGTTGCATGTGGATATTGTGGATGGGAAGGTTGTTATTCAACAAACTCGTTCAGGTGTCTGTGCACCTGACGTCGTGCAGAAAACACTTCTTCCTACTGCTACCAAAATACAGATCCCGTGTCTAAATGCTGTCATTCCATTTGTAATGATGATTCAATCCAAAAAAAAGGAAAATAAACAACGCATGTGCAGTAAAGGCTCTCGAAACTCTCAGCAACGGCAAGAACACTAACCGTGCTGGCGTCGCCCCGAAGGGGTCCGCTATAGATGTGTTCACAGCACTTTCAGTTGATTTTAAATGCGGCTGTTCCTCCTAAAATGAAAATAAAAAGCCCAAATGAATCATCAGCACTCCGAAATAAAGAAGGATTCGCAAGGACACCACGGCGAGCGAAAGGAAAGCTACGTCGAAAGCTTCCCTCAACCGCAGCAGCTCCAGCGAATTCACAATAAATTAAGCGCTTCAAAAAGAGTTAAAGATAATTTAAAACAGTAACAGTTATGAAAACTCGATACATTCCACAATTAAACAACCTGAACCAGCTGACTGTCCTCACTGGAGCTGCTGCGCCTCGGCGGCTTTCCGATGATCTTCGTTCACGAGAAGCAGCTAGTATATATAATTCAATTTGAATACAATAATTGAGGTAAAATAGAGGAAAACAAAGTACTGAGTGACTTGATATCTAATTTAAAGTGCAGTCGCTACATAGGATTGTGGTAGATCGAACCCATCCTAGGGGTGCGCGACGATTGAATCGACGCTACCATGACATTTCTTCCCTGTCTTACATGATATATATACAGGCGAAATTGTAATAGACTATATCACCTACTTGTGCTCGTAGGCCTCTACAGAAGGGAGCTTCCCTGTATGTAACGAGTGTCCTGGACCATCTCAGCAAAGAACCGTTGTGAGTGGCAGTGGTTATGTACCTGAGGAAAGGCCTCTCCCCAAAGCCAGGGGCCTCTAAGTATTTAGAACATAAAGTAACTGTAATGAGATCCATCATTCGTTGCTGAGGATCGTCGTAAACTGGAAAAGCGCGAAAAATATTGAATATTTGAAAGAGAAGCCAACTGGCTTCCCGTGTAGCCTCCAGGCTTCCTGGGGGTATCACCAAAAGGGACCGCCTCTGATGAGGAAACGAAAATGTCTCTCATGAGTAACAACTCACCTTTCTGCAGCGAGTGCTGCAGGGCAACTTAACATGCAAGCACAGCCAAACCTCGCTTGCTGCATGCCCTAGCACTCGTAGACATTCTTAAACACTTACTTGTTCCTTAGTATGCATCCTCCACCAAAGTTAAAGCATGCACCAACTATGCACATGGTAAGCTGCATCTCCTTCCCCATTCTCCCCCAAAGCGGCACAGGACTTCGTGCTTGCGGTCGCTCCACAAGGGCTGAGAGAGCGGTTCTTGCAGAGCTTAATACTGCTTAAAAGCAACATCAGCTGCAACCTTTGAGCGATTGGTGGTGTCTGCATAGTGATTGATATTCCTGGGGAACTGTTTGGTTGCGAAGACAAAGGGTTTAAATGCGATCTTCCCCTCAACACTGAAGCGATTGCTAAAGATCCCCGTCCACTGGGGAGTCTTTTCAACTGCCACCTTAATGGGGGTGAGCGAGGAGTGGGCAGCTGTTGCCACTCGCCACTTTACAAGGAATTGTAGGGGCAGCTGTCACCTCGTCGTGCTCCAGTGTTCAGGGAGGCTGATGCTTGCTCATCATCTCCCACTCGCACGTCTACTCGTTGGCCTTAGCCTTCTTTGTCTTTGCTTTTCCCTTCTCCAGCTCATCTTTGCTTTCCGTTGCCCCCTAAGGTGCTCTGCACCTCCACGTCACTTGAGGGATATTTGAGCTTGGAGTGATTCGCATGCTGCATTTAGGTCTGCGGGCTTGTGAGTCTGTTTTGAATAATACCTTTCAGATGGTTTTTAGTTTATTTGCTGCTGTGCTAGTGCTTTCGTTGCTCGGAGGAGATGCATCTCAGTTGACCGATGCATCCTTGTTCACCTAAAGGACCTAGCCACTGCCTCTACTGTTATGGTAACGGCATGATGGCGTGATGCACCCTGATCATGCATTTTGAGCAAGCCCTCTCTAGATAGCGGAGATGCACCAAGAACGATGGGGCGTCCATGCTCCATTTGGTACCACAAGGAATCGCCGAATACGCTGTAGTGCCTAATGCGTCCTCTGCTGCTGAGCATATGAAAAGTTGCTGCCGCGTGTGTTTCTGAGTTAGAAAAGGGAGTGTCTGACTGGCAGGGTGTAGAAATAGTGCGCCTACTACCATGCCGGTTATAAACGTGATGAACGTGATGCACTTCACCGCCAAAACGCGCTGTTTTAGTGGGCAAATACACCGAACAGATCAACTCACTATTGCAATCTTGAAAGCTCTCCATCATGTGTGTCAAGGACTGGTTATCGGTGTGGACGCTGAAACGCTTGCCACGTGAGCACTGTAGACACATTTTAACCCCATACTACGCCACTCAGAGCTCGTTCCCATGTACTGGATACTTCTGCTCTCTTTCCGTGAAACGGTGTGCGTATCAATCGATTATCTGGTGCTTTGTGGAGTCGTTCGATTGATAAGAGGGCATCACCCAAATTTCTATGTGGCTTGCAGCAGTAGTAAGAAGGAAACGTTTACCGAAATCAGGGAGTAAGAGCACCGCAAACGGTGTCAGGTATCGGATGAGGCTTCTGGCAGATCCTTCTTCAACAGCTAAGCAAAAATGTTATTTGCCCTTTCTGAGTAGGTCTTCCAGAGTGGCGGCGACACGAACGGCTTTACAAATGAAACAGCAAGGGTACAGTGCAAGACTGAGGAACTGCTGAACGCCCGTGCTAGTGTACAGGGGTGGCGCCGACGTCACAATCGCCACCGCCTTCGGTGGATGTGGTTCGACCCCTGCAGCAGATGCACCGAACCATAAGAAATGCTTTTGTCATGGAAACCCAGCGCATCTGTGCTTTCACCAAAACCTTCGTGGGAATCAGTTGCACTGCACGCCGCGGATGCTACATATGCTCCATCGCAATGCCGCTGAGCATAAGCACATGATTTATATTTATTACCATCCATTCCTCATTTATTAGACTCCTAAAGCCGTGGTTGTCCTGCCACTGCAGCTCAGCAGGTGCACTTGCTGGCCAAAGGGCATACACGCCTCCTCGAGTTTGCGGGCGCGGATAAGGGATCCATCCTTGCATCGGCCATTGGCATTCATTACGATCCCCAAACGCGCGTCGGCGAAGTCAAGGGAAGGGCAGTACTACCGAACCCTGCAAGCATTCATTTAAGTAATCTATAGGGGGCAACAGAAACTATTGAGGGGCGTATGCCTGACGCACGTGCACAGTTCTCCCCATGCACCTTTGCCTGCACCGCGTTATTTCCGAACGCGCTTTTTGGCGGGTGGCTTTTGTCTTACCTTAGCACTTAGTCTGCTTGCCACTCGCACTGAAGATGCGGGGAGGTCTGTACACCTGGCAAGGCTTGGGGATGCATAGGCAGTGAGATGGGCCAGATGCATTGGGCGTCCAGCGGGCGGCCAAAGCTGTAGAAGCCCCCGCTTATTGAGTACATCTAAGAATTCTGTTTTGAATTGTACCCACTCGTGTTGTACGCCTGATGTAAACTGAGTTGAGTACGCCAAAATGCGTGCCTCCATAGAACAATTACGCCATTTCTCTGTCCTTCAAAATAGCGCCCCTGCAGTACGTTTGAGTCTCCTTGCTCCATTCATTTTTGAGCATTGGTTCCAGCTGTCTTACCGCAGGGGATGCAAAGCCAGTTGAGATCGCTGGCATCTCTCTTTGATGCCCTCCGTATAAACCTCCCTGTTGCAGTCTGGAAGCCGCATGCAAACCCGTATCTGAGTCCCCTACGGCATGCCTAGATTTATATCGTGGTGAACTGGTCCAAAGCAGACGCCCCGAATCGTGGCAGTATGGCCAGCTTCTGAGTTGGGTCCGCACCTTACTATCATTCTCGCTTCCAGCCTTTATTGACACTATAGTGAACAGCTGGCCCAGCTGTTACTACGTATGTCTCCAAAGTAAGCTAAGTAGGTGTACAAACCACGAATAGAATCTATTATCTATACACAATCCCCAATGTCTCGTTTAATCAATTAATAGCTTCCAAAACATAGCCGAATCCGGGTTATTGAAGGGAAAAACCCAGAATAATAGAACTTCCCGACTCCCCGCCGGAGTGTGTATGAGTTAGGGCGCCGAACTCTAACAAAAGTTCCATATTCTCCACCCTTCCATCGCTCTTCCACATATTTGGAGGGTCAGAAAATGAACATGAATTGCTATTGTGATGAAGACATATTGCACAGGGAATGCTTAAAGCTTTTATCGCTCTGCTTCTTGTGAAGAGAGTGAATACACTCAGTGCTATAAGCCACGCAGCTCAGCTGCAGTTGGGGGGTTAGCTGTTTGGGGTTGCCCCAATGAATTACGCGGTGCTGGTAAGTGAAACGAGAGTCGTCAATCGTAGCTGGAGGCAATGTTATACAGCAATAGATTCAAAATACTTAACGTAAAGGTTCCGTCCAAAGGAGGTGGCATTCTCTGCAGGTTCCAGCAATCCTGTATGCAGCGGGCCAACGGCTTCGCTGAGGCTTGTGCAAGAGGAGGCGCCCTCATGGCTCGCAATACTATTGCGGCAACGCTTGCTATACGGCAGCCCCATACGCAAACATACCCACCTTTTGCTGTGTGAATCGACGGACAATTGTTAAAGATTTCCTTTTCCCTTACTAAGCAACTTGCACACCAGTAGATATGCATTCGCTAACTTCAGACAGAGCTTCCTACACTTGCAGAACGCCAAATGCACTAAAGAGCGACAGAAGGCTGTTGAAGACACCCACATGCCTGCTCGAGATTGTTCCGTTGTTCGTTGTTGAATCGAATGGGCAAAATCGCTTGCCTTCTTTTCAGATGATCAGACAGACGACGGTAAAAAATTTATTTATCTATGGTCTCCCGCAATGCCTCCACGCTCCCCAAGCCAATACCGCTATGAGCAAAAAAACGCGAGGTGTATCACTAACACTCAAGCTCAATGTTTGGCCTTTATTGCTTAACGGGGTGGAGACTAAGTTGTATTGGACAGCAGCCGGGGGGCATTTCTATACAAAATGATTGCTCAGTACTCCATTAGAGATATCTAATTTATCCTACTGTTACCTTCCACGCCACAAGAAAACAAAGGATGTAAATTACACAGCTTCAAGGCAGAGAACCTCCGCCGAAGCCAAAAACAAACAACTTTTTCTTTAAAGTCTGCTTGCAAACGAGTGCATGCGTTTGCGTGGGGTCCCCACAGCTTAAATTGGCTTGTTATTAAATCGGGCTCGCCGCGTTCACACGACAAGCTCTCCTCCAGATTGCGATGAAATGCATGCGGTATAAACGGCACGCGAAAGGTATTTCGGGTTTATTTACTGGATTCATGTAGACAGCCGAATATTCCACTGACCACATCAGCATTCATCGAACAGTTAAAACAAAATCAAAAAATCTAGACACATAAAAAGAAAAAAATGACATATTTACAGTCTTCTATATACTCCATTTGCAGATTACACTATTCACTTTCTGCTGCTGGCGGCTTTGAGCCGCCGAAAAACCATCCCCAGATCGCCCGAGCAGTATCTTTAGCAGCTCCCATGAAGCCTACTTGACTCATTATATCTGAAATAACATTCAAAGCGCCTTCTCCGTCTAGCAACTGCTTCATCAGGCGCCAGACACTGAATTCTATGAAGGTTGACAGACGACCTAGGGAGTCGAGTTCAACTACCTCGAAAATAGAGTGCGCTAAGTCGTCCTGTTTTTCATTCAAGAGATCCGCTGCGACATCAATTACAACTTCGAGGCTTTGACAAATGACCTCGGAAACCATATAACGTTTAAATGCCATTTGAATAACTTCTGAAAGATCACGAACACGGCGATGCACTAGTTTCACTACCTTCTCTTGAAATGCCTTATCCTGCAATAAATCCTCCAGCTGCCCAGCGACTACAAACATCAACCCGCGAAGCAGCACGCCCATGCCGAGAAAGCCGCTGTTTTTCTTCGCTGCCTTCAAATCGTTTTCGACTTTTGACGCTTCCGGCATGGCAGAAAAATGTATATTTCTTGCCAACAACACCAGCTGCATCTTGATTAAAGCCTCGGGTACCAGAGCATTTGTGCTAATCAAACTCGGCAGCACGATGCTGTCCAGCACGCGAATACAGACTTTTTCAGCTGTGTCTTTCACGGACCCTACGACGCTTTTCTTAACCCTCAGGACCCCTGCTATGGAAAACCAGATGCTCGGCAATATAACGGGAACGACACCTGAGATAAGCCGAGGTATGTCGGCTAGTAACATGGAAGCCATCAGCTTCACAAGTCCCAGTGTTCCTTTCCCCTGCTTCTGCTTTTCTTCAGAACTCGCTGGCGATGTGAGCTGCAAAAGGGATGAGTGCTTCCAGATAGACGGCCTGCGGAGAGTAGACACCACCGCATTTTCTTCCTGTGCTTGCTCAGGCTCGTCCTCTTCCTTCGATGTGCTTATACTGATGTTCGGTTCCTCTTCGCTCTCTATTTCCGTCATGCTCGCAGGGCTGATATCTCCAGCCTCTGTGGACTGCTCAGATTCCATATAGGGAATGCCCTTTGTGGATTCTTCTGTCAGCCCCTGCAGTCTTTGCTTCATTCGGAGTTGTACTTTGAGGTCTGCTTGCTGCGATGCCACGGTGGTTTTACTGAAGTATGTCATTTCCTTGGCGGAGTTCAGAACCATCTTGACTGCGTAGTCCACGAGGAGCCGCAGGCTTTCAATAACCTTTTGCTGCCACGAGGCGAACTTGGGTCGTAGCTTGATGAGACGATCGGCTATCAAGTTGAATATATTTGCAAATTCCTTCTGAACTTTCTGGTAGGCAGTAGATATTGCCTGACCCTGCCGCCCGCCATTAGTGTCCTTTGAGAAGTACGATTGTATAAACCGCAAAACTCCCACCTTCAAGGCGCTTGCCGGGTGTTTCTGCAGGTCTTTAGAGTCAAAGATCTCTGGCAAAGACAAGGTAGAAATCGGCTGCATGGTGAGGCTGAATCGCCCCAGTTGAATACGCGTCATGTGGGCCTCCAGGGTCCGCTTCAGCAACTTCACTAACGGCTCAGGAGGAGAATCCATAAGCTTGCAGACGTTTTTATCCTTCATTTTTGACGTAGATATCATGTAGTCCACAAAGTTGCACATGGTCTCGTACACATCAACAGCCACTGTGTGCAGTTCTTGTTCCGCGGTTTTGGGGTCCTTTTCTGCGAGCGATATACTTGCCTCATGCAATGTTGCTGCCAAGGCATTGCCCTCCAAGGGAAAGATGTTCGGATCGTCTGAATTGAGAAATTGTTTCTTCAGGATGAATGCCCACTGGTCCTTGATCGCGCTGCTTTCGAGCTGCTCCGTCATGTAATCGACAAAGAAGGTCCGCAGCAAGGAGAAGTTTCTTCCGCTTTCACTGCATTCACATCTTTCCATGAGGGGCTCCTCGGCTTCTCGCATGGCTTTGCAGAAATCTGGAGAGGAAAAGGGTATACGAGACATAACAACTTGTCGGACAACTTCGAGTTCTTGGCAAGACTTAGAAAGCATTGCGTCCTTTATTCCCTTAAGATCTGCACATGATGCTTCCCTGATCGCTTTGCATATGGGGTAATGAGTCATGCTGTCAGGTAATGGCTTTCCTAGTTGCAGGAGACGCAATGAAATTGCATCAATAATGCTCCTAAATACGACCAAATCTTCAATAGAGTGCCCTAATATAGCAATAGAACGGTTTTCTGAATTGGCAGGGATCATACGGCAGGCCAAAAGGTATATTCTGTTGAGAGTGGCATTTACGGTTTCAGCACTTGGTCTCTCTGCCTTAAAACTCCACACCAAAGTCGTCCAGCTCTCAAACCCAAATCGCTTTGGTTCCCTGACAAGCACTGCTTTCGTGTGTGTCATTTGCAGCTGCGAAACAAAGGCTGAAATCGCCGCCGCTTCCTGAATAATCAAAGAGAAGGTCTTGGTATTGTCAGGCGATCTGAAGAAAGATTCTATTTCCGTTTCCAACCCAGGATAATGTTCGAGTGCTATGTTCATCACTGTCCACCACAACGACAAGATCTGGGGGTCGGAGTAGCTGATATACCCCACCCGTCTAACTCGAGGCCTCATGTCGTGTAAAGCAGAATCAATGCTCTTCCTTAGAACCTTCAGGTTTCCCACAGGCGCTGACAGCGGAGCAAATAACTGCTGTATTTTCACGTGTAAAGGATCCAATATGCACTGAGGCATCCAAAAGCCGCTGTCTTCCCGATTACTTAATACAGACGGAGGAGCAAATGAAGGGAACGCCGTCATTGATATCGACACGTCAGCCTGACGCACGCATACAACACACAAAGCTTACGGCTTAGGCTATAGAGCTCCTACGTTTGAACTTTTTACCTGTTAACAAACTCCCTCAATCTACCGCACAAAATACCATGTTCAGAGGCAGCTGAGGTACTGGGAAAGACTGGAATGGCAAACAGGATACTTAACGAAAATTGATCGATATTGCCTTCATCCCAGAACCCCAAAGCCAACAACAGCAGCAGTGACGGCAGCATCAATAGAAGGAGCAACAGCAACCAAATCAGCAGCCAAACGAACAAGCAACGGCAGCAGCTGAAGCAGCAGCAGCAAAGAAAGGGCATGTAAGAACTGACTTCCAGCCTTCCGTAGACCTCTTGGAACGACCACAGAGCGATGAAAGCGTTCCAAGTGCTGTCTTGCAGTGCTTCGCGGTGATTAGAACTCAGCACAGTTGCCACTTCGGAGGGCGGGAGGTGCAGGAGCAGAATGCGGAAGTTTTCGTCTTTGCCAGAAAAGGCTTTAAGTAAGGACATGATTGTTTGACTAGAAAGAGGAGACGAAAAGAAGGGCTCCGCATCTGGGATGGAATCCCGCATTTCCACTAAGTGCCCCAACCCCGTTTTAAAGGCAATGAAGCTTTCTTCAAATGTCACTGGGAGCTGCAAACACAAATGACGACAAAACAGGGAGCATGAGGCCATCGCATGCACATATGCATGCAAGTGCATATGCAGATACATTCATTTACGCGTATGGCAGCATGCACGCTTGTGTACATAAATATGTGCACCCACACAGAAAAGTATGTACGAACGAAACACCTGGTGCACACGCAAAATCGCTCAACGCTACTGCTTCTTTAGTTGATATAGGCGGCAGCAGCGTTAACGAACAAGAACGAATGGGCAGGAAGGCAAACGTATTTTCAGATGAAAGGGGCGAGATGAGCTCGCGTTGCTGCTGACCTGCTGTGAGCTACCTTCCGCCCTCTCCTGCCCCGTGACTTGCGAAAAGGAATCTGCAGCAAGCAACTCTCCAACAGCATCTCGTTTTTCGATGAGTTGCGCGAGCACGAGCAGCGTGACGTAGACGTGGTTCCACATGACAGCAGAATGAGGGCAGTAGCCTGTGTTCCTGCATGCTCTCCGAATGCTATGGTCTGTGGGGAAGAGCTGAAAGCCTGCACTCATAGCTAATGGATTGCTTCTTATCATTTTGGTGGCGAAGGGCAGATGGACAGCAGATTCATAGAGCTTCACGCGCAGGGCGTACAAAGCACGCAAGTGCATGCTGCGAACGGGCAGCTGCAGGTCTTTGTACAGCATCTCTGTCATGCCCTCAAGCGCTCCAAAGCGTTCCTTTTCCTCTTCTAATGAGGCAGATGGAGAACTCGGCAGGCGTACGAGCACTTCATAACCAGCGGACCGCAGAGCACTAGTCAGGCTGGCGGTGGTCACCTCTTCGTTCGGGTTTTGCCCTTCTTTCAGCACATCCCGCATCAGCAAGTGCATGTACTTCATTAGTTGAAACTTGTGGTCGCTACGCACCTCCATGCCAGCCTCTTCTTCTTGCAGAACTTGCTTATATTTACTCAACAAAATGGATAGCGAAGCCTGCAACGTGCCCATTATTTGCACGTTGTGCGTTCTTTTCGGTGCATGCTTGTACCGCTCGAGGTCCTCAATGTCTGCAATAGCAATTTTTGCAGAGGATGCGGGCTCATCAAGCCGCCAGTACTTGAACAGGAAGGGAGAAGCCATGCGCTTTCTTGCAATAGCTTTTCCTAGCGGCAGCTTTGGCTCCTGAAAGAATAGAGACCCCCACATGCCGTATCTCTGCTCGCATTCCTGAAGCTTCGTCTGGTCCGGGCACATCGCTTCCAAGTCTTCTCCCGAGAGTGAAGTTGCCGTTTTTCTTGAGGCCTCTGCATGCAGATGGTTCACCCAAGTTGTATAGGCGTTCGCAATACTATCCACAAATTCTTCCAGCTGGGGCCCAAGGGCAGCAACTAGTTGTTGATACTTTGGCTGCTTGAGCAGTGCGCTGATGCGCAGACTCCAAGAGGGATCTGTGGCAGTTCGGGAGACTTTAAAGAAATTCAGCTTGAGCGAATACTGCTCTCTTTGGGCTCTTCTCTCTGCCTGGCTTTGCACAAGAGCGGCGGTTCCAAACAAAGATCTTTCTCGCCGAAAAGCACCAGCCAACACGCAACGCGAAGATACAAATGTAAACACTAGCCAACGCAGTGAAGGATACACCAAAGTGCCCGTGTTCGCAGCCTCCGCGTCCATCACGCGGTTGAGTGTCCGCACCGTTTGTCTACCCAGAGACGCCTGCAACCAAGTAACAGACAACAGAACACCAGCGTTTGAAATGCTAGACACAATACAGCCAAGAAAGTGGAATACAAAGTCTAGTTAAGGGAAGACATGACATGCACTTTTTGCTCGCTTCCTAAAGCAGGCGGGGCTTTCTCTAGAATTTTTGCTTAAGATACGCTTAACGCTCCCCAGCTTTAACAACTTGAAAATGGAATAAGCAGTATATACATGACTGCTAAGCCAGCTGAGCGTACCTCTTTTCTGTCCCTTGCTGGTAAATCAGTACTGGGCCTGTTAAGGGCGCGAACAGGGAGTGTGATTGTTTGAAGCCTCCCACGCTCAACCCAGGACAAAGCCAACTGTTCTTTCTCTGCGGACAGAAAGGAACCATTTAAACCCTTTGCACCTATCATAGCTCATTATCGCTTATCTATCAGTGCTGTGCGGTGCCAGCGACGGAAAGTTGACTCCAGAGTTTAAAATTGAGTGCTGCTACAAGCCATTCAGTGATGAACGTATGGACGTACCTTCGGTACGAAGATATTCAACTTTTCGGAAGCATCCTGTGGTGCCTCCAAATCCCCTTCCGGTAATCCAGGCGGCCATCTTTCGGAACGTGCCGCGTATATCAGGGGTGGATCTACAGGGTGCATGCAGCTGAATAGGAATCTTTGCAACTTCATCCTGGTGTGCAAAATGATCAAAGGCGAACGAACGATGTGCTGAACTCCCCTTAGGAATGATCGTGAGCTGCATGGGGCCAGAGACATGTGCAGGGCTGTTCATGACGATGTGGAAGTCAATAGAAAACCAGGAAGACTGAGTGTAGTACTCATACTCCAAGAGCAATGGGAAGAGCGAGTTTGCCTTGAACGTTTCTGCGTTCTTCTGGATCTGACTCAGTTGACTGATGCCTTTGAACACAGAGTTCAAGCTGGAGAGAGAGCTTGTCATCCTCTGGGCGTTGGTATTCACGTACTCGGTGAGGACCGCATTGATTGAATGCACGAAATCCACTTGATTAAATGACTGCGCCATCACGGGCTTCTGCCTTGTCGCTAGCACCGCTAACAGCTGGCCCTGAGCCTCAACATTGAAAACCCCTATGGTAGCCGTCCCTTCCTGTCTATTCGAGGACTCAGCAAAAACAAATCGTAGGAGAGGCTTTCTGAGGATCTGCTTAAGTATTTTCCTTGCGCTTGGATCATCTTTACTCATGCTTTCCACGAAAAACGAAAGCGTGACCTTGCTGCCGCATATCACAGCTTGCAGCTTTAGACATCCAAGTAAGCCGTAAGTCGCTGATTGCACAGGTGTGTAAAACTGCATACGATAATCCTTTGTCTCCAGCTGCCACTGCTGCCCCCAGAGTGTAAACATCGACGGTTTTGCAACACCTTCAAAAGGAGCCATTGCAGTGTTGAAGATGATCTTCTCCATCGGAGATCGACCTGCACGAGCCGACACGGTTTTCAGCGGGTTCAGTGCGCCAAGGACTTGGTCATTGAAAGCAGTCACAAACGCTTCATAGACATATTTCTGTCCCTCCGAATCCATCACGCGAGAGGCTTCCAAGTAGTATTTCACCAACTCTGCATGTACAGTAGGCGGCCGGGAAAGTGCTCGACTCGGGAGCTCCTTCGCGCCCACTGAAAGGAAGGTATTTGAAAGGTCAGAGGCAAAGTCCGACAACGCATTAGCTAGAGGCTCCACCACCACCCGCAGCGCATTCTCCACCATCATAGGCGCATGACGCCGCACACTCTGTTGAGCATAAGACGCAATAGTGGCTAGAGAGGTAGCGAAGTTTAAGTTTTGCAAGTTGAAGTTGACACCTGTCCACCGTAGCACATTATCATTGAGCGACTTGGGATCCAGGAAATCGGTGAGGACAACATTGAGCACCGCGTCTTCAATATCAGCAGCAAATCCTAAAAGAGTTCGACTTAGGATTCGCGGTATATTTGCATTGGCAAATATGTGTTCCACGAGACTGCGTGTGGCCTGCGACTCCATGACGCCTAACACAGCTGGTAGAACGCTTGTCAGCACCGTGTAATCCAAGTTGAGATAACAATTGGTCATAACTGCTGCAGAAACTAACATTGATCCGATCCTCCTTGAATCTTCGTTGCCGTCCTTAGGACCCAATTTACTCATCCAATAACGAAGGGCATAAGGTGACACCCAGCCAACAGTCTTTCGCACTAAGCTGCGGATTAGGAGGGAAATCAAACGACCGCGAGCAATGCGGCGAAACAAGATGGCTCCGATCTTTTTTCCTTTCAATTCGGAAACCAAAAACGGTGAGATCGGTGGCCCCGTCAATTCTGCAAAACACGCAGCATTGATAATTGGCACAGCACAGTGAGCGGGGATTGTACGCAACTAACCAGCCATTAAGTTTATAGTTGTGGGCTTATTTTCTTGAGGTTCATTCTTATTTTCAGCTACGAACCTCTTGAGACTTTCAGCAGAAATATGTCTTGCCGCCACTCGGTGAAAGACTTTGCCTGTCTGATCGAACGAAGGGTAACTCCACTGTTCCCCGCGACGAAGATTCCCTTTTCCCTCAAATACCCTACGATTAGATCTGCAAACGGCAAACCAAACTCAACGCAGCAAGGGCGGGAATCAGAAGCATCTTCGCTGCAGCTGTTGCCAGCAAAAAGCAAGGAGAAGGTGCGCGGAATATGCTACTAGCTGCAGTCAAAATCCACTCTAATGACAATATACTTGACCACAAATATCCGCTAGCCAGGGATTTACTTGTTATTGCATAGGCGCCATAGCTCTTGAAGGCCTTGTCGTCTACAAACTCAACAGCCTGGTGAAGTGCTGCACGGAAGAAGGAGAGAAAGATAAGCAGGCAACAACAATATGGCTACAAAGGCATACCGAGTGGCAGTATGCAGGGTCTTTTGTTGGGTTGGGATCAAGCAGAGTATTGTAACCCTAAACGTTGCATCTATTCTATAGCTTGGTGTCTATCTGGATCCTAAGACATGAACGATCAACTGGGGAGAATGTAATAGGAGTGCTGTTGGCTTCGCTTACTCTTGATGGCGTAGTAGAGCCTTTTAACTGCCTGGATACCAAGTACGCTGACAGCTTTTCGTGTATCTTCCTGTGCTCTAAGTGCTTCCTTGATAGACCTCCAAGGAGTTTCAGGGGCCTTGTAAAGGGCCTCTGCTATTGCAGCCCAGACTCTAACTTCATGGCCCCTTGTCACTTCTTTCGACCGGACTGTCCGCCTCACATTGCGCTTAGCTGAGGCTATGCAAGACACACAGAGTAATAGAACAAGCAGATATAAACAAATAAATGGGCAAAGAAATGCTTGTGCTTCTTCACAACAAACTTCACAAGCGAATGCTCGCTTTTGCTCTCCATTGGGCTAAAACACCCACACCTAACGATCCGTTAGGCGGCACCCGAACGAAAGAAATACTTGTTTTAAGCAAGTACGATAAGCAAGCAAAGGCTAATTTGTTCACTAATAGCAACGAATAAACAAAGGTAAGCGGCAACGCTTCACTTCGGTTCATGACTGCAAGTATGCTTTGGCATTTGGCTGCAAGTGGTTTCGACATAATATAATATAGTAAAATATAATGAAGTAGAGAGCATGATGAAGCCATACCCTCCGAGAAGTGAATCCCTCCAGAGAGCTTCAGCCATTCTTGGTAGGTTATTTTGCGGCTGGATAGCGTCGCTTGCTTGACAGACGTAATTTGATCGATTCGGAGGCCCTTCTTTTTAAACGTTTGCATGAGTTTGTCTACATGCACACACACGAAGAGCATAAGAGGCAACGTAAACAGGATTAATCCGATTAATCTCCATAGTATTTATGACGCCTAGTTTCTATTGCATACAGGAGAAAAACAATATGATCCCGTGACTCAAATTGCATTTCTTGAGTTTTCTGCTGCTGGACAGAAGACATACTAGTGCAAGCAGCAGCGCCTTGGCTGTAGAAGGAGCCTTCGTTGCAAACAGATATCATCATCTGCAGTGTACCTGAAATGAGTCAAGCAAGAAACACAATAAAACGAGAATGAAAAAGAAGCCATCGACCCCCTAAACATAAATTGTAGGCTCATAAGTGGTATCCTTAAAGGACAAATCTCAAGCCCCTAGGACAGAGCATTTATAAAACTAATGAGAAAGGAAACAACTTGGGAACCTTAGTCCTTAGGCCTAGCGATTACACCTTAAAGCAGAAGGGGAATAACAATTAACCCCTCGACCGTATGTAGTTTCTTTGCATGCAGCAGTATCTTACTGTCAACGCGTTCAACCTGCGTTGTAACCGCCAGCTGAATCCAAGTAGCGAAGTTCTGTTTGTTGTCCATGAGCGAATTTAAGTCGTTACTTGCTGACAAGACATATCCCTTGGCCCGGAGGCCTGATATCAGCTCGTCTGAAGGGCAAAATAACATGCAGAAACAGATGATGCATGCGTTGATACACCGTGGACGTCTCTCAGTGCTTCTTAACTCAACACGAACTGCGGAAATATTAGGAATGATCTGTTTGCTTCCACTCTATAACAGCATCTCCGCATTTTGCTGCATAGGTTTGGCTTATTATTTCTGGCACATCTCAAGACCCACGGGTTAGGTAAGTAGCGCCGTGCTCGATGAAGCTTTCTTCTCTGCAGCATGCGTTCAAGACGCTCCTGACCGCTGCGCATGTAAGTGATTTGGCACCAGTACACAAAAGAAGGGTATTGCGTTTGGGGGAGCGCTTTGGAAGCATGCATAAACACGTGCCAAACACCCACCCCACGTCGCATCGCATCGCATGCATGCATGTATGCATGCAGTTGCGTATAGAGTTTACCTTGGTCTTGCTTCCGCTGCCTTTCCACCGAAGCCCTGGCAATTTCACCTGCTGCTCCCGGGACTGCAGGAAAACATAATGGAAACCAAATGGCAATCATCATACACTTCTGGAGAACACCGTGAGCAGCCCATTCGTACAAGCCATGGGAAGCTCTATTTGCAGCATTCACGCATGTGCTTGAGGCCCAAACGTGAAGGAACTGAGTGTTATAGTAAATATCCGCGTAAACTCAGTGGTGCAGACTGATTGAGGTTGGGGTGTATAGACGAGACTGGCGTTTCCGACGGCATGCTGTCTTATAGAGGGTGCAGCGTACTCATTTGTTCAGCTGCCTTCTGCAGCACCATGAGGGCTGACTTCAGCCTTCGCCTGGAGATTTCAAAGCATGTCGATTCTATTGATGAGATGCTACGCAATACAACCGGCTTAGCAGTAAACAGAGCCGGGCTGAGGCGCAAACTCTGCAGAACTTCCAGCCATTGCTGCATGGGCAAGTAAGGAAGCGTTAAATGGCCTGCATAAACACCCCGCACAATGCTTGCTTATCTCATACACCTCTTAATATATGCATACATATATATTGTCTGGTGTAGGCCGTTTGCGGGTGCCAACAGGCTTAGTTAAGGCGCAATTTGCCTACAAACGTGTTCGCATGCATATCTCGAAAGCCGCACCACAGCAGTAAAATGCATGCATTCATAGGCATGGATACGCATGATGAGAAGAATGGGGATAGAAATGCTAAGAAACTCACTTGCTTTCGTGAAGGGGTCAAGGGGCACCGTGGCGGTGAAGGTACTGGCGCGTTCAAACAGAGCCTCTTTTTTCAACTCTCTGTATCGTGGGTCCCCGAGAAGCCCTTGAATGGGTTTGAAGATTTTGAGGAGAGCTGTGGTATCTTCTCGGCATTCTTCCGTCAGGCACAACAAAGCTTGAGATGTGAGCCCATCTATATGTTCAATGCCTTCCTTCAGGCGGCGCAGGCTGTCCAAGCGCCTCTGCTGCTGCCTCCCGAGGCGAATAGTAGACTCTCCTGCAGCCCAAGCAAAACAAACAATGTTAAACTGAACCCAACAATATTAAATATGGGTTATGTTGGGCACTGTTAGGGTGTAGCAGGAGAGGTCAGAGCAAATACACGTAGCTCGATACTGGGAGTCCACACAGGTTCACTCACCTTCCTCTTTGGCTTTTAACAACACAGTTTTTATCTTATTGTAAAACTCTGTTTTAAAGGCTCTGCAGTCGGTGGGTATTTCTGCGCATGCTACGAACAACTGAAATGCAGTAAGCGACTGCAGCAGGTGTTGGTCAAACAAAGAAGCATCAATGTCGGATTCCGTCAGCAAACTTTCTGCAAACAGCAAAATATGTTGTCACCACATTCCCTCATGGGGATTAAGGGTTTTAGAGGTTCATGCACATACGGCAAGCAAAGCACCACTCTGCTGGCTTGCTGAGGATGGAACCTGATACAAATGCACGCTCTACATGGGTATACAACAAGCGGCGTCTGCCGTTGTACCCCGACGTTAATTCAATAAATTTGAATGAAACACTGGTGAATGCTTAGAAAAATAAACATATGCATATGCAAACGCAAACATATGAAAGAATGCATCGCCCCTACCATGCAAGACATCCCCGCATACATCACGACATTAACTAAGGCTAATTGTACGCTATTGGACCTTCTTAGGGCATCATACACACAAATGAAAGGAAATAGTCTATATGCATATATCTATATCTATATCTATATCTATATCTATCTATCTATCTATCTATCTATCTATCTATCTATATATATATATATATATATATATATATATATATATATATATATATATATATATATATATAGTCTATATGCGTTTGTTTGAATTACCTATTGTGTACTTTTGTTCACTGAAGAATCTTTGGTTGTCCGCACTGGGCCCGAGGGCTTCAAATACTTTTGACTGTTTGAGAACAACATTTCTGTCGAGGTCCGTTCTCTTTGAAATGCTCTTAACTATTTGTTGCATCTGCTGTAAAGACGCGTCAAAGTCCTGCTTCTTTGTAGACAGTTGCGACAGCTGCTCTTGCATGTTCAGCAAGGTCTTTTCCAGGTGGAAGAAACCTCCTAAAGAGGCATCAACAAACACATTCAAGAGAACCCCTCATTCATGCACTGCGAAGAACAATATGCGGCTAATAGAAAAGTCAAATTTCTGACTGATAAAGCCACAGGCTGTTGTTTACATACCTCCATGAGGGAAGAATGACAAGGATGGTTCTGCGTCAGAGATGCAAACGAAAGAAAACGAGAAGAAAGTAAGCAAGGCATATGGCGTTTTGGGGTCTAAGGATCAGCTGAATCCCAAATACCTTGACTAAATACACCTATGTGTGCGAGCACAGTGCATGCACTTTTGCAAAGCATAGCTGCCAACAAACAGGCAGGAATCAAATCCTCCTGAATTCATATAGCTTAGACACGGCACTTTCTAAATATTAAGTAAATGAAACACTAGAGACCTCCAGTGGCGTGTAAAAGTCCCATCCCGATGATGAGATTCCCGCGCAGTACTACGAGAAATTGCTGTATTTATGAAGGTCAAAGGGAGCTCACCGTTAGCAATAGCCCTCCTTGCTTCACGCAGGCGTTCATACAAATCAAAGCCCGGACCGACAATAAATACTTCTGTTTCTCCAACGTTTTCTGCCGGAAGCGAGCGAGCTGGGGGTTGTGGCGGTTCAGGGGCGGTGGCACTATAGAATATTTCATCTTCTTCATTTGTTTCGTCTTGTGCAAAAGAAACAGGTTGGCTTGCGCTGAGGCCCTCAGGTGTCTGACGAGGCGCTATGATAAGCTGAATGGGAATGCTATCGATAAGCACGTCATGCTTCTGTTTAAACTGCGTCACTGTGGCGTTTATTTGGTTCCAAATGACTATTGTAAATGGAAACTGAGATAAAACGGGAGCAAGCGCCTTCAAAACAACGTCCAGCGATATCAATGGAGGGGGGTTTGTCAACAATTCATCTACTAGCCTCAACAAGCAATCGCCTGAACGCACCCCAGCAAAATTTCAAGAAAAGCACAATTAATGTCCCACTGTAGCCTGTTATGCAAGGCCGGCCCCCCAAGCAAATATTCATGTTCATAGTCAGTGCATGCCGTTGTAGCTGTTCCGAAATATAACATGATACTATCACTACCGCAGAAACCGCACAGTTCTTGTGTAAGATATGCAGCTGCATCTGTCTGCAAGAGCTACATCCCACAATCTCCAATATATATATATATATATATATATATATATATATATTGCACCCATTTTCGCAGTTTACATTAAATATTGTGCCTGCATTTATTGCATGCACAAAAGTTGTAGACCTCGCGGCCCCTTTGTATACAGATATTCCATGTACTAGAATACACTCGTACGCGTATTCATTTCATTCGTTTAAAGGTGCCATATATACAGAATTCAACTGCATGAGGATGAGCATATCCATTTAAATTGTTTGCATGCATTAATCCTGTGTCGCTCACTGTCAAGGAGAATACGTTTGTCGTTACTGCGAGCTTCAGCACAGGCAAGGGCCTGAGTACAGAAAACTGTTGGCCGCTCGCAGGAGTCCGGCAGTGGGTTGGAGGCGAGCTCAGTTGTGTCTGCAACTTTGCAAATATTTGCTTTCCCTTTGCAGTGATGTACAACGGCTTTCGTTGCTTCAGCTCGTAGAGCCCTGAATCCGTCTGGAGGAGCACCCGGAGACACGAAGAACTCAGCAGCCAACCTCTGAATGACTTCTTCTGCGGCTTTGTTTCCTTTCAGTTCGCCAAAAAATATTTTTTGGTCATTCAAAAACATTTGTGCACATCGAAAACCGGTTCCCACTGCTGCGAGGAAGCGATTTGTCCTGTCGAAGTGCATGCCGCCTTCTTCGCTTGAGTCGACAGATAGCGAATAACTCCGCCATGCATTTATTATCACATCTTCTGGCAGACTTTCCAGCTCTGATAAAGTTATGGTATCCTGTACCTCTATTTCGGCCTCCTCCCTCCCTGAATCAACACAGAAAACCTACTGCGAGCCGTTCCGCATGCTTATGCAACACAATGGACGGGCAGCAAGTTGAACAAATACAAAACACCAACCAACGATGAACTGAACACTTAATTAATTCAATAACTCACGAGCTAATGCCTTGCGACGCGAAATCTTCTTCTCCCCCTTAGGCCGCAACAACCATTGCACGACTTTGTGGGTCACTGATCGAATGCCCCGGCGAAATCCACGTGTATCCACTCGGCCTTCCATCAAGTAGATCAAACTCTTAAGGTCTAAACGAAAGAAGCGCAAGAGCGAGAGGAGCAATACATTACAATGAAGTGCAAGCAAAGCCAAAAGGAGTCGTGTCTGAGACATTTGCGAAGGATGACTGTAGCGACTAAACCAGTCTGGCCTCTGCAGCCCCCAGCATATACGGCTGAGGAAGAAATAGCTTCATCTAGGAGATAGGGCTGCAGAGGAATGCGACAAAATATACCTGCGAAACGATCAAGGAGCGCTGTAGCACCATTCTCCAAGGCAGTTGGCAGCATGCGGCGCCACTCTGGGACTTTGGTGAAGTCTTCGAGGGAATGTTTCGCGCTAAGTCTTTTGGCTTCAGAGATGCAATTATTGATAATAGCCTCATGATTCATAGCGAAGAAACGAAACCAAGTGCTGACATGCATTCCTCTTTGCGCCAGAGTCAACCGAAAAGCCTCCAACGCATATCGAAATGGAACTGCTTCATAGCCGCATATAGGAAGGGGCGTCGCTGCCAGTCCTCTCAAGTGCAGGGAACACAAGTCAAGTGACCCTGGAGAAACTTTTTCTGGCCGTTTGCCCATCATCTCCAACACTTCAAATGAATCGCTTAGTTCAGATGAACGCACAGTACCCACGATAGACATGGACTTCGCGATGCTTTTCAAGGCGCCAACTTGCACCCGTAAATGACGCGAAAGAGAACGCGCGATTTCTGCTCGCAGTCATTCAGAAACAAAAACAAACAAAGAAGTCACCAGACACACACGAGATTGCTACATAACGTGGGAGTGCTTCACCCTTTCATACGAGAGAGGGACGCACTCATCCTGATCCAAACTAAGTGAAACCGGTAGAGTCATAAATGCCTTGAACTCTATCACTCAACACTTTCGTGCACACATTTGATCCAAGAAGATGGATCGGCATCTCATATGCTGTGAATCGATTGCTGCAGCTTTCGTCAATACACTTCTATGAACTTCGCGTGCAATTTGAATAGCTGGATTTGCATGTTAGCTGGCGTTCGAGTGCTACGTATGCTTCCCTCTGCGGCCTTTTCTGAATGCGTTGTAATGTGGAAACAAAGAAGACGTGGGTCTCACTTCTTTTCGCCTTTAGCTCCATGTCGAAGGTCTTTTGTACGTCTTTACACACAGGACTGCAGAGAAGATTTCTTCGGCTCCATCGTCTGATGACGCTGGTTAGCGATTGCACGGGGTTTCCTATCCTCAGAAAGGCGGCACTGTTGAAGCCAGGAAGGTGATAGAGGAGGTATATGTCTTTCCGGAGTTCTTGAGCGACGATAGAAAGAGAGAAAGGCAAAGCATGCACTGAGGCCATAACGAATTGCAGAAATTCGCTGTAAGAGAGCGAACGCAAGCGCTGCACCAATAGAGTTACTGATTCTTTCGCTCTTCTCTCTTTGGTGAGGCTGGTGGCCTGAGCTTCTCTGAACACCGCCAACGCGTCCATCACTGCATGCAGCCGGTGTCTCATTGATACGTGCAGAAACAAGTCAGCATACACCGCTTGTCGAAATGCTTCATCTGCTGCAGTGATCTGGGAGGCTCGTCTCCGGTGCCTCGCAAGAGCAGCAACTGGTGCTGCTGTACCTCCTACGGCTTTCTCCACCATCGCCTGTTCTCCTTCCTCGCTTCCGCCCTCTTCTTCTGAAACAAGCCGCAAGCGCTGTGTCCAGACGTCTGAGAAGCATCGTTTGACGAGAGTAGGGGAGCCGCTTCTTAGCACAAGACCCGGGGCCTGTGAGTACATCTGATGCTCTCTTTCTATCTGGCGGCCAACGTGATACAAGCAGGCTCCGATCGTCTTCTTCTCCTCAGGTGAAGAGGAGTTGTCCTCCATCGGACTCAGTAAAAATTCATAAAACGTTGAAAAATCTAATTCGTTCAGCCTACGCAGCTCCTCCACGATTGTTTCGGGGCTCACGTTGTCCACTGCAGCAGCAGCAGCAAAAACAACAACAGCGGTAGCAACGGCAGCAATTACAGAACTGTGCTAATCTGTCTAGCAACTGAAAAGGTCAAGAGACACTGCAGCAGACAACAGCAGCAGTTAAGGCTGTATGACGTACGCAGCTGAACGCTCCGCAGCTCTGCGGAAGCTCGCTTCGCTGCCCTGAGAAGAACGAGCTCGCTCTGGTCGTCCAACTCTGACGAAAGCAACACAACAGAGCATCTAGTGTACAGGCAGCTGTAACGTTCGTTCGTATGCATGCGATATTCCGTGGCATACGTTAAGGTTTGGGGCTTGTTAATGATGCATACTAGCAAGTTCTATACGCTATTCAAACAAAACATGAGACAGACATGTGCAAAGAACAAAGACCGAAGAAAGCGAGGCAAACGCAGATGCCAGACACCAACAAAATAGAAAATGAAGATAGCAACACCAGGAAGAAAGATGAAAATAGCAGAGGTAAAGACAGATATTCACATACTCTTGCTGACGATGAAATCAGAGAAAGTCGTTTGTATGTTCCTTATGCAGTTCCTGCTGAGGCCTGTAGCATCTCCACTAAGGGCAGCAGCAGCGCATGCAACACCAGGATCAGAAGCTGGAAGTTTGTATAAAGTTGAACGCATGCGCAGCAAATGCAGCCCCTTCAAGTTGGACGACGTGGGGGCTCCATCTCTGAGGAGATATCCGTTAAAGATAGCCTCTCGCTCATCGACAGACAAATAGGGTTCTGAATAACAACCAGCAGCAGAAACGCATGCAGGCCGGGGTCTCCTAACAGGATCGTTGGCCTCAACTAACAACGGAGTGTATGATCTAAAGTAAACACAGCAACATCAGCTAGCAGAAATTTGAAAAGAAGAGAAAATTGAATAAATAGCGATGTCAGAACGCACCGTTCACTGTCAGTGCATCGCGCACAACGCGGTTTAGGCGGGTCCATGGACTTCTATTAAAATATTCTTTTCCTTCAATAGAGGCACTATGCAAATCACTAAATGCTTTCTCCCAAATATCTGAAAAAACATTCTGAACTCGCTCCACCTGAGAGCCGCAGATCGTGTCCTGGCGGAAGCAACCGAGCAACTGCGCGCTTATACAGCTGAAAAGCAAACACCACAAATTTAATTCATGTTTCATATCCTTTTCTGTGGTGTACATACAACGTAACGCATGCATGTGCATAAAACAAACAAACGCCTGTTTGTTTAGACAGATAATATTATGCGTTGATGCAACGACACAGACAAACCATCCAACACTTTCGTCCACATATATATATATATATATATATATATATATATATATATATATATATATATATATATATATATATATACATTTCTGTATTTAAACCCTCACGCCGCACCTTGCGAAATGAGTGTTGGTAGGATAGCATGCATTTACAGTAGCTGTAGCTGCACTCGCCGCCAATGCTCTTGTACAGCTTTTGTCTAAAGTACGTGCAACACTGTCCGTCAGCGGAGTGCTGATAAAGCCACCTGTACAGACACCGGAAACAGAAAGAAAATGAATTATGTAGTATAAAGCAAACTAAGAAGAGAATAATATAAGAGAAGCAGCAAGCAAACAACAACCAACAAACAGCAAACAACAAAAAAACAAGTAAGGGGGGTAGTGAGTGGAGGGGAATACACAAACAAATGCAGCCACGAAGAGAAAAACACAGAAGTGATTGCTTGATCATGTTGAAGGAGAATCGAAATAACAGACAAAGAAACAAATAGATAAACAAACAAACATGAATACAAGCCGAAGAGCAGATGAGAAAGTCATGACATAAGCAAGTTGAACGATAGGGACGACGCTGAACAACAATAAGAATAGTAATTATCTAAATAATAGTTTGTGCTAGAAAATAAATAAAACGAAAAAGGTTTGATAAGAGAGAAAGCGATGAAAAGGCGCAGCTCACGGAAATCTTCTTCCTTCCCTGCAGCAACGCCCAACACAACACGAAAATATGAATGATAAGCCAATAAGAATTAAATTAAGCTAAATATATTAAACAAATACATATATGCAATAAATATAAACCTACCAAAAGGCAGAAAACAGAATTGTTTCTGAATATATATATATATATATATATATATATATATATATATATATATATATATATATATATATATATATGTATATTTCAAGTAACTCACCGAGCAAGCCTCGCCAGAGCCTCCTGATGCGCTTCAGAAACCCCACCGGTGGCGTCGGTGCTGCAGCAACAGAATAAACAAAACAAATAAAAGAGAAAAAGGTAAAGGTAAGAACATAATTAATTAAATAAACATCTTAAACAAATTAATCAAATGAAAAGACGAAAGATGTATATATATATATATATATATAAACAAAACAAATTAATAACAGATACAAAAACACAACAACCGAATAAAGACAAAAGAACTAAATTAAAAGCCTAAACAAAACAAGCACATCTGCAGTCTGCCTGCTGCTAGTGTTTTATCTGCTGTTTTGTTTGTTTGTTTGGTATTTCTTCTGCTGCTGCTGTTATTTTCTGTTCCTTCTGCAGTTGCTCGTTTCCGCTTTCTTCTGGAGTTGTTGCATGCTGCATCTCTTTTCTTCTTTTTCTGTTTTTGTTTATTGTGGTTTTTGTTTCTGCTAAATTCCAGCATACCTGGAAGGGGAGCAAGTGCTGCTTCTGAGAGACGAAGGCCTGGTAGCTCCATCCACTCGGTGACAACTCGCGAGTTCTGTAGCATTTGTAAGAGATCCTGGCCAGGGGATAGCTTTATATACGCTCCTGTCGCAATATCCTGTAGTTATATACAAGAAGAAAAGAAAGAAAAACAGAAAAAAACAAAACAGTAGAAACAAATTTGTCTCTCCTGTACATTGAATTTGAACAGAACAGATAGAAACAAGAATATAATAGGATATCATAAAATATAATAATTATTTATTTTAGAATATATTGTATTATTTCTTTCTTCATAACTATTTTTACCTCTATTACAGCTATTGGAGAGCCATTTCCTCTTGTTGGACCGACGTGAAATATTCTGTTTCTTCTGTCTAGTAGTTGAACAGTAACTTGACTGTCTTGTGTAAATGCGAATAGTTTAAGGGCTGTAGCAAAACCGAGACTATCAATAATATCTTCTGCAGTTCCTCTTTCTCCCTCTGCTGTTGCAGCAGCAGTAGCAGCAACAGAACCGGCCTCAGTAGCAGTAAGAGCAGCAACTCCTAATACAGAAGGACGCCGCTGCAGTAGCGATCGTTGCAGGATTTCTTTTAATTTCTGTCTCAATTCTGTTGGTAGTAAAGCAGCTCTGCTATCAAAATAGCTATTTTGTAGTTTTGCTGTTATTTGAAGAACAGTAGCAATCCTTTCGAGAATCTCTCTTCTAAAAATGCGTTGTTTCCCTGCTGCTGCGAATATATTCTGTCTTACAGCGAGTTGATGATTAAAGTGTAAGGCAGGATAAGTTAATACTTTTAATTGTGCTGCTCTTAATGTATTACTGTCTAGCTTGATAGCCCATGAAGGTAGCCTCATTTGTTGTACAGCACTCATAGCAGCAACAGCAGCAGCATTCCCAGAAGCCATATAACTCGAGCTACTAATTATTCTACTCGCAAGACGAGGACTATAAAAGAGAGAATCGATATGTATATTTGGATCTGCTGCTGCTACATCAAATTGCTGCATCAGTTCTTCTAATACTGCTGTCTTCTCTTTTTCTAATTCCCCCATCCATTTCTTTAGATTTCTATACAATTCAGCATCACCGCCTATGAATTGAAGCTCCTCCTCTCGCTTCTCTTGTTGCCTCCCTTCCCCCTGTTGCCCTTGCTGTTGCCCTTGCTGCTGCCCTTGCTGCTGCAGTTGCTGCTGCAGTTGCTGCTGCTGCTGCTGCCTCTGCATTCTTCTTTCAAGGAAGCACAACTCTGCATTTAAGAGAGCTCTCAGTTCTTTACGAGAGCCAGTAAAAACTCCGTCAAATAAACGGTTTACAGTGCTCATCAAAGCGTCAGAAGAAGGCGGAGAAATACCTGAAAATACATACATTTTTCAGCTGTACAGACACTGTCTTCTTCATAATTTATGCGTATATATATATATATATATATATATATATATATATATATATATATATATATATATATATATATGTATATATATATATATATAGTAGATGTAGATATACGAATTTATAGGTATAAATAGTAGAGATAGACATATTCAGATATACAGATATAGATATAAATAGTATATAGCATTGTATATATTTAGTAGCACATGCACCTATATACACATATATGCATGCATGCATAGACTTGCATGCCTCGTCTGGCATCTAGCTGTCGCTATTTGTAGCTAGCTAGCCTTAGCTAGCTAGCCATCCATCAATCTCTCCATTTATTTATTTATTTTATTTTATTAATTTATTAATTTATTTATTTATCTAGCTATCTAGCTAAAGACCAACTGTCTCACCAAGTAGTTCCCCGACGTCTCTTGCAGGTGCTCCTTGAAAACTCAAAGTTTGACGCAGAGCATGAGCAGTCGTAGGCGTGAGTTTTACTACTTCAGCTCCTGCAGAAACACATAAACAGATTTGTTTCTTTATCTCTCTGTCTCTCTCTCTCTCTCCCTCTCTTTCTCTCTCTGCATATCTATTTGTCTGTCTCTTTCTGTCTGTCTCTCGCTGTCTCTGTCTCTTTCTCTGTCTCTGACTTTCTCTATCTCTGTCTGTTTGTCTGTCTATCTCTCTGTCTGTTTGTCTCTCTCCATCTGTATCTTTATCTCCCTCACTCTCTCTCTGTCTCTGTTTCTATCTCTCTGTCTCTCTCTCTCTCTGTATATATATATATATATATATATATATATATATATATATATATATATATATATATATATATATGAATCTCTAATGTGCATGCATATGTGTGTTAATAAAAACTTACTGTATGGGAAATGTACAGGGGATGTTGTATGTTTTTGAAGTTGAATAAAATCTGTAACATTGAATGGGCTGACAGCAAGAGAGAAGAGATAGGGTAGATTATCTAATTGTTTATGTCTTGCAAATAAAGAATTATATTCTATACTAACCGCAAACGTTCCTGCAGCAACAAAACTCATAGGAGTACTTCCTGTTATATGTGCTAATCTACAACTTGGTAATAATAAAGTAAGTTGAGCGACAGATGCTTTCTTCATCCAGGTGTATAGACAGGCAGCAGTAAGAAAACCAAATTTATCAAATATATTTGTTTTATTATATGAAAGTAAAACCCGTCTTCCATCTTTCAAACGTTTTTGTAAATATTCAACCCCAGATCCTCCTCTATCTTTTGTTTTTAACGCCTCTAATATTTCTATACTATGACGATGATAGATATCCCATAATATAGATAATATATCTAATATTAAACCTGTTTCTGTATCTGAAAATAAAAAACCTCCTGAACTACCTATATGAAGCAACAATTTTTGGAGTGTATCTTCTCTTGAATGTATTTTATCTTGCATATACACCTGAAGTATATCTTCTAAAGCAGAACGAGGAAACGTTAATTCGTGAGATTCAAGCTGCAGCATTAATTCGAGTAGTTGTTGTAATGCTGGAGAGAAGAAACGAGGGGAAGCTAACCATGCTTCTATTTCTTGTGTTATATTACTAACAAATAACTTTGTTATCTTCCTACCGCTGCTGCTGCTGCTGCTGCTGCCACCAGTGTTGCTGCTGCTAGCAGCAGCCGCCGTCGGGCTACTCTGTTTCAGGCTTTTAATTACTTCTTCTTCATATCTCGCACCTAAAGCCGCTAATCGTTCTAGAAGAAGTGTAGTTAATTTTAAACGAGCTGCTGCTTCTGTTTTTCTAAATAATAATAAATTTTTTATTGGAGGCCTCCCTGAGGCAGATAACAACATTCTTAATTCCTTTACTAAGAGCCATCTCATATCTCTCTCGCTTGCTGTTAGAGATATTCTACTTGTATCTATTAATTTATCTATAAACTCCTTCACAGATATATCTGATATTTCTACAGGAACCACAAGATCGCTCAGAGGCACAGGGGGAGTCAGACGCCCTCCTTGTTCTAAATCTAATAACAACTGCTCGCATGCATGCACAGGCATATCCTGAACAACAACACCTACAAACAAACAAACAAACAAACAAACAAACAAACATTTATACATATACATATATATATATATATATATATATATATATATATATATATATATATATATATATATATATATATATATATATATATATATATATATATATATATATACACGCAGCTAGCAGCAGCACCAAACAAACTCCAGCGAGAAACAAAAAAACGAAAAAGCACAAACAAAGCAACAGCGAAAGCAGCACCTGCAGCAGCAGCAGTAAAAGGGGAAGAAGCAGCAGCAGAGCAGCAGCAGCAGCAAAGACAGCAGCAGCAGCAACAGCAACAACAGCAGCAGCAGCAACAGCAGCAACGCCCTTGCAATAATGGGTTTAAGGACACTTGCCGGAGAGTCTATCCTTCACCCCCTGAGCATACACAGGAAGAAAAGAAAGAAGACGAACAGTAGATACAGACTCTGCAAGCTAGAGACAGCAGCTATTCAATAATTTGTGGCTGATACAAACATGATTGTTTAAATAAAGAAGAGGAGAAACACAACAATAGAAGCAACAGGAATAGTAGAAGAATACAACAGAAGAATTAGTAGAAGTTAAACATACTTCAAAGCGTCTCGGGGTTGTAAAGGAATGTGTCTGTCCCCTCAATTCTGACAAGATTGTCTCCAACTCGGAGGGGAGAAGAGAGCCTTGCGACGAACGGCCAGACCCCCCCTCTTGCTGGCCATCGGCCCCTATCTCTGCATCAAAAGAAAATACAAACAAAATGAAGACAAACACCTTTTGAGCCTTCGCTGGGGTGCATCACGACAGGCCAACAAGAACAGGGCGCAGCTGTAGGTGTACGTACACCCCAGGCACACGCTCGTATTCGAAACGGAAAGAAGAGGATAAAGCCATTTGTCTATGATGAAAGATGGCGAGTCTGTTGAACAGCAATGAGAAAGGGGCTATCTTACCTGCTAGGTTTTCTGCTTCATTTCCAGCAGCAACTAAGATCTCAGGAGCAATACACGCCAAGAATACGTTGGCGATAATCCATTTAAAACCCATTTGATTTAAAAGTTGCTGTGGCTTTCGCCGCAGCAAAAAAATACGATGCCAAGGCCCCTACAGCCTGTGGCTGTGGCGGCTGGTGGGTGTGATTCAAGTGTATACAGAGCCTCTAATAGCTTAATTTGTTTCTTTCAGATGAAAGATCTACTTAAATATCTTTCAAAAAACAGGCTCTTCGATGCGAGGGACAAGAAGGTGCCTACAAATAAGACAAACTACTGCTGCCTTCCACGAGGCTTCAGTGTACAGACAGTCCGCTGACGCTGCCGCCAAACTGAACGGAAGAAAGCAGGACAAAGGAGCCGTACACAAATGCGATACGAAGTTTCAACCTGAAATAAATTAAAATATTTCAACTTAAGATGAATAAAAAATGTTAAAAACACACATTTCCCTTCCAATAACGCCAAGAAACTCGCAAGCATTCAAGCCCCATGCTCCACCGTGCCACTGGCGGTCCGTGTGGTCGGTGTTGTTTGTTGGTTTGTCTGTAGACTATGACGTGATATCTTCCCATTTTCTTTTTTTTTATGGTTGAATTTGTTTTATTTCATGCATTATCAGCCATAACGTGGCAGAATCGCTCTTCATTCCGCCGCCTACCGTAGACGAAAGCCCACGGACCACGAGGCCAATCCGCCAGGCGGTCGCTGCTATGATCTGTGACGACAACATCTCAAAATTATTGAAAATAATTCAAAAAATGCATCTTTATGACTCCATTTATCAATTCCTTCCTGTTTTTATCAGTTAGCTTCCCCCTAAACGCCTTATCACCCAACTTGAATACTTTGCTCTACACGCTCGCTAAGGCGGATGGTCGCTACTACCTACACATGCTGTTTGCAAGATCTGCTATTACTATTTAGTGTTATACAATATTTTTTTTAAGAGATTCGGATTCGAAACTCACGTTTAGGTGTATCCGAACGTACTCGTTACATTCAACTTGTCGTCAACAGCTTCATAATATTGCATATTGCACAAATATTAGTATAAGGCCTACAGCCAGTTAAGGCAGAATGAGCAGAGACTCTGTCTGAGTTTAATGTGAGCTAGGGGAGTGAAAGAGGTGAGAGAAAGGGTCTGTGTTTCTCTCTCAGTTGTTAAAACCCCCACTTGTATTAAAACCCGCACCACGAGTTTGGACAGTTTAGAACAAAAACATCGATATAGAATCCCTCAAAAACCCAAAAATGGCAAAGAAATCAAATATATCTACCTCAGCGTTTACTGAGATTGTTAATGATACGATAATGAAATTATGAACTTCCTCCTCGTTCCTCCTTGCTTCGAGGTTTTTCTTTATTAATTTATATTTATTGATTTATATTAAATTAAACAGAGAAAATATCCCCAAATATATGAATTTTGAGGACTTTTATTTCGAATGTTGCCTTAAAAATCTTACGTTTCAGGTGTACATACACCTCACAAGCTGCATCCTTCCCCCTTCTTGAATTCAGACGGCTCCAACGGTGGGAATCATGATGGATTCTGAAACCGTTTGGCTTAAAAAGATTGAAATTATCAACTTTTAATCAAATAAAAGATTTTGTTTGAGTTAAATTACGAGAAAATGGATTATTCTTTGCCTCTTTCCATCAGCAGCCCGAGCACAGCATCCGGCGGCTCGGATCAGCTGGGCGTTCGGGCCGGTAAAGTGGAGTTATTATGCGAAATTTGTGTGAAATCTGAGGCAACTGTTTCATTTCAAGCAATAATTGATGCAGCAAACTGCTGGTTAGCATCATCTGGGCTGACTGTTGCCTTAGGAAGGCACTGCTCTCAGCGCGTGGGGGTTTCGCTATTAGCTTGCGTCTGTTCATCGATATATATTGAACCTGCCAATCTTCGGACGTTTTTGCAGAATACACAGCTAAACGAAAGCAGCAAAGATATGCATTTTCTTTCAACTGCATTTGTACGAAACTGTCCTAGTTCAATGGAGAGAAACCCGACAGTGCTTCCTTACTGTCAAGCTCGTATTACCGTCTTACCATACAAGTTGCACGAAGGTGTTGAAGAAGGAGGCTTTACGAGTATAGGAGATGAAACAACAAGCGAGAATGCAGCAGCAAATACAGCAACAACTAGCCTATTTAAACAATGGATGCTTCCTCATATAGAATTTGACAACCTATGGGAGAGTCTGCATTTTGAAGGAGAAGTTAAAGAAACTCTAATAGAATATACAGCAACAGCTTTGTTATTTTCAGGTAGAAACGTCAACTCTAAGGCAAGTCAAATCCTCCTCCTCCTCACGTTTATAATATCTTTCCTCGCTCTCTCTCTCTTCAAAAAAAACAAAAGAAAAAACATTTAGTTGCATATTATATCACCTTTCAGCTTATTGCTTGGAATCGAGTTGTGTTGCTGCACGGTCCCCCAGGGAGCGGTGAGGAGGTTTCTGTAGATACATCGAAGTATTAGGATATATAATATATTTGATTTAAATACAATTAAATAAATAATGATGTATGTATTTATTATATATATATATATATATATTTAACAGGCAAAACTTCTCTTTGCAAGGGTTTAAGTCAGAAGCTGTCGATTCGTCTTCAACATCATTTTTCTTCTTTTTTATTTATTTCTTTAAATTCTTCTGCTTTGTTCTCTCGCTGGTTTAGCGAGTCAGGAAAGGCAATTGTTAAGGCCTTTACAGATATAAGAGAGCTTCTACAAGATACACGGCGTTTAGTTTTTATTTTAATAGATGAAGTGGAATCTCTATCACTTTCGAGAGCAGCAACAGCAGCAGCAGAACCTGCAGAGACACTCCGTGCTGTCAACGCTCTTCTTACTCAAATTGATTGTTTCAATTCTTTTCATAATGTTCTAATTCTTACAACTTCAAACTTAGCAGGTAAGAATTGTTGTTGCTGTTTATATTTTATTTAATGTCTGTTTCTTCTTTTTTTTTCTTCTTGTTGTTGTTTAGACTCTCATGCTCCTGCATGCAAATATCTTCCTCCTACTTCTTCGTCTTAGACTATCTTTATCGGCTCCTGTCTCTCTTTGTCTCTGTATTTCTCTCTCTCTCTCTCTATGTATCTATCTATCTATCTATCTATCTGTCAATCTATCTACCTATCTATCTATCTATCTATCTATCTATCTATCTATCTATCTATCTATCTATCTATCTATCTATCTATCTATCTATCTATCTATCTATCTATCTATCTATCTATCTCTGTCTCTGTTTCTGTCTTTCTCTTTCTTTCTCTGTTTGTTTCTGTCTTTCTCTGTTTTTGCTTGTCTCTCTCTTCCTCCCTCTCTGTTTGTCTCTTTCTTTCTCTTTCTCTGTCGCTGTTTCATTCTGTCTTGTTCTCTCTGTCTCTGTCTCTGGTTCAGTCTTTCTCTCTCTCTCTCTCTCTCTCTCTCTCTCTGTCTCTCTCTCTGTCTCTCTCTCCGTAATTGTTTCTGTTTTTCTCTTCTTTCTGTCTCTTTTTTTCGCTGCGTGTTCTTCTCTCCACACATGCATAGACAGCATACATTTTTTATTAATATATATATATATATATATATATATATATATATATATATATATATATATATATATATACTTAGTTAATATATATATATATATCAGAAAGCTGTGATGCTGCCTTCATCGATCGAGCAGATCTAAAGTTGTTTATTCCTTCTCCCGCTTCAAAGTGTAGATATGAAATACTGAGAGGCTGTTTGCAGGAGTTGGTGAGATTTTCCTTGAGATTTCAGGTGTATATACACCTCAGCATCTGTTTACATTTTCTGTTTATATATTTATTTACAAATTTTTAATATTTATTTTTCTGGTAGATTCGAACAGAACTTGTTGCAGCTCCGCCTAACTATCAACTATCCTCCTCCCCTGTAAGTATATGTGTTTTTCTTCTATTTATTTATTAATTAAATTATTTACATTACTTAAACAATTAAAAATATATCTTAATTTATTTAATTATAAATATATAAAATAATATTATTTATTATTTCTGTTATAATTACATGCAGGAGTCCGTCGAGAGCTTAAAACGTCTTCGTGTTTTCTTCGTCTTATTCGAAGAGAAAACATATTTTTTTTATTTTTATTTCTAATTAAAATAATAATTATTATATTTAATTATTTTTCAGAGAAGAACAAACAATGAAAGATGTCGTACAACTATGCTCAGGTGTCTCGGGGCGTTCTCTTCGTAAATTACCTTTCTTAGCGTATGGCGCTCTATCTTGTTTAGTAAGAAGAAGAAAATATAAAAAAATAATAAATTATATGCAAAATATTAAAAACATTTTAATTATAATTTGCATGCAAGATTAATTAAGGATTCAAATTTATACTACACGAATTATCTTTTCTGTTTTCTATTAATAAATATTTTTTCTTTATATTACAATATTTATACATTTGCTTCTTAACTAATAGCTTTTAATATTGTGTTAATAAATACATTTATTAATATTAATTAACACTTTCTCCAAATATTATATTAAATAATAATACTTATGCTACTAATTGAAACATTCTCCTAATATTTTATTAATAAACACTTTGTTCTTTAATTAATTATTGTATATAATATTTATAATATTTAATTAACATTTTGTTTTAATTATTAATAAACACTTTGATCTAAGTCTAATTTATAATATATTGTATTAATATATAATTTTATATCAGGGATATCCTCCGACAGCTTCAGAGTTTTTGACTTCTTTACGTTTTACAGTTCAAAATTATTTCGAAGGAAAATCAAAAATAGAAAAATAACATTCTTGGTTTTGATAAACTATTAAACCCGAGAAAATTATTCGGGTGTATGTACACCTGCAGCAGCAGCAGCAGGTGTACGTACAGCTCCTGCTTATGTTGCAGATAGATTGCTTTCTTTCTTATTATCAAACTTTGCATGCGAAAGCTGATAAAGACTGTGAATATTTGAATATTTGTTTTAGTAAAACTTATTAATGATAGTTCTTAGAGGAAATAATAACAGAAAAACAAATAGAGGAACAGAAAAACAAGCAAAGCTAACTTGGCAGAACCGCTTCTGTAGAAAGCAATATATATATATATATATATATATATATATATATATATATATATATATATATATATATATATATATATATATATATATATATATATATAGCTCTAGAATGTATATAGATACTGTGTATATATTGTAAGTATATATGCATATATATTCCACATATATGCATACACAACATATATATATATATATATATATATATATATATGTAACGGGGGAGTTAGAAAGTCTATCTTTTGTGTTTGTGAGTTAGCCCAGCAAAACTACTTGTATAGAAGTACAAACTCGACTAAAAATAACTAGAACGAAGCAGACAAATCAGCTTGTTTAATGTTTAAAACGTTTAATACCCTCAAGTAGATTATTTGAAAATAATTGAGATAAGCGGAAGCAGAGAAAAATAGAAAAGAGTAGTAAACTTGAATTGAACGAGCTTCTTACCTAATAATACAGAGGAGAGAGCAGAGAAGCATAGTAATTATTAGATCGTTATTGCACACAATTCATTGATTTCACGCAAATAAAAACTAAAAAAAACAAAATAAGTTTATTTTAAATTAATTTTTTCTTTTTCTGTTTCCACATTACTACAGCAGACCGCTGCATGCGCGCGTCGGCAGCCCCATGGTGTGCTTGAAGCAACAGGTTATGATGATATGAAAGTGTATATCTTTTTCTAGTTTTTGAGGGAATAAATGAAGGAAAATCGAATGAAATAAGTCATTACTTCTTTAAAAATACAAAAAAAATATGTGGAGAGCAGTAAGAAGGCTCGCTGCAGCGGCGGTGACGCCGCCGCCTCGCGGTTCTCGTTCAACATCAACATCATCAACATCAACAACATCAACATCAACAACATCAAAAACAACAACAATTTCGAAAAATGAAGAAGTAATTCCGGATGTTTTAGTTTCATTTGGTAATCAAGCAGATAAAATAACATTTGTGAGTCATCCAGGTTAGTTGAATAACCCTATTGCTTCTTTTTTTTGTTTTGATATTCTGTGCTGTACACATATAACTTTCTATAACTGTTTATATTTTGTTGTGTTTTCATGAATTAAATTTATTATTTTCACAATATAATAAATAATATACCTCTGAGGTGTCTGTACAACAAAAAAAATACATGAATATCGTCTACATATTCAAGTTTCTTACTTTTTTTTCTACTTTTCTTTGCTATTTTTCAAACAATTTCAGGAGTGATGGCTGTTTCCAAATTGATAGAAATGGGGCATATAGCTCAATATAGGGCCGTTCTTACTCAGGAAAACGTAGATGATATTGCAAAATATGATCAAGACCTCGCGAGAGTAAGGGTTTAGGGTTTAGGGTTTAGGGTTTAGGGTTGAGGATTTTGAGGCTTGAAGGAAGGTTTAAACAATGTGTTATTGATTAGGGTTTGGGGTTTAGAAAGTAGGGTTTAGGGGGAGGGTTTAGGGTTTATGGTTTGTGAACGGGGGCTTAGAGCTTAGTGTTTAGGTAGCAGGCTTTACGTTCGCTGTGTCTAAACCCTAAACCCTAAACCCTAAACCCCAAACCCTAAACCCTAAACCGTAAACCCTAACCGTCAATATGGGCGCCAGTTCATTCTTTTCTTGCGATGCAGACTTAGGGTTTTAGGGTTTAGGGTATTCATTGTATTGCTTGTTAGGTTAGTATATCTATGGTGTTGAGGGTTTAGGGTTTAGGGTTTCAAAGGGTTTAGGGTTTAGGGTTTAGGGTTTCGAAGGGTTTAGGGTTTAGGGTTTAGGGTTTTATTGTGTTTCTGTTCTAGAAAGCACAAATAGCTGTTGATGAAGGCCTAGCAGTAAATTTTCAGGATTTAGAATATTTCGATAACCCCGAATTTGTTGCTGCATTTAAAAAAGAAAAAGAAATATTAAAAAAAATTAGAGAAGAAGTTATGGCTCTACCGAAAGGAAAATACACTATGCCAAAGGCCCTCGAAGAATATCAATTGCCTATGGTAGAGAGGGTTTAGGGTTTAGGGTTTAGGGTTTAGGGTTTAGGGGGCTGTTGTATACCTTCGTGTTTTTGTAGCTTCATTTTCTGGTGTATGTACAGCTGAAAAAAGAAGTGTGAGAATGTAGCCCTAAATTATTTGCTGATTTGTTTCATGTTGTATTCTATCGAATATGTGTATATTAATTTATTAATTAATTAATTAATTAGTTTATTTATTTATTTATTTGTTAACAGGCCCCCAGAAGTATGCGCCCGGAGACAGCAGTGCCTCCAGAAGTATTTGAGATGGATCGTAGATTGGAAATACAAGAGGAGTTGAACGATGCAGTAGATAAGCATTTTCAAGAAAAAGATTCGAAGAAACAGTTGAAGGAATAGTAATTAAAACAAATAAATGAGAGAGAAATAGAGAGGGAGAGAGAGAAACAGACAGAGAGAGAGAGAGACAGAGAGAGAGAGAGAAGAAAAACAATAAAATATAACAAGAATGGACTTGTAACAAAAAAAACAAGAAAAAGAAAACACTAAACGACAGATTTACTCTTTCTTTAAACATAAACATATTCATGTTTAGGTGTCTCGACAGACACCCCAAGTTTGTGAATGATGATGAGGGTAGAGAGGCAAACAAATTATAATATGTATATTTTCTTTGTATGTATTAAATATTAACAGGGGGCTATATTATTAAATTATATTTATTATATAAATAATATATATATATATATATATATATATATATATATATATATATATAATATAAAGAGGGGGTTTGAGGGTTCAACGGTTGAAGACAGCAGACTTTTCTATCTATCTGCTGTTATTTTTGCATGCATTTTTTCTCGTTTTTCTTCTTTAAAAAAACTAAGAAAGAAATATTTAATTAATTTGCCTCTCTTTTCACGCTGCCGACAGAATAGTAGTAGTAGTAGTAGTAGTGTATAGGGTGTACAGACACCGGAGTCGGCTGTAGGCGGAATGTAGAGGAAAAAAAGCAGCATCACCTCAAAATAATGCTAGTAGGATGTAAATAATTCTGAAAAATAACAAAAAATAACAAATTTGTCTCGCTTTTAGCATAAGAAGAAGGAAAATCAGAAAAACAAACAAATGAGCGAAGGGGCCCCCCAGCCCTAGCACAACAACATCCGGCTGCGGCTGGATGGACTGTCGAGACACCTAATTATTGCATTTTAAATTTCATGGGATTTGAAAAATCTATTTAAATATATTTATTTAGGTTTTGGTTTCCCTGAAAAGATGCTGAATAAGGACGGAGTAGGTTTTGACTGCGTCCTCGCGATTTCGGTGGTTGTCGCTACCGTTGCATTTGCAGGTAATCCTCAGCAAAGTAAATCCATTAGAAATTATAAAATAAAAGAAATAAATAAACAAAATCATTTTAATATTCATTTAATATCAACATTTTGAAATTCGTATTGAGTTTTCCTGAATCTCAGGTGTACATACACCCGAATCTTCTACCGGTTGTCGTTCAAGGAAAGCTGAACGAATGATGTCATATATGTTAAAATTTGTTGTTTAAATATGATTTTGTGTTCTAATTTTATGAATGAAATGCATTTCTTTCTATATTTGTGTAATTTATCTCCGTTTCTGTGGCTGTTTCTGCTACAGCTGGTTTCTGGTTTTTCTTCAAAAAACCACAACCGCCAGATTTTCTGGATCGAAGTCGAAAACAAATACAACTTATTGAAAAGATTCAAGTATCTCATGATACTTGGCGTTTTGTATTTTCTTTAGATTCTCGTTATCAAGCATTGGGGCTTCCTGTAGGATATCATATTAAGTTGTTTGCCCCCAATACAAAAGGAAATGTATCAGGTTTATGGTGAGTTTATGAAAAAAAAATACAACTTTAGTAGTTATTCTTTATATTTCTTTATATATATATATATATGTATATATATATATATATATATATATATTTATATCTTTTTCTTTCCTTGATTTGCTGCATCTTCAGTTCATCTGTACATACACCGTATAATAATATCGACATGAAGAGATGTTTCTGCATGCACAGGTTTTATTTTTATTTATTTTTCTGTGTTATATTATTATATACAGGAATGGCAAGACAGATGAAGAAGCTGAATTGGAGGAGATCAGCCGTAAATACACCCCAATTTCTCCTGTAGATCTGCGAGGTTCTGTTGTTCTACTAATTAAAATATATAAAAAACAACAACAACCACCATTTACTGATGGAGGGAAGATGACGCAATATCTTGATAGCCTCAAAATAGGAGATAAAGTACACGTACAGGGCCCTTTCGGGTAAGCAGCAGCAGCAGCAGCAACAGCAGCAGCAGCAACAGCAGCAGCAACAGCAGCAACAGCAACAGCAGCAGCAGCAACAGCAGCAGCAGCAACAGCAGCAGCAACAGCAGCAGCAAGCACCATACAGCAGCATCCTTTCTGAGATTGTATATTCTTTGTTCTTCTAATTCTTCTGTTATTTTTGCTGTTTTTGCTGCTGCTGCTGCTGCTGCTGCTGCTTTCTATCTGCTGCTGCTGCATCTGCTGCTGTTGCTGCTGCTGTTGCTGCTGCTGCTGCTGCTGCTGCTGTGCTATCAGGAAGATTCGTTATTTAGGGTGTGGCAGGTTTTCTTTTCTAGGCCGCCTCGAAGAAAAGAAGAAGATAGGTTTAATAGGAGGAGGGACAGGCATAACACCTCTCTATCAATTACTGCAATATATTTATATTGAGAGAAATAAAAATATTCAAGTTTATTTAATCTACGCTAATAAAACTGAAGATGATATTCTACTGAGGAAAGGTTAACAAAAATATTTAAAATAGCTATCCTGCTGTTGCTGCTGTTGCTGCTGTTGCTGCTGTTGCTGCTGCTGTCTGTTGTTGCTGTTGCTGCGGCTGTCTGCTGTTGCTGTTGCTGCTGCTGTTGCTGCTGCTGCTGTTGGCTGTTGCTGCTGTTGCTGGTGCTGTCTGTTGTTGCTTTTGTCTGTTGCTGTTGCTGCTGCTCTTGTCTGTTGTTGCTGTTGCTGCTGCTCTTGTTTGTTGTTGCTGTTGTTGCTGCTGTTGCCGCTGCTCTTGTCTGCTGTTGCTGCTCTTGCCTGTTGGTGATGCTGCTGCTGCTGTTGCTGCTGCTGTTGCTGCTGCTTTTCTTAATGTTGATGTTTACGTATTTGTTGCTGATTTGTCTTCGTGCGGTGGAGTTTGTTGCTGTCTCTTGCTGCTGCTGCTGCTGCTGCAGCTGTTGTATCTGCTGCTGCTGCTGCTGCTGTTGTCTCTACTGCTGCTGCTGCTGCTGCTACTACTACTGCTTCAATCATTTCCGGATTACTTCCTATTATCTCCATGCTTCCCCTGCTGCTGCTGCTGCTGCTGCTGTTTGTGTGTGTGTGTGTGTGTGTCTGTTTGTATATGTATCTGTTTAGAGTTAGAGTCGTTAGAGATTGCATTTGAAGGTCGTCTTCGTGTATGGTTTGTTCTAGAATATCCCCCGAGTGTTTGGATATACTCGAAAGGTATAATAAACAAAGAAATTATTAAAAATAATCTTCCTCCTCCTTCTTTAGATTCAATTATTTTATGTTGTGGGCCTCCGCCTATGATACAATTTGCTTGTTTAGATAATTTAAAACAATTAGGATATCCTACTCAAGATGTTCTTGTATTCTAACATTATATATATATATATATATATATATATATATATATATATATATATATATATATATATATATATATATATATATATATATAAACAAATCGTGCTGCTCCTGATGCTCTTGCTGCTGCTGCTGCTGCTGCGGCTGCGGTGGATGCGCGAGGAGCAGCAGCAGCTGC